>CM044011.1:10554901-10919901 GCA_024085815.1 Flaveria linearis
ATGTAATGAAGATGCTAAACTTTTTGTTAGGGTTGGAAATGAGCCGAATGTTTATTAAATATTCAGAAGTTGGTTTATTTCCGTTTTTATCTAACATAAAAACATTTTATGTTGTTTAATTAGTTATTAGAAGGATAGGAACAACTTTGCGTTCGTTTATTTATGTTCATAAATTTTTGATACGAGGTTTATTTATTTTCATCCGTTTATGCACATATTTGTATCTTTATATATTAAATACTTTTACTAAAAGTATGCTTAAGCGTATAAGAAAATGAAATTTTACACACATACATACATACATATATATATATATATATATATTGCTCATTGTATTTTTTTGTCGCCTATTTTTTAATATATTTTTTTGGTATGGTTGTTTATGTTTGTTTATATTATCTATTAAAGGTTTGATAGAAGTGGTAGTGCTAATATGTTTATTTATGTTATAATAATAATAATAATTGAGAGAATTGAGGATCTTTTTTGATGAAAATTGAAGATTAATTTGAAGAAGAAGAAGAAATTTGTCGTTGCTTTTATATCTGTAATCTTGATACATGCATATATAATATACACATAGCAGTGAAAAAAAAACAAAATGGGGGACCCATATGTCTGCCATTATAACACTCCCCCTCAGACATATGGTCTAAACTTTCTCTAATGTAATATGAGTGGATATACTGCCTCATTAAAAACCTTGCTAGGAAAAACCCATTGGGATAAAAACCATAGCTAAGGGAAAAAGAGTACAGTATATAGCTCCCTCTCAAATTATCATTTGTGTACATGACGCATCCCGATATTATAAATGTGCTTTCTGAAGATTGTTGTAGGAAGCGCCTTTGTGAAAGATCTGCGGAATTATTGGTAGACTGAACGTATCTCATTTCAACCTGACTATCTTTAATAAGTTCTTGAGTATATGAGAAAAATCTTGGGGGTATATGTTTCGTTCTGTCACTTTTGATATACCCTTCTTTCATCTGTGAGACACAAGCTGCATTGTATTCATAGATTAGAGTTGGATTGTTATCTTTCTCTAGTCCACAAGAAGTCAAATATGTTGTGTCATGGATCTCAACCACACACATTCTCTAGAGGCTTCATGTAGTGTGCAATACTTCAGCATGATTTGAGGATGTTGCAATAAGTGTTTGTTTTTTAGAACGCCATGAGATTGCAGTTCCTCCGTTCATAAATACATATCCGGTTGAGATCTTGCTTTGTGAGGATCGGATAAATAACCTGCATCTACATAACCAACTAAACTTTCTTTTGATTCGTTAGAATAAAATAAGCCTAAATCAACTGTTCCTCGAAGGTATCGAAAAATATGTTTAATCCCATTCCAGTGTCTTTTGGTAGGGGATGAACTAAATCTTGCTAGAAAATTAACTGCAAAAGAAATGTCAGGTCTTGTACAGTTAGTAAGATACATAAGAGCTCCAATTGCACTGAGGTATGGTACTTCTGGACCAAGTACTTCTTCATTTTCTTCACAAGGACGAAATGGATCTTTTTCAATGTTAAGCGATCTACCAACCATTGGTGAGCTTAATGAATTTGCCTTGTCCATATTGAAACGTTTCAATAGTCTTTCGGTATAATTTGATTGATGTATAAGTATACCGTTGTTCATATGTTCAATCTGTAAACCAAGACAATATCTGGTTTTTTCAAGATCTTTCATTTCAAATTCTTTCTTTAAAAGAATAACTGCTTCATGAATTTCCTTATACGTACCGATTATGTTCAAATCATCAACATATACTGCTATTATCACATATCTTGATGTTGTCCTTTTGATAAAGAGCATGGACATATAAGATTATTTGTGTAGCCTTTACCTATCAAATAATCACTCAAACGATTATACCACATTCTCCCAGATTGTTTCAATCCATATAATGATCGTTGCAGTTTGATTGAATACATTTCTTTAGACTTCGATTTTAATGCATCTGGGATTTTAAACCCTTCTAGGATTTTCATATAAATATCATTATCAAGTGATCCATATAAATAGCCGTAACTACATCCATAAGACGCATTTCTAATTTTTTAGAAACTGCTAAACTGATTAAATACTGAAAGTGATTGCATCCATAACTGGGGAATATGTTTCCTCATAGTAATTCCCGGCCTTTGAGAAAAACCTTGGGCTACAAGTCTGGCTTTATACCTTGTAACTTCATTTTTCTCATTTCTTTTTCTTACGAAAACCTATTTATATCCTACAGGCTTTACTTCCTTAGGTGTAAGTATAATAGGCCAAAAACCTTTCGTTTGTTAAGTGAATTTAATTCAGTTTGCATAGCATCATTCCATTTATCCCAATCATGTCTATTACGACAATTATCTACAGATATTGGCTCAGAATCATCATCTTCATTCATAATCTCACTGGCCACAGAATAAGAAAATATATAATCATTTTCTATTTCATCTCGGTTCCATACTATATGTGTATGACCATAATTGATTGATAATTTTTGGTCGTTTACTTCCTCCTGAGGGAAAGTAGTATCATTTACCTTTTCCTGAGGGAATATTTCAATATTTGAATCATTTTCTTATGGTCAATTTCATTTTCAGTACATTTTCTTTTTCGAGGATGTTTATCCTTTGAACCGACTGGTCTACCACGTTTCAACCGTTTCTGTGATTCATTAGCCATATTCCTTTTGTTTATCGGGAATCTCAACTCGAGCTGGAGCATTTACAGCTGGTATACAAGATTTTGTTACCCTTTTTGTAACAGTAAATGCATCAGGCAATTGATTTGCAATTTCTTATAGATGTATTATCTTTTGAACCTCTGTTTCACATTATTTTGTTCTAGGATCTAGATATAACAATGAAGGTACATACCATGAAACATCATTTCTTTACTTTTATTTTCTCCCCCTAATGTAGGGAAAACTGTCTCATCAAAATGGCAATCAGAAAACGCGCTGTAAAAACATCACCTGTTAAAGGTTCTAGATATCTTATGATAGAAGCGCTTTCATATCCAACATATATTCCCAACCTTCTTTGAGGTCCCATTTTGGTGCGTTGTGGTGGTGCAATAGGAACATATACTGCACAACCAAAAACTCTAAGATGGGAAATTTGGCTCTTGACCAGAGACAAGTTGTATGGGGAGTACTTGTGATTTGCACTTGGCCTTATACGAATTCATGATCCAGCATGCAAAATTGCATGACCCCAAATAGACACAGGGAGTTTTGTTCTCATTATTAATGGTCTAGCTATTAGCTGGAGACGTTTAATTAATGATTCCGCTAAACCGTTTTGTGTATGTACATGGGCAACTAGGTGTTCCACAACAATTCCAACAGACATGCAATAATCATTAAAAGCATGTGATGTGAATTCTCCCGCATTATCAAGCCTTACTCTTTAATTGTATAATCAGGAAAATGTGCTCGTAATTAATAATTTGAGCCAAAAATTTTGCAAAGGCTACATTACAAGTTGATAATAAACATACATGAGACTATCTGCTGGATGCGTCTATTAGGACCATAAAATATCTAAACGGTCCACACGGTGGATGAATTGGTCCACATATATCACCTTGAATTCTTTTAAGGAATATTGGTGTTTCCTTTTCGATTTTTAGTGGCGAAGGCCTTGAATTAATTTTCCAAGAGAACATGATGTACACAGTTGTATTTTATTTGCTTGGGGAATCCTTTGATTTTTTATGGATGTCCATGTGTATTTTCAATGATTCTTTTCATTATTGTAGATCCGGGATGGCCTAATCTGTCATGCCATATGTTTAACATACCAGGATCACAATATTTCTCTTTTACTGCCATATGTGCTTGAGGCACATTTATATATGTATAATGCAATCCAGAATGAAGCATTGGCAATTTTTCCAATATGTGATTTTCCTTCATTATATAGATATTTCTTGTTACTAACAGTTCTTGACTGGGTATCATATCCATTTTGATATATATATTTTGAAACTTAATAAGTTTCTTGTTGATTTGGGGAAAATAGAGCATTCTCTATTAAAATCTTTGTACCGTTAGGTAATTCTAAATTTGCTTTTCCCACACCTTCAATCAAGTCCGTAGGACATGATATTGTATCAATATTTTCCTTTGTCGGTTTCAATTCATAAAAATATTTTCGATATTTAAGAATAGTATGTGTAGCACCACTATCTGCTATATATAAATCTCCATTACTTGTTCGGTCTTGTGCTCCATTGGAATTCATTTTAGTCTTCAATTATAAGAAAAATAATAATAATAAGCACATATAATATATACATTTTAAACAAATATGTTACATGAAAAGAAAGAAATATATTATAAACATAATTAAACATAATTATAAAAGAAATTATTATTATCAAAAGCATTTAAATTTCTCCATCATTGAAAAAATCCGAGTGGTGTAGTTCCGCGTTGACATCATCAATTTTATCTACATGGTTCATTTCTTTCTCTTTAGAGATGCTTGATATAATTGACATAGATGTGAAGGTGTGCGACAAAGTTTCGCCCAGTGTATTACTTCCACATCTATAACACGAACTATCATTAGTTTGAGATGTTCCAGCTTCATTTGTGAACTTATTTTGCTGGTTAAACTTGTTACTTTGTGGTGCGTTTCGTCCACGACCACGACCACGACCTCGTCCACGGCCTCTATAATAATTGTTGGTCGACTTGAACAAGTTGTTATGACTACTAAAATGGTTTTTATTATAATAACCACGACCACGGCCGCGGCCACGGCCTCGACCATGAACTTGGCCTTGTTCCCATTTTTAAAATTATTAGCAACATTTGCTTCTGGTATTGCTAGCGATCCTATGGGACGAGTTTCATGGTTTTTCATAAGCAGCTCATTATGCTTTTCTGCTACGAGGAGATATGCATTGAGATCGGAGTATTTATAAAACTCAACACAAACATATTGTTGAGCCAAATTAATATTTGAAGCATGAAAAGTGGAATAAGTTTTCTCCAACTTTTCCCTCTCTGTAACAAGATGCCCACAAAAATCTAGTTTTGAGCATATTCTATATAAACAGATGTGTAATCATTTACTTTTTTAAAATCTTGGAACCTCAAATGGTTCCATTCATATTTGGCATTAGGAAGTAAAACTTCCTTTTGATTATCAAATCTATTTTTAGATCCTTTCATAACCCCATGGATCATCATAATTAAAGTATTCATGCTGCAATAATTCATCAATGTGTTTATGGATAAACACATCAGCTTTAGCCCTTTCTTCTTCCGAACATTGATTATTATCATTTATTGCTTCTAATACACCAAGTGATTTTAGGTGTCTCTTGATATTTGCTGACCAAGACATATAATTTTCCCCGGAAATATCGAGAGCCATAAATTCAAGTTTTGATAGATTCGACATTTTTCTAAACAATAAAATAGATTAGAATTAATTTAGCATTACAAATAAACATTTTAATAAATGTTAGTAATCGTTAGATTAGATATATGTTAGATGACATTAAAGTAAAAGTTAGAAGCGTAAATAAATGTTAGTTAACAGAATAATAAAGTTAGGAGCATAAATAAATAAACGTTAGTTGACAGAATAATAAAAGTTAGAAGCGTAAATAAATGTTAGATTAGGAGCATAAATAATGTTAGACATGTTAGTAGTCCCAACTGTTATATTTATTAGTAGTCCCAAAAATTATAATTTCTCCATAGTAAGGGGTACCCTGCACTTATTTATCATCATAGTATTATATATTCAATTATATATATTTATGAAAACTTACATTGATTGTTATGACAACTTCTTCTTTATTGATCTTCTTGGTGAGCACCTCGTACTGATAACGTGTTATAATAATAATAATAATTGAGAGAATTGAGGATCCTTTTGTGATGAAAATTGAAGATTAATTTGAAGAAGAAGAAATCTTCGTTGCTTCTATATATCTGTAATCTTAATACATGCATATATATACACATAGCAGTGAAAAAAACAAAATGGGGGGACCCATATGTCTGCCATTATAACAATTTAAACTTAAACTAATAAACACAAACAAGAAAATATGTTAAGGGTCCTAATGGGGACACCGCATGGGTTTTTGGGGGTGGGCCGGTTCAAACGGTCACGGTTAGGTCTTGCGGTCACATTTTGGCACCTAACCGTGACCGCATGGACTTGATGTCACGGTTTGGGGTGTTTGTCCCCGTGACAGCATGGTCTTGCTTTCACGGTTCGGGGTGGTAGTCCCCATGACCTCCTGACAACAAAACGATAAAATGACAAGATGGGCTGTTAAAGTTGAAAAGCGGTCACCAAACCGTCACGTGGAGGCTAAACCGTGACCTCTAGGGTACACGGTCTCAGTTTAAGGTACGACATAGACGTGATTTTGACAAAAGGCCGGGATTCCCGGCATAAACCGTCACGTGGAGGCCAAACCGTGACGGTTTTGCCCCAGAATTTCACCTTATATACATTTCACTTCGAACAATCGGCATATCCATTTCCAAACTAAAAATTCGTAATTTCATATATCCACACTCGAGATTTTTCAGCCTTCGTCATTCCAAAAACGCGTTAATTCGAAAACAATGTCGGGTTCGGGAGATCATTATCAAAAGCCGAAGCTTTCAGATTTGAATGTCCTGACCTCGGTGATTCTGCTCTTGCTCGCTCTCAAGCTCGCTAGCTTTTTCTTCTTGACTTACCCCGATATCGACGCTGGTAAACTCTCTGAACTCCGTGCGCGCAATGTTAGTGGTGAAAAACTCGCTAGGGTTGTAGTTCGCCTCGGGCTTTACAAGTACATCCGTCACAACAAAGCTGATGTTCTTAGTGATAAGGTATTACATTATCAAGTCTACTGATATTCATGCCAATTATACATTCTGTGTTGCTATTAGATTTGGGGTTTTTTTGGTGTTTGAGGAGTGCATACTATTTGAATTGAGTTTACTATTAGCCTATTAGGCGTACCGATTATACGTCATGCATTGCTATTGAATTTGGGGGGTGTTTTGATTTTGTTAGGTTTGGGAGTTTCTTATTGCGGTTGAGGAAGAAGAAGGGATAGTTGTGCATGGTGAAGAAGGAAACCGACCCTGCATAACCAGTTTTCCAAAGAATCTGCGCTGCGTTTTGTCTCCACAAAGATTAAAGTCAACGCGTTCTGAATCAAGATTAAAGATAACAGATTACAAAGACTAATTAAGCAGATTAGAAAAAAAAAGATGAACTGAATCGCACGTTTTTAATGATTAAACCATAAAATAGTGTTTGTTAATGATTTTAAAAGTATATACCTGAGGATAAATCGGTGCACCACCATATGCAACAGCAACTTTCACACAGTTTCATAGCAGAATTCCTTAGCTTCTTCAAATATCTAACGAATAATACAGATCATAAGAACAATAGTTATATTATATATTCACGAAAGATAGAAATCGATAATCAATCAAACTCCGATCGAACGGTGTTTCCCGCCTTTCATTCTCAAGTTTTACAGTGATAAAATTACGAAAATAAAAATAAATGTTTAATGCTTAAGGAAGATACACGAAATCAAACTCCGATCGAACGGTGTTTCCCGCCTTTTCATTCTCAAGTTTACAGATAAAATTACGGAAATAAAAATAAATGTTTAATCTTTAAGGAAGATACACGAAATAAAATAAATATTTAATGCTTAAAGAATAAAAAAAATAAAAGCAACATGTCACGGTTTGGCCAAACCGTGACATATAGCCCCCCCTGCGCACAATCAATACCCCCAATAATTACATACCCAATCAATACCCCCATAATTACATACACAATCATTGACCCCAGATCTAACTGTCACGGGTAGGGTAAACCGTGACAGCTAGATGTCACACCTGACCTAGCGGTCATGGGGAGACCTAACCGTGACAGCTTGGGTCGGTTTTTTCCAGGAAAAGCACGGTGCGCCTAAAGTTTCCGTATGTTAATTCAAGTGTTATACTTATTCCGTATGTTAATTCAAGTGTTATACTTATTCTTTTGTTATTTGTTTGATTCAACTTAACGGAATGAAACTTCTAGTACATTTTACCACTAATTATTGGGCGGCTGTACGTTTTAATTAGAGGTTATATATAGAAGACGAGTATTGATCATTCACATTATCTTAAACAAATATTATAAACAAAACCAATTCTACACAATCAATCAATCACTTATTTCTAACAAACCACATCCCCACCAGTGCCTCCTTAACAACCACTCCCACTCAGCTTATTCTTTCAAACAACAAATTTGATTCCACCAACCAATCTCAAATCACATTCAAATCTTGTGTTAATCCAAAAAACAAGAGGGTGACAGTCATATACACAAACTTTTTTTGCCATGCCTAGAATGCAAATAATTAAATCAAGTAAGAATAAATCCGGAAAAAAATGTACTTTATACCAAATATGAGGAAATCATAAAATGCAACCCTAATCATAACATAGTCACACAAATATACACACATCTAATAGGGTTGATCACAAGCTGAGCGAACTGGCTGACATACAATCAAGTTTTTTTTCAAACGAGCTATTTCCAAAAAAATTCAAGTTGACAAGATCAAAGTGATCTTCAAGCAGTTTAAAAGTCATAATTTAACATGATCATTACTCAGGCTAATAGTTCCGCCTTTTAATTCTTTTTCAGAAGAAATTCTTCAATTTCGTAAAGAGCTACAACCTCTAATAAATAATAAATTTATTGAATATCTTTAATCGACAATGCAAGATTAAAAAAAAATATATTACTCTACCTAATGTATAACATAATTAAACTAAGATTAAATAAAATTTATCAGGATACAAAATTTATGCATAGCTTTTGTTCGATTGATTCTCTCATCTATATGAGCTCACTACATGTATCTTCTAAATCCACCATTTTGATGCAGATTTTTTCATCATCATCAGCTTCATAGAGTGTTTTCATCGGATCAAGATCATTGCCGCTTTGTTGCAGATTTTGTGTTTGATCTATTGATTCTATGTTTCTAGAGTTTCACCTAACTTTTTTAGTTTCTTTTATTTAATTTTGACTATCAATTTATATGGGTCCTAATAAATAGACACCGCTTTTTTAAATCGACACCCCCCTATACGCCGCGTATGGGTCCATACGCGGCCCATACCCCGCGTATAGGGTACGACCTAATGCGACATTAATGATGACAACCGACGTCACATCACTTACCTATATACGGGCGTATAGGTCCATACGCCACGTATAGGTCGGTGTCGATTTTAAAAAGAATATAAGCTATACGCCGCGATGGGCCCATACGCGGCGTATAGATCCCGTCTTACTATATCTTCCAAATTTTCTATTTTTTACACACACTTCAAAAAAAAAACACTCTCGTATAGCACTATACTACACGTATTGATCTTCGATTTTTCAACATCCAGGTACGTATTATTGTTCATACATCATATTATGTTAATCGTTCATTGATTTAAACGTTAAAGTAGTGTTTTATGCCCCAAAATGCGTGATTTAAAAACTGGAATAAAGAACTATACGCCGGTACAGCCCCGCGTATAGGGCTATACGCAGCGTATAGTTCTTTGGTTGGGACGAAGACACATTGGTGTGTACCCTATACGCGGCGTATAGATATATACGCGGCGTATAGGGTGTTGCAATACGCGACTTGGGGCCATACGGGGTCTCCTATACGCCGCGTATAGTCCTATACGCGGCGTATAGGGTCGGATTCGACCTATACGTTGCCCTGGACCCATACGCTGCTACCCTATACGCGGCGTATAGCCCTATACGCGGCGTATAGGGTAAATATATATATACAAATACATATATATGTATATACGCATATACATATACATATACATATACATATACATATACATATACATATACATATACATATACATATACATATACATATACATTAATATACATATATATACATATACATATACATACTATACATATACCTATACATATACATATATACATATACATATACATATATGTATACACATATACATATACATTAATGTTATGTACATAATACATATACATGTATATGTATTGGTATACCTATTCGTATAGTATACGTTACGTATACGATACGTATACGTATACGTATACGTATACGTAACGTATACGTATACGTACGTATACGTATACGTACTATACATATATATATTGTATATGTGTATACCTATATATATATATATATTGTATATATAATATACGTTGTACGTATACGTTGACCTATTATGTTCACCTGTGCAGATATGTCTTCCGATTCTGAGATTGAGGCTGACGTTGTTGACCATATTGCCGAGCATCCTTGGCTGCAGTTTGATGCCGGTTCCGTTGAGCACGCTAAGTGCTCAAAATTTATTCGGATGAAGATCGGTCATCAAAAGGCCGTAGATTGGAGGTGATGGCTGAGTTGGAGAGCGCGATCGTCTTGCTGCTATTATCGGAGACGATACGCCGTGGAGACGTCTTTTTGAGATCGCATTCTTACCGTCCCACCGTGAGCTGGTAGTGGAGTTTTTATCCACATTTACATATATTCGTCCAGATGAGATGGTGGAGGACGATGAGCGATTGGAGATATCTTTTACGCTTTGTGGACATGCACATCAGATGTCCATTGAGCAGTTTGCAGTTGTCTCGGGGCTTTATTATGAGCCGGAGACTGTTACCCCTCTGTTTACTGAGGGTATTACTGAGATGGAGGAGGGCACATTGAGAGAGTGGTGGCCTGAGATTGCCGGAGGTCCGTTTCAGAGGACTAAGGGCAGGGTCACCGGCATTCGAGATCCTCTCATCCGTTATCTGCATCGGATGATCGCCACGTCCATCACGGGACGTGGCAAGAGTCGGGAGTGGTGTACCATTCCCGACTTATTTTACTTATACTGTTTGATTACGGGGACCAGGTGTAACCTGGCGAGGTGTTTGGCGGAGTATTTTGCTTCGTATTATCATCGCCAGGAGCGAGGAACGGTGTACGGCGGCGCGTACATCACGTTGATTGCCCGATCTTTAGGTTATCTTCCTCGGCATCTTGGTGACGTGTCTCCGCCGATCGAGCCGGTGAGATTAGATCGTCGTACGCTATTCGGCATGCGTATTATACGCCAGTTTCCGGTTGGCATACGATTCTCTCTTCGACCCGGGAGATCTGGCAGCCGGCACCAGTTCAGCAGCTCGGCATTGTCGATCCACTGCAGTAGCACGGGCAGCCGCATGATCAGCCACCACCCGACGAGCAGCCACATGATCAGCCGCCTCCTCAGCCACATCAGCCGCCTCCTCAGCCTCAGATCCCACGACATATTTATAGAGAGGTGAGGCTGCCTGCCCGTGTGGAGACATTGTTGCAGGATATGTCTAGGAGCTTACGGCAGCAGAGTCGACGGCTCGATCGCGTTGAGGATCTGATGGAGTGGCAGGTTCAGTCAGAGATGGCGCGGCGTTCTGGTACTGATCCTCCGCCGTTGCCACCGCCTAGAGATTACCCTGACTCCCCGTAGTTTTGTATTGTAATTTTTATTTTGTTATGTAATTTAAAAACTTTGTAAATATATTATCAGTTTATGTTTATCTTTTATGTTTATTATCAGTTTATGTTTATCTTTGTAATATATACAGACATACAGACATACATACATACTTACATACATACATACATACAGACATACAAACATACATACATACAGACATACATACATACTACATACATACATACACAATACATACATACACACATACATACAGACATACATACATACATACATACATACATACATACATACATACATACATACATACATACATACATACAACATACATACATACATACATACATACATACATACATACTATAATACATACATACATACTACATACATACATACATACATACATACATACATACATACATACATACATACATACATACATATACATACTACATACATACATACATACATACAGACATACATACATACATACATACATACATACATACATACATACATACATACATACATACATACATACAGACATACATACATACATACATACATACATACATACAGACATACAACATACATACATACATACATACATACATACATACATACATACATACATACATACATACATACATACATACACATACATACATACACACATACATACAGACATACACACATACATACATACACACATACATACATAAATAATTTTAATTCAAATATATATATATTAAAACTCAAAAAATTAAAAAAACATAAACATATAAACTATACGCCGCGTATAGACCCATACGCGGCGTATAGCTCCTCCACTACAGTCCTCTTGCGACCACGTACAGTGCTAATGCGACCAATTATTTTGTACTATACGTGGCGTATGGCCCCATACGCCACGTATAGTACAAAATAATTGGTGCCCATGCGACCACTACAGTCCTCTTGCGACCAATTATTTTGCACTATACGTGGCGTATGGATCCATACGCCACGTATAGTACAAAATAATTGGTGGTGTCAGATGTACTTTTGTACCATGTACGATTACATGGTACATACGCTGCGTATAGGATCCTATACGTGGAAGACGTGGCAAGCCTATACGTAGCGTATAGGCCCATACGCTGCTATAGGATGCTATACGTGGCGTATGGACCCATACGCCACGTATAAATTATTTCGATATGACATGACCCAAGATTCGTTTTCACCTATATAACAACGATTTCGATAACACTTTCGATATGCTTTCGATTCCTGTAAATCCCAAACGTATTTCTCTCTCAAAATATCACACTTTTTATTCGTTCGGTATGTCGTTTTGGGACGGTAACTATTTGTTTGGTGAATATTCAAATGAATATTCAAATGAATATTCGTTCGTGGTGGATAGTAATCAAGATGATGCGTACGTTCAATCTGCTTACGAGACAGGACTGCCAGATTTAAACCAATCGTATGTTCCCGATGATGAAGTTGAGTTTTGCCGAGAGTCAACTTACGACACGCAACAAAATAATATACTCTCGAGTGATGAAAAACAAACGACAAAAGTATCGTTTGAAACATCTCAAAATTTTTTATCTCTCGATGAGCTAGTCTGTTGGGCTGTTAATAGAGGATGTGATAATGGTTACGTTATTATTACACGAAGATCAAAGAAAAAGAAGGTCAGGTCGTAAAGGTATGGCTTATCTGTGATCGTGCGGGCGAACACAAAAGTAAAGCGACAGTTAGACGATCTGGTAGCAAAAAAATCGGATGTCCTTTTAAATTAGTAGGGATATACGACAACAAACGTCGTTCGTGGAAATTAGAGGTGCGAAGTGACGAACATAACCATGATCCTGCTCAACATATGGAGGGGCATCCTTTTGTAAGAAGGTTTTCTCAAAACGAATACAATTTGGTAGAGCAGCTTACTGATCAGAACATGGAGCCTCGTAGCATCTTATCAGCTATTAAAAAGCAAAATCCTAATAACGCATCAATAACCAGAGACGTATACAACGCTCAATATAAGATAAGAAGTGAAAGAAAAGTCGGTGAAACACCATGCAAGTCTTAGAAAACCTTTTATCTATTAAAAGGTACGTTTATTACACCCGAGGTTTTTTTTTTCAATAGACTTAATTAAAATGAAGCCTAACTTGTATTTGTATCCTCACTTAACAACATCAATTTTCCTTCCTTTTTCTATTAAAAGGTATGTTTATTACACCCGAGAAGATCCCGATACTAATGTCGTAGAAGATATATTTTTTTGTCATCCTAAATCATACGACACTCGGCGTGCATTTCCGCACGTGCTGATGATAGACGCTACATATAAAACAAACATGTACAAGCTTCCGTTTGTTCAGATTGTTGGTGTGACCTCCACACACAAGACATTTTGTGTTGCTCATGCGTTTATTAGCAAAGAACGGGAAGATAATTTTGAATGGGTGCTTAATAGATGAAAGATACGTTAAGCAAGTGTATGGAGCCGCGCGTCATAATAACAGACAGAGATCTCGCTTTAATGAACGCCTGTGTTAAGTGTTTCCGAATGCTTCAAAGTGTTTATGCAGGTGGCATATTGATGAAAATATCGCGAAACACTGTAAAGCAAGTTTTACAAAAGATGACTGGAGAAAGTTTAAATATGCATGGGCACGTTTGTGTGAGTCTCCCACGGCAGAGATTTACGAGTATAACTATAACCTTCTTTACGAACGATTAGTTGAAGCGAATCGAGAAAGTAAGTTTTTTATATATTTTAATTATGTTTTATTATATTTCAATATATAATTTAATTATGTTTTATTATATTTTCAGAGGTATTGTCATATATAAACAGAAACTGGTTAGAGAGTTACAAAGAAATGTTTGTATCAGCCTGGACTAACTTGAACCGCAATTTTGGCCAACGCACAACAAATAGGGTGGAGAGTCAACATGCAAATTTAAAAAGATATCTTAAATCAACAAATAGCTCACTGGATAGACTTGTGGAGTTTGTAGATCAATTGGTGAACGCACAAGAGGTAAATTTAAAAGAAGCTTTGAGACAAGCAAATTAAAACCATGAATCATCATAAACTTCCGCTATTTGATTACTTAAGAGGCAAGGTTTCACACATAGCTCTTGATTTATTAGTTGCCGAAAACACTAAATTGCATGTGATGCGCTCTGCAAATGCAACATGTGGTTGTCATCTTTTCACTAGTTGTGGCTTGCCTTGTGCTTGTCGGCTGGAAAAATATGAACATTCTGGTAATAGTCGCTCCATCATTATCATTTTTCTATTAAAGTGACAAATTATGTATTAATTTATACTTTATAATGCAGGCACTAAAATTCCATTAGATGCAATTGACGTATTTTGGACGAAGCTTGATAACATTAAGCCATCATATACGGTGGATGAAAAAGTTGATGTTGAAGAAGAAATGGAACGGGTGAAACAACAAATAATGACACAACCCGCAGCTGTAAAATTTAGTTTGGTGGAAAAAATAAAAAAAAATTGTGTATCCATGGAAAATAACAAAAAAGCGCCTGTTGTTCAACAGATATTCGCGGTCGTCCAACGTTAAAGGTTCAACAACAAAAGTACGACACTCAACAAAGTACGTGCGACATGCCGAGACATAGCTCGTTTATTGCGTCTCACATTTCCGGAAGAACAAGTTCAGCTGTAAAGCCCCAGAAGCCTGCCATGCAACGTAGTCGTTCAACGTCATCTAAAGTATCACGGGGTACTAATGATTTTCTTAGATTGTCGGAGATAACCAATTAAACAATATAAACAGGTTAAAAAATTGGATTCCGTCAATCTTTCATCAGTATATTTCACGTATACGAGATGTCCGACCCGATGGGAATTGTGGTTTCCGATCAATAGCTTTAGGCTTAGGGTTTGACGAAAATAAGTGGATGTATGTGCGGACACAGCTTTTAGAAGAGTTGGACAGACATGAATGGAATACAGAGAAGTTTTCGATACTTTGTACCCCGGACAGTATAACGAATTACGTCACACCATCGATTGGCAAAGTGTGGAACCTGCACCAGAAGAACATTGGATGATAATGCCGTATACGGGATTAGTGGTTGCTCAAAAGTTTGGGGTTATTCTTCATTTACTAAGCAATAATGATTGTCAAACATTTTTCCCATTATGGGCTGATCCGAAAACTGTCATGCCTCATCATGTCGTGTCGATTGTTCATGTCAACAACAATCATTTCGTCCACGTTAAGTTAGAAGGAGATTATCCGATGCCAACATTAAGTAATCTTTGGATTCTTAATCGAAGCGTACGTGCTGCAGAATGGGAGATTATGTATAGGATTCGTATCTCGGAATACAACGCAATAATAGAGAATAACCGAGAACCCCCGGCTTATATAAATTTATTTTAATTTATAATTTGTAATATGCGAATTATATATTTTAATTTTAATTTTATTATTGTATTCATATTGTATATATTAAAATAAAACTCAAAAATTAAAAAATAAATATATAAGCTATACGCCGCGTATGGTTCCATACGCGGCGTATAGCTCTTCCACGTATGGCTCATAAGTCACGTATGGGTATAAAATGTCAAACCCTATACGCCACGTATGGTCCCATACGCTGAGTATAGGGTATAAAACGTCAAATCAACAACATACCCTATACGCCGCGTATGGACCCATACGCGCCGTATAGGGATAAAACGTTAAATCAACAATGTACCCTATACGCCGCGTATGGACCCATACGCGACGTATAGAGTACAGGGGTGTTGATTTAAAATTAAGGGTGTCTAAATAAAGGGACCCTTATATATTCAACAAAGTTAACAATTTTTGCAAGGTCAAAAGATATACATTAAAAGGCAAAATGCAAAACTTACAAAGGTGAATGACTTACAAAGTTGAATGACAAATAATGTAAGCTAATGAAATTAAGATTTTTAATAACATGAATACTAAAAGATGTAATCTTAATAGAAGCATGTTTTACCTCCGCTTTGTGCAACTTAGTCGATCTCCATCATAATTTAAGGTTATCAATTTCTAAATATCTTTTCATTAACCTACTTGTGTGTATGCGAACTTCCATATACATTGAATGTTGATGGTTTTGGTATCATCAGGTCAATTTTGTTAAAGGATCTACTTAAAACCAAAGATAAATAGGAATAGACACTAATATAAGCTAGGAGATATGTAGTATTCACTTATTCAAAACATCAAAAATAAAACTCTATTGGAAAAACTATTTACTTGAAATTTGTGAGAATTCAACATAACACTTATACTTTATAGAGTTCACCAAAGTAAATCAAATTTGAAGCTCTAGTAAGTCATAGGGTTTGTATTAATACATTTTTGGTTTATCAATGATCGATGTGTTGTTGAACTATTGGTTTTTATTCACCAAGCCAATAAAATTAGTTTTCATTATTACCTTCTATATTTATAAACCAAATGAAGAAGTAGTGCATATTAGTGTTTTATGATTTAATCACATAACTTTAGGGGATTTCTCTTTGCCCCCTTCATGTGTGTTTATATGGACTATAAAAAATTTTTACCCACAAAGTCGGTTTTCTGGGTGTTGTGGTGGTCGCCGACGATGGCAAAGGCGACTATGATGGTAATCGTTTCATCGTGTGCATCTATTTATCGCTCTTCGTCGCGGTGGTGTGGATATGTTGCCGCTTCGCGTTCCCTCTATGGTCGAGATGGGGCTGGCGGCAGTCTGCGGGCGATGTTCGGTAGTTACGAGGGTAAGGTTTACTGCCGGTTTTTGGGTTGCGCGGCCTTCAATGGCCGTCTGTGACAGTCCCTGCAGTGGTGGTGTTACCGTCGTCGCGATGACCTAGGGTTTTCAAATCTGAAGACATGGCGACTTAGGGTCTTCAGATCTGATAATTTTTTTACGGAAGCTACGACTTTTTCTCCGGTGACCCTTTGACCTCCCTTCACGATTGAGGTGGGATCGGTTGCGATGGTAATGGTGTAACTACTTTTTTGGCCTCTCTTTTTATGGTTCATTTTACATGTTTTGTCTCTGACATCTGTTTCAATGATGATAAGCACTATCTCATCCGAGATATGATTTGTAGTTGGTTTGCATGTTGTAGTTTGTTGGTTCTGTGTGTCGATGATGATGGATCATTGTTCATCTAAGACCTTTGGTTGTTGGTAAATCAAGGGATATGATTTTAGAGTGAAATGATGCCGTTGCCATGGCTTGGTGACCGCTTATGGTTTCCGGCCGCACCCGACTACCAGTTCTGAGCCTCATCACAAGTATTGCATTGCTACGCATTATTGATTTTTATGTTGTGGCACTGTTACTTATGTTGTTGTGCAATGTGTTTATTAAGAATGAAAAGTCTGGTTATGTGTTTGGCTGTTATGACGGATCTGAGCCTTTTTTGCCCCATCCATCACACGCGCAAAACGCGTAAATGTTTACCACTAGTTAGTTTAAAATTATAAGTTTGTGTGATGTGTATGGCATGGATAATGTAATAGCAAACATATTATTCCAAAATAGTATATTTACTTTGTAATGATGATAAATTTAGTTCTCCAATTACAAATGATATGCATAAGTGTTGAATTGCATAATAGCTTATGTTTACAGATAATTTACTCTTGAGATAACCATCAAAGTCTAGAACTCATTGCAAAAGAAATTATCAGGAGATTGAAAATTTATGTTTGTATTTGAAGTCATGTTATTTTATTTTATATGCATCAATACTAATATGTATCATGCAAAGAATTTATCGTACTTTCTATATTAATTTACATTATGCTAGTAACCAAATATTTCCTATCAAAAGTTTTTAACTGTGCGGTATCCGTTAGGAGTGAATGAGCTTGAGAATATATCACTACAAGAAAAGAGCTTTTTTGCGGCGACATATATCGTCGCAAAAAGACACATTATCGCCGCAATACATTATTTGCGACGAAAATTTGGTCGCAAAAAAGTCGCCGTAAAAAATTGGTCGCAAAAAGTTATTTGCGACGATTTCTTTTGTGGGCCCCACTCAGTTAAAAAAAAGTGAAATTCTGGAGAAAATATTTTTTGCGACGATAAAAATTGTTACATTTGCGACGACATCTTCTTTTTTGCGGCGACATATCGCCGCAAAGTTTTTGACCAATATATTTTTTTGCGACGAAAAAATTAAATATGCATCTTGTTTTTTGCGGCGATAAATCGCCGCAAAGTTTTTGACCAACAAATTTTTTGCGACGAAAAATTTTTTGACCAACTATTTTGCTAAAATGCTTTTGCTTGAACCGGTATTTGTGAACTTTATACCGGTTTAACATATTGGATCGATTTATTGTCCGGCGAAGGTGTATGACGGCGCGCGGTGGTGGTGCGGTGGCGGTGGACGGTGCGCGGTGGTGGTGCGGTGCCGGTGGACGGTGCGCGGTGGCGGTGCGGTGGCGGTTGGGTGGCGGTGGTGGGGGCGATACAAAGAAGATTTGGGCGTTTGGTGTGTGAAAATGGTGAACAGATCTGGAATCCCCGTTTTCATAAACAGAATACCTTTTTTGCGGCGATATATCATCGCAAAATGTTTTTTTACGGCGACAGAGTTTTTATTATATTTATTTTTTATATTTTTTAACTATTTTTTGCGACGAAATTATCGCCGCAAAAACTGAGGCGGGAAATTTTCCCACCAACTAAAAAATTCAAGAAAATTGTAAAAAATCTTGAATATATTTTTTGCGACGAAACTGAATTGACGCAAAAATAATATATTTTTAATCACATAAAATAAATTAAAAACCTTTTTTGCGGCGATAATATCGTCGCAAAAAATAAATTTGACTAGAAAAGTCAAAAGCAAATTATTTTTGTCGTTTAGTTAGTTTTTTGCGACGAATCCTTTATCGCCGCAAAAAACTTAGTCGCAAAAAATCAATTTCCTTGTAGTGATATGTTGTATACGAATAACTAGCTATAACTAGGTACTTGATCCGTAATTGAATGATTTGTCTACGACTTAATTAGTGATTTTCATTTAAAAACACAATTAGGGGGAGAATAAAAGCAATTGAAAAACAAAATGACTTAAAGTAAATAACTCATCTTCATTCTTAATCTAAACAGTGATAAATAAAACTAAAACATAATTTATTTATAAATCAACATATCAATCACTAGGGGCATTCATTATCTAGTGGATCTGTTACCCTAATTCAAACAAATACATACATATTAACACATAATTAACATTCCAAATACATACATTTTTATATTCATACATACACACATGTTATTTCAACTCAACTAAGTTCATCATCCACGATTTCAAAACAATATAAACTTCAAAACCCCAAATAACTACAAATTAACACAAAATTAACACACTAAATACATACATTCTTAATACATACATACACACATAATACTTCATCTCAACTAACTTAAACACCCATGTTCATAACCATATAAAACAAAATTAGGCAAAATACATACATTCATCTCATTTTAATTAGGCAAAACACAAAATTAGACAAAATACATACATTCAAACCATATTAACACACTAAATACATACATTCTTAAATACATACATACACATATAATACTTCATCTCAAGTAAACTAAAACACCCATGTTCATAACCATATAAAAATAAAATTAGGCAAAATACATACATTCATCTCATTTTAAATTACATACACATTGTAACGCCCCGAATTTCCCAAAACAGGCTATTTAATAATAATGCGCTTTTAAGGGTTAATTTAAAAATAAAGGGGTAGATTAGTGGGCTATGGGTAAAATTAGCCTTAATGGGCTAGGCTTGGTGGGTTTAAGGGCCCTAATCAGCCCTTAAACCATGCATGATTAGATCCATTCCACCATTTCAAACCCTAGCCACCAATTTCGTAGAGGGAGAAAGTAGAGAGAGAAAGTGGGAAGAACTCAAGATTTGAGCTTGGAAGATTGAAGGATTGAAGAGCTGGGTGTTTGGAGCATCAAAAACTAAGGAAATAGCAACAAAACAAGGTAAGAATCGACCTCTAAGACCTTCTGTAGATCAAACCCGGATTCTAGGGTTTTGGCGTTTTGAAAAGTTCAAAGAAACACATAAAGGTCAAATTTTTACGTATAAAAACGTGTAAAAAGCTTAGATTTGGTTTCATGGAAGGTAAACCAAGGATTTGGACGTAAAAGTTAAGATTTTGGGTTAAAAACTGGCTGGTTCTTAATTTCTGTTCATCTAGCGAAACTAGGCCCCGATCCAGCGAAACTAAGCCTTTATCCAGCGAAACTGTTAAACTCATTCAGCGGATCTAAAGGGATTCCAGCGAAACTACAGTTTCGCTGATAAGTTCGCTAAGTACTAGGCTGACCTATAGACATTGCGAAACTAGGAAATTCCAACGAAAGTTGGGCGCTCAAGGCAGCGAATCTGTCTAGCAAAACTAGCAGAAGTGCTGCCCAGCGAAACTGGTAGCGAAACTGCCAGCTAAACTGGCAACGAAACTACCAGCGAAACTGTAGGCGAAACTATGAAGAAAATGACGTTTTTGCATATTAACTCTCGTGCAGCTAGAGTATTCAGGCTATAGCTTAAGTGGCTTAGAATTTAAGCTATTGGAGAAGTTCAAGTGAGTTCTAGACCACTCCTTTACCCGTTTTCGATGTTTTGGGGTGATATGCATACTAAAATACATACTTTTATGAGAACGGTTTTTTAAGACCTTTTATCAAGAAAATAAAATTTTCTAAAGTAAAATGTGCCATTTAAATAGTTCAAAAAAATTTTCGGTCGCGCTGACCTGGCAGCCCGGCCCCAGCCAGGGGCGTTGCCCCTTGGACCCCACTAGGGGCTGCCGCCCCTAGAACCCCGCTATCAGGGGCTGCCGCCCCCGAAACCCCGCTGTCCCGCGGAGGGTCAGTTATCTATTTTATCTCTCATGATTGATGAAATGTGAATGCTTAGACTAAGAGTTTGCTTCTTATTATATGTTAAGTGTATGTGAAAACTAAAGATATAAGTGAAACTTAAAGAATTGTTATTGGGCCCATAACATGTACCTTGATAAAGTGATAAAGTAAAGCCTTGGGCAATTGATAAAGGAGGTTGCATTCGTTGTGCCCTCACCAGTGATAAAGTGATAAAGTATGCTCGAACAGGCATGTCAGTAAGTCCTAAATTGGCATGACAATAATGGCCTGATCGTGTACGACATTAAGTCCTTAATTGGCATGTCGGTAAAGTCCTAGGCGAGCCTAGGCACCGATAGTGACAGAGAATTGACGGATAAAGAAGAGTAATAAATAACAATAAATGATAAAGTACTGATAAAGTGATAGCCTGTGTGTACTTATATTTTGATACACAATGATTATTTTCAACTGATAAAGCTAATGTCTCTTACGGAAGTTATTTAGCAAAGTAAACTAGAATTCACTCAGCGAAGCTGACTTTTGTATGCATATCAGTTGACAAGTAAGAGTTAGAGCTATGGAATAGAGGCATGGGACTGAAGCTTCTTGGCACTAGAAGACTGGCATCCCTGAAGAAGAAAAGCTAAACAAATGACTCTTAAATAGTTTTGAGAATTAAAGACAATGTTTATATTTTATTTGTAATGAATTTAAATTACGGTATTTTCCGCTGCAATATATATATATATTTATACATATATGAGTAAATGATTATCTGAAACCAATGTTAAGCAGTGAATGACCAACTGTGAGGTCCCTCTGAGAAAGGTGGGCCTTACACATATCCATATACATAATACTTCATCTCAACTAACCTACACATATACATCTTAAATATCCATTTTTTCATAACCATAAAACTTGCTAAACCTAATTCAAACAAATACATACATATTAACACATATTAACATTCCAAATACATACATTCCTATATTCATACATACACACATGTTATTTCAACTTGCTAAACCTAATTCAAACCATAAAACTTCATCTCAACTAACTTAAACACCCATGGACACAAAATCCCTAATTTTAAAATATTATCTACAAATTAACACAAAATTAGGCAAAAGTGAGGTTATTTACTTGAAATCAGAAGTGGTGGTGGTGGCTATGGTGCAAAGGAGCCGGCGACGGAGGTGGAGCAGCGGCGGTGGTACGTGGAGCAGCGACGGTGGTACATGGGGCCGGATATGGTGGTGGAGCCTTGCGACGGTGGAGGGGGCGTGCGTGGGCCGGCCGACGGTGGAGCCGACGGTAGTGCGACGGTGGAGGAGGCGGTGCGCAGTGGGGTGTGGGGTGGGTGCGAAGTGGGGGGTGTGGTATTTTTTGGGTCGATTCAACTGATTCTGATTCTGTTCCCGACTTTAAAATTAGGTCGATTTTTTGCTGTGATATATCGCCGCAATAAATCAATTGCGACGAACTATTTTTATTATTTTAATATTAAACGATTTAATATTTAATTAATATATATTGCGACGAAAAATCGCCGCAAATGTTTTAGCGGGATTTTTCCCGCCCTTAAAAAAGGTTTTCGTGATATTAAAAAAACAAAATAATTAAACTTAACTTTTTTGCGACGAAAAAATCGCCGCAAAAAAGTTGTTGACTTTTAAAGTCAAAAAAATTATTTCTTTTTGTCGTTTGGTGACTCTTTTGCGACGAAAAACTAGTCGCCGCAAAAAAGGTGATCGCAAAAAACCATTTTTCTTGTAGTGTTTATACAAGTTTGATTTCTTACGTTTCACTTTAAATCTTAAGTAGAAAGATAAAACCTTCATGTCACGCATGGTTAAAAACTAGTTTTATATCTGTTTGTAAAGAAGTTTTATATCTGTTTGTAAAGAAGTTGACGGGAGCTAGTGAAGTATTAAATTAATACTTTAATGACGATTTCAACTTGAAGTTTCTTGCTCAAATCTTATCTCGGCGATTTAAACACTAAGGGGAAGAAAGTTGCCAACAAGGTTATGTGTTACTTTCCATTAATTCCTAGATTAAAGCGTATTTATAGCTCAAGACACACTGCAAAGCATATGACATGGCATGCTTCTGGACGTTGCACGGAAGATGGTAAGTTACGTCACCCGTGGATGGTACATCATGGAAAGAATTTGATTCAATGTATCCTGATTTTGCCAAAGAACCTAGAAATGTTAGATTAGGGTTGGCTGCTGATGGCTTCAATCCATTTGGGAACATGAGTATGTCGTATAGCATGTGGCCGGTAATATTGACAACATACAATACGCCGCCATGGTTATGTATGAAAGAGTCTTCATTCATGCTGACGTTATTAATCCCTGGCCCTAAATCACCTGGGAAGGACATTGATGTTTTTTTAAGACCATTGGTTGATGAATTGAAAAGTCTTTGGTCGGACGGAGTCTTGACAAAAGATGCGGTTACAAACACTTTCTTCACATTTATCAATGATTTCCCTGCTCGTAGTAGCTTGTCTGGTTGGAGTGGGCAAGGTTACTTTGCATGCCCAACATGTAAGGAAGACACTCCATCTGTTCATGTATTGGGAAAAACTGCTTATGTTGGGCATAGACGATGGTTACCAACTAATCATAAATGGAGGAAGGACAAGTCATTCAATGGTAAGAACGAAACTAGACGACCTCCTAACAGGAAAACAAATGATCAGATTTGGAACAACTTAATAAATTGCCGCCCCGTATTTCTGGGAAACATGTTCAGTTTGGTGGTAAGAAGAGAAAACGTGATTCCGATGTTGAATTGAATTGGACCAAGCGTTCTATTTTCTTCGAGCTTGAATATTGGTCTTCAATTCAACTAAAACATAATTTGGATGTTATGCATATCGAAAAGAATGTGTGCGAGAGTTTGTTGAATACGTTGATGATGAACAAGGAAAAATCCAAAGACACTAATAAGGCAAGAATGGTGTTAGAACAATGGAACATTCGACGTGACTTGTGGCTTGTAGATAACGGTCGCGGTAAGCTCTCAAAGCCTCATCCCAAGTTCTCTTTCCCAAACGTCGAAATGAGTCTTTTTTGTCAATTCATTAAGGAAGTAAAACTACCTGATGGCTTTGGCTCAAACTTTAAACATAAGGTAACCGATAATGATACCCAATAACGGGGATGAAATCACATGATCATCATATAATGATGCAACGGTTGCTTCCAATTGGTGCTCAAGCGTACTTGGATAAAATATTTCAACAACAATAATTGAGATGTGCTTATTCTTTAAGCAATTTTGTGCTCGGAACTTGATATCATCTGACATGCAAGATGCTGAGGAGAAGTTGATTAAAATTTTATGTTCTTTCGAGCAAATATTTCCTCCGTCATTTTTTGACATAATGATTCATTTAGTTATGCATTTACTAGAGGAGGCCATTCAAGGTGGGCCAGTTTATATGAGGGTGAAGACGACGATGCAGACCAAGCTGTTGACGTTTCTGATAATTCAGATGATGAATTAGACGAATTTAATAATGATTGTGGAGAAGATTCTTATCACACCGATGAATCCGATTGATTGTAATTTTTAATTTTAACCGAACCATTTATTATGTTTGATCTATTATGTTTATTGAATTGTTTTTTTCAATTGTGTGTTTAGCTAATGATTCAATTACGGTATATTTGTATACTTATATAATCTTTTTTTACAGATGGCAGACGTGGCCCGAGGTAACGGTGGGGATACCTATGGTCGTGGTCCACCTGGTGGTGGTCCTCCCGATGATGATCGATCGTGGCAGCTGCCACGACAGTGCGAGGTCAGTGATGACTCCGGCAGCGGCAGCGGACGAGGTATGACCAATTTTTTATACTATTATCATTTAAAATGAAATATATAATTTACATAGAATTTTTATACTATTATCAATTTGCAGGACAAGGCAAGCGTGGAAAGACCACACTTCAAGGTATGCGAAAGAGAAATCCACAAGGAAATTTGCTCACAATTGAATTTGAGCAAGGTACGCATGACACCTACAAACCTGTGGGTGTCAATCAGGCGCCCTTTGCTTCACTGGTTGGCACAATCGTTGACAAATTTCCTCAAAACTACAAGAGCTGGAGAAAGATACCTGCAGAGTTGAAGGCGACTATCTGGCCTGACTTACAGGTTAAGTTTTTGATAATTAAATTCAGTGATTAAAATATATACACTAAGCTATTTGTTTTCATAATTTGCAGATGTATTTTGATATGACTCCCCACGAAGGCCTGAGGGCAGGCATTGAGAAATATGCTGCAAACCGGTATAAAGATCACAAATACCGGTTCAAGCAAAAGCATTTTAGCAAAATAGGCGGGGAGGACAGGGTTGATATTTCTGATGTTGTGCCACCTGATATGCAAGAATCTGAATGGAAAGGCTATGTGGATTACTACACTTCTCCTGAAGTCAAGGCTCGGTCTGCAACCAACAAGTCCAACAAAGGGAAGCAGACGATCAAGGGACATGGCGGCCGGACATCTTTAGCCCAATGTCGCTATATGTTTGTAAGTTGTTTTAATCTAATGTGTTTATAACTTGTTTTATGTGTTTGT
This sequence comes from Flaveria linearis, assembly GCA_024085815.1. Lineage (NCBI taxonomy): Eukaryota > Viridiplantae > Streptophyta > Magnoliopsida > Asterales > Asteraceae > Flaveria > Flaveria linearis. The sequence goes on from CM044011.1 coordinate 10,581,001, forward strand.
AAGTTACTTTTATATTATTATATAACTAAAATATGTTTACAGCGGGAAGATGGTTCTGATGATTCTGGGAGTGCCATATTAGCATATCGTCGCTTCTATACCGATTCAAGCGGTAATTTCTATCAACCTGAACCCGCTGCATACTATGTAAGTAATGTACACGTCTTACAATTTCATAAAAATAAAGTAATATAACATCACCATATATATAACATTGTTTATTTTCTTTGTAAACTATAAAGGAGCAAATGGTCGCGCTTCAACAACATCCAGAAATGTCAGAGAAGCAGATCATGCGCCAGTGATATAATAATAAATATACATGTTTTTAATATGTATTTCTTTGCATTTTAAGTCATTTTTGTTACAAAATTCAATATTTAGACACTTATTTGTGTTTTATTTGAATCTTGTAGGTTTCGGATGAAGCTCGGTGATTTTTGTGAAGAAAGTCCAAGATTTGAAGAGGTTCAAGAGGAAAAATGCTCCTGATATGACCATATTCAGCTGAATATGGCCATATAAGCTGTCAAATCTCAAATAGCCCCTTTTTGATGCTGAATATGGTCATATCACTTCAGATATGGCCATATTCGGGCAGAAAACGGTTTATAACCCTAGTACACCTCATTTCCAAAACACTTTCATTTTCTTTCAAAACCCTAGCCTCTCAAAACCCTTTAGGTGTCTTTGAACATTTCTCAAGAGTTTTTGGAAGATTTGAAGGTCAAGATTGAAGATTTCACACTTTCAAGAAGAATATAACAATCATCCACCCATTTCCCCTCAAAATTGGTTTGAATTCCTCTAGATCTACTATGAGTTCTTTCATATTCTTGAGTTTGGGTGTGTCTTTTGTAAGCCTTATGGGCTAAACTCTTGTTATCACTTGGATTAGACGAAACTTAGCATGATTTAACAACTTGTTCATGATTCTTGGTGATGTTTATGTTTATGCTATGATGAAACTTGATTATTCTTCAGTGATTGTGTGTGTTTATTCTAATTTGATGAAATGTTCAACCTTGTGGGTGTTGTAAGCATGTTATGTTGGAAAACTTCATGTTCTTGCAAGACTTATGCATATAATTGCATATTTTGTATGTAATCTTGTGACATTTGACTAGGAATGGTGAATGAAGGTTGAAGACTTAGTAGAATTGGTTAAATGTGCATCCTTATGCTTATGTTTGAGAAAACCATAGTGTATGTCATAAATATCTCTTGTCATTGGTTATGAATTGTTTTGTAATCGTGGTATGAAGTTTATGAGTTGAAGAGTAATTATAGTTTTGTCTATTTTTTCCAAGTTTAGGTGGTTATCATGTGTTTATCGTGTTAACTTTCCAAAGATTTGTGGAATTAGGTAACCCTAACGGGAGTCTAATTCATCTTTAACATCGACATAATTATATCATTAGTTCTTCATGGCATAACTTTAGGTGGCTATTGTGTGTTTATCGTTCTAGCTTTCCGAATGGTTATATGTTTAGATATCCTTGACGGGGGTTTAGGCTATTTCTATGTTTCATGTGTAAGAAATGGTCTCACCTCGAATTTGTGCTAGTTGTTAATTCTATGCTAAGTGGAATCAAAGTCCAAGTGATATATTTAATTGATTGTGTATCTTCATCTTTATTTTCTTAATTTACTAGTTTAATTTGTTAATCGTTTTAGTTAACTATAATACTCACAAATCCAAACTCAATTGATCGATTAAATAGTGATGATGATTTAGTATTGGGAGCCATTGTGTCCACGGATCGATACTCGGTTCTTACCTAGAACTATACTATTATGCGATAGGTGCACTTGCCTATTGTGTGTAGTTGGTTTAAGAGTGATAATCGTTTCTTAAATTAAAACTCAAATTGTGTGAAAAATCCTTATTTAAAATATATATACTTTGCACACATCAGCCAGGTGTTGGGGGAGCGGCCCGGGTGGGAACGTGGCATCGGTCCAATACCGAGCGTGCCTTCACAACCCCCACCTCCACCTCATAGAACAGATCAGCGGATGTTCTCACAATCTGAGGTTGAGGAGATGATAGCAGCGAGACTGGCCAGTGAGCAAGAACAATGGCAGTCACAGATGATGGCTAATGTGATGGCACAAATGCAAAGTCAAATCCAAAGCCAAGTCCAGAGCGCGTTGAGGAGAAGTGGTCATTCTCAAGAAGATGAAGAAGATGAAGATGATGAAGGTGGGTCGTCATAGGATGGTTTGATGGTTTGATGGTTTTTTAGTGATTGTTATGACTATTTTAAAACATTTGTTTGTATGACTTTTACTTATTAAATTTGGACAATTTTTGGTTTATATGCTATGTTTTGCGATTGGTTAAATGGTTTTGATAGTGTGTACTGATTTGGAACAGCAGGTTTGGTTTGGTACCCAGAAAAATCTGGGTGGATTGCTGCAAATGCAGCAAAACTATTAAAAAAAAGTTTCTTTTTTTTGCGGCGATATTTCGTCGCAAAAAAGAGTAAATTATATGGAAAAAACTCGCCGCAAAAAAGATTTTGGTCAAAATATCTGCGGCGATATATCGCCGCAAAAAAGAATTTTCGTCGCAAATAACAACGTCGCAAAAAGATTTCTTTCAGAATTTCACTTTTTTTAAAATAGGTGGAGCCCACAAAAGAAATCGTCGCAAATTTCGTCGCAAATAACGTTTTGCGACCACTCTTTTACGGCGACTCTTTTACGACGACAATTTTGTCGCAAATAATATATTGCGACGACAAGTTAGTTTTTTGCGACGATAAATGTTGCCGCAAAAAATCAATTTTCTTATCTCCAAATCACCAAAGAAAAAGCAAAAATAACATCCTCTAGACTCGAACCCAGGTGGGATGGCACTGCTAATATATTACATCTTCTAAGAACTAATACAAGTTATAGTTAAAACGTTAAAAAATAAAAACTTTGATGGCGGATAGAATGTTGTCACGTGGTAAAAACAACTTGTTGATTGATATATAGTAAATGTATTACATTGATTTGATTTTAAACATATACAATTTTACTTTTTTATTGTATTTGAAAGCTTATTATATTTTACAAAACTTGTTTTGTTTTTGTGTTTATTACTACGAACATACAAAAATATTAATTATAAGAGATCAACGATTATCAAACAAAATTAATGCTAATATCTTTAAATTTTTAGGGTGCCAGATGTACAACACGAACTATCCAAATGTAAATCAATCAATAATTAATTTTCATCTCTTATTTACCCAAATCATTCCAAGACTACACAAATTGGAAGCGCACAATTAAAACTACTCAATTTTTTTTGAACGAGGCATTTTCATGTTTTTTTAATCATTAATTATATTTTTTCTCAAGCTAAAAAAATCAATTACATCTATTTTTTTTTCTAAAACATATATTACATATCTATTCATTTAATAAAATAACTTATTGAATGACTATTTATCTTTGATTTTACTGAGATATTTTTATATATTTTTCTTTCTAAGATCATTAATTAGATATTTTGAGCCTTCTTTATAAATAAAAACAACAAAACTACATCTCCAAGTTCAAAAGTTTGAAACGTCATTTCAAAACAACAATCACCGATAATCAAAGTTATATATCCCAATATAAAAAATTATCAAAATCTTAAACAATTACAATACTAAAAAATCAATACGTGAAAATTCCATAATAAAAATAAGGATAAATAATTATTTAATAAGTTAATTATCTATATATATTTAATATATATGTTTTAGGAAGCGGAACTATGTGATTGATTTGATGCCTTGAGTAAATATGTAATTATTGTTTTAAGAGGAAAAATATGCAAAAGTCCATTTTTTTAATTATTAACCCGGATTGAAATGGTCATCTTTTGATTTCTACTAACTTACTCACAGGCCCTAGCTACTCGAACCACCGTCGACGATGTTACCAAATTACCCAAGATCTCTTGCCGAGAATGTCCTGAGTATCTTTAGAACTCAATATTAATAAAAAGAATATAAAAAATATCACTATAACCGTTTTATATATGTTCCTTTGAAATATCATAAGGCATTTTTAACTTGATTTCAACACCTAAGAAGAAACAAATCCTATTTTGTCTTCTCGGCCTCCCTAGGTTTCATTATTTATTTATTACACTTATTTATGTGGGAATTTCTATTATAATATTCAAGTGAAATAAAAAGGTTACAATGATTAATATTCGTGAACGTATATGCACACACAAGACATATGCGATGTATAATTAAAAATTTCATGTTTCCTATTTCAAAAATAAGATGAATTACTTTTAAACCTTCATACTTTTATTTGTAAAAATAGATTTGATGTATATATTTAAAATGTCAAACTAATTAACTTGCAAGTATGTACTTTTTAATATATGTACAAGTGTTACAAGATAAAATATTATGCACTTTAATAAATGTACACATTTCAACACTCTTAGAAGTGTGATTAATATAATTGTTTTACATGTTTACACATGTAAAAATACGTAACGTGCATGTTTAAATAAAATTTATTACTTCTATTTACCAATCAATATATATGTGTGAAACCATAAGAAACTATATAGAGTAAATTAATTGATAAATATATTCACTGGGCTTACATAATTTAATAATAATCATTTATCATACGCGTGTTGATATATATACATATGTGTGTATATAGAATACGCGTGTTGAGTTGTGTATATATACATATGTGTGTATATGAATATAATATACAAATGAGTACGTTATGATACGTGATAATTGATAGGGACAGATGTTGCAATGTTTTTTGTTGTCCATTAATAAATTAAAAATTATTTTAATGATATTTTAATGTTTTGTATAAGATGACACAAAAATAACATTAATTAATTGGATGATTGATCTAGTTTCTTAGTACCTAAGAAAATGCCAAAATGGCCGGGAACAAAACACATGCATCCCACTCTCTAAATTATCAACCCACTCACTACTAACCACAAATAATAATATATTTTAAGTAGTTACTATGTACACTTATTTTAACAATGGAACATGCACTTTTTCTTACAGAAATTTTCTTTAAAAATAACCTCATATGTGACGTACATAATTCAAACTTGTAACATTTTGGTTAAGAAATACATAACTTCATCACAATGATATTCTTTAATGTTTAATAATATCAATACAAACTATTAAATATAATGGTACCCGAATCACCCTCGGCAAGGGGTCTCGGCCATTTCCGTGTTTGGCAACACTGTTGTTAAAACTATTAATGTTTTTTTTTTCAATTCATTTCTGATTTTATGTTGTGTTTTATGTTGAGGGGCTGATTTGTCAATTCTTGGAAGATGCGGGTTGTAGCTGGGTGCATTAATAAGTACGAGGGCTGATGATGAGCTGGTGAGTTGATGATTGGATTTATACGGAAGCTAGAAGGTTCGATAGTTGAGTTCAGTTCATCAGAGAGAAAAAGAGAGTTGGAGATCTAGGGTTTTATCATCTTGCTTCAAACCCATTTTCGTTCATCTTCTTGAAGATCTTCTGGATAATCAGTGAGGACAAGCAACTCATCGTTGCTTGTCTTAGTAGCCTGTGTTTCAGTTTTCTCAGTTGATGTATTTTGTCTCAGATTCATCTTTTGAGGTTAGATCTGTTCACAATCTATGAGATCTGATCTTAGTTTGTAACTGCAGTTATTTTGTTGTTGATCGTTGAATCCAGAAAAGTTAATATGGTATCAGAGCCATGTGCTCTTGATCTCTGAGGTTTTCTGGATTATTCGCTGACCCTTGAGTTTTAGGGTTTCGCACTGTGTTCATCGGTCACAGTTTGGGGGTTTTGGATTTCTTCGTTGACCCTTGAGTTTTAGGGTTTCACTCTGTGTTCACCGATTTGGTTTTTTGGTTGTGCAAACATCTCACCGTGGCTACATCGAGCACGAGTGTTTGAGTTTGCATAATCTCGTGGTTTTGTCTCGGTATCAAAGATTGTTCATCTTTGGTCTGTGTTGGGCGTTGCAGATTCAGATCTGAGTTTCTGAATCTTTGGGTGTTGCAACTTTGTCTCGGTATCAAAGATTGTTCATCTTTGGTGTGTGTTGGTCGTTTCAGATTCAGATCTGAGTTTCTGAATCGATCTATTATCATCTTACTGGGAGTAAAGACTACACAACCCTAAGTGAAGGTTGTGTAGATATTGCTGAAAAATTCCGCTGCTGTAACTCGAAAGAGGTTTATTGTCTGGTATTTTCTTGTTGAAGCTTCTAAAGTCCCTTCCTAGGGCACTGCTCTGTAAGGTGTAATTCTTCCTTAATATTGGTTTGATTTCATTCATTTCATTGCATTTTAGGCATTATTGGGCTGGGCTAGATGGACCAGTGTTGATTATCTGTCTGAGTTGTGCATATCATATTATACATTTTTTCTTGAGTCTCTGCTCCTCCTTTAACACCTGGCCAGTCATCTTATTGACCGGTATCTGGTCCCTGAAGGAGTTTCGCAGAGTCTCACTTCTGTGCTGATAGTTGTTGTGTCTTTGTTTGTTTCCATTATTGTTTGTTTCCATTAGTTGTACTAAACTGTGTTGATATGGCTTTGGTTGATACTTCTCCCACCTTGATTAGTAGTTTGGACTTTGGTGACCCTTTATATCTTCACCCCAGTGATACAGGTTCTCTTACTCTAGTGTCAGTTAAACTAAAAGGTACTGAAAACTATAATGTGTGGGCTAATGCTATGGAACTTGCTCTTCATGTTAAGAACAAATTTGGATTTGTTGATGGTACATGCATTAAGTCTACTACTGATGAGGTCCTTGGTAGGCAATGGGATAGGTGTAACTCTGTAGTGTTGTCATGGATACTCAACTCTTTTTCTGAAGAACTATTTGTGGGTCAAATTTTTTCAAAAATTGCTTCTAAAGTATGGACTGAGTTAAAAGAAACATATTCAAAAGTTGATGGTTCTGTGACCTTCAAATTGCATCAACAAATTAATAACCTGAAACAAAATGGTAATTCTGTTTCCGAATACTATCATAAGTTGTCCTCCATGTGGAGACAGTTAGATGTTCTAAATGATTTACCTATTTGCACTTGTGATGCCTCTGATAAGGTGTCAAAATATAATCAAAACTTACGGTTGATGCAATTTCTAATGGGTCTTGATGATAAGTATTTACCTTTGAGATCCACCATTCTTTCAAAAGAACCTTTGCCTTCTGTTAAGGCTGCATTTTCTTTAATATCAGGTGAGGAATCTCATAGGGAAATAACCTCATCTCATATGTCACAACCTACTGCTTTTGTTACTAAAAGTACTGTGGTAAAAAGAATCCTAATAATAAAGGTACCACTTTAAAATGTACTAATTGTAATAAAAATGGTCATACCATAGAAAAGTGTTTTGAAATCATTGGGTATCCTGCAAACTACAAGGGAAAGGTAAATGGGAACAGATCTAAATCCAATAATGTTACTACTGATACTTCTGTGAATTTAGGTGGGAATTATCAATTGACTCCTGATCAGTATGCTAAACTCATTAATATGTTAAGTGATCCTGTGAATGTTGATCAAGGAACCTCAAATATGGCAGGTATTAGGGAAAATAGTGTCTGTTCTTCTATTATTTGTGGTGTTTCCTTGACTGATTCTAAGGACAGTAGGGGATGGGTGATAGATTCTGGGGCTAATCAACACATGGTTTTATCTAATAAATGTTTGTATGATTTGATTGATGTTTCAAACTGTCATATGACTGTTAGTCACCCTAATGGAACCAAAGCAGCTATAAAATCTATTGGAAAACTTAAACTATCAAAAGATGTTGTTTTAATTGATGTGTTGGTTGTTCCTGAATATTCAGTCAATCTGTTATCTGTTTATAAGCTTGCTAGTGATAATAAACTTGGATGTTGGTTTGATGAATTTAGTTGTTTAATTCAGGACTTATCCCGGTCAAAGACTCTTCTGACTGGTAAACAGGTGAATGGCCTGTATTACTTTGGTCACCCTAATTTTGATGAAATTTTGTGTAGAAACAGTAATGGTCTTGAGTTAACAGAGTTAAAATTGTGGCATTCTAGAATGGGACATCCTTCTTTTCAAGTTTTACAAGTCTTAAATCAAGATCTTAAACTGAAAGTTCCTAATTCTAATCTACCTTGTGAAGTGTGTCAAAGAGCCAAACAGTCTAGGCTTTCTTTTCCTTCTAGTGATCATAAATCCATAAGTTTGGGTGAATTAATTCATCTAGATCTATGGGGTCCATTTAAGGTCACTAGTAGAGAAGGGTTTAAGTATTTTTTAACTATTGTGGATGATTACTCTAGAGCTGTTTGGGTATATCTTTTAAAATCCAAAGATGAGGTGTTTTATAATATTCAGTGTTTTGTCAAATTGATATCAAATCAGTTTGGGGCATCTATTAAATGTTTTAGAACAGATAATGGGACTGAGTTTGTAAACAATCAATTTGATAGGTTTCTAAAGATTAATGGAATTCTACATCAAACCTCATGTGCTTACACACCTCAACAAAATGGTATTGTTGAACGTAAACATAGACATTTATTGAATGTTGCCAGGGCATTACTGTTTCAAAGTGGTTTACCTCTTAGATTGTGGACTGAGTGTGTATTGACTGCTACTTATTTGATTAACAGGACTCCATCTTCTGTGTTAAGTGGTAAATCTCCTTATGAGTTGTTGTTAAAGAAAAAACCCTCCCTAAGTCATCTTAAATCGTTTGGGTGTTGTCCTTTGCTGCTAATTTGAATCCTACTAATAAATTTGATAGTAGATCTATAAAATGTTTTTATTGGTTATGCTTTTGATAAAAAGGGATATAAATTGTTGTCTTTGGAAAATAATGTGATGTTTTATTCTAGAGATGTTAGATTTTTTGAACAATGTTTTCCTTATAAAGAAAATCTTTCTGATTCTTTAAATCATATAAATTTTTTTGATTCTCATGGCTCTAAGGAAAACACCTTTATGCCCGATGATGAAAGGGAGAATTCTAATGGTAATACCAGTCCGGATGGGTTAAGTGATTTGCTCAATGATCCTTCCCATTTTGGGTCTAAATCAGCAGACTTGAATTCACAGAATGATTCAAGTCAACAGTCAGGTGACACTGATCATGGTAACAGTCAAACAGATACTACTGTTCATCCTGTTTCTGTTGACAGTGGGTCTCAATCTGTTGATGTTCAGTCTGGTGGTAAAGGAAAATTGGTGGTAGATCATAATAATCTAACCACTGGTGTGCCAAATGTAGATCTGGATAGTTCAGATATATCAGGTATCCCTGAGGGCAGTAGTTCTGAAAATAGGGGTGTTTTTCGTAAGTCAGGAAGGGTGGGAGTTTTTCCTAATAAATTCAGTGATTTTATTGTTGAAGGCAAAGTTAAATATGGTATTGATAAATATGTTAATTTTGCTAATATGTCAAATTTGTCAAATTTGTCTAGTGATAATTTGTGTTTCCTGACTTTACTTGATAAAAGTTCTGAACCTCGATCTTATAAGGAAGCTTGTAAAGATAATAATTGGGTTGAGGCTATGAATAAGGAAATAGAGGCCTTAAATAGGAATAATACATGGATTATTACTGATTTACCTAAGGATAGAAAACCCATAGGTAGTAAATGGTTATATAAGATTAAGTATAAGTCAAATGGGGAAATAGAAAGATATAAAGCTAGACTTGTGGCTAAAGGATATAGTCAATGTGAAGGAATTGATTTTGAGGAGACATTTGCTCCTGTTGTTAAAATGTCTACTGTTAGAACTCTTATCTGTGTTGCTGTTCAATTTGGATGGGAGTTATTTCAACTTGATGTTAATAATGCTTTTTTATATGGTGATTTACATGAAGATGTTATATGTCCATTCCAGAGGGCTTTGGCTCTGCTAAAGATAATGGAAAGGTATGCAAGTTAATTAAATCGCTGTATGGGCTTAAACAAGCTCCTAGACAGTGAAATGAGAAACTAACTACTACCTTGATTTCTATTGGTTTTGAGCAAAGTAAAAATGATACTTCTTTATTTGTTAAGTCAGTTAATTCTAATATTGTTATTCTGCTTGTTTATGTAGATGATATTGTCATTACAGGTAACAGTAAGGATGAAATTAATAATGTGAAACTTATGTTAAATAAAAGTTTTTTGATTAAAGATTTGGGAAAATTAAAATATTTTCTAGGTATCGAAGTACTTGAAAATACTTCTGGTATTTCTTTAAATCAAAGGAAATACTGTTTAGAATTATTAAATGAGTTTGGAATGCTAGCATGTAAACCTGTTTCTATTCCTATGGAGCAGAATTCTGTTATTCATGATGCTTCTAATATGGAATCAAATGATTCTATATTAGATAATATAACTGTGTATCAGTCTCTTGTTGGCAAACTCATTTATTTGACATTAACAAGACCTGATATTTCATATACAGTTCATTGTCTTAGTCAATATATGCATAAACCTCTTCAGTCTCATTTTAAAATTGCTTTAAGATTGCTAAGATATTTAAAATTAAATCCTGGTCAAGGATTAATGTTTAATAAGCAATCTGAGTTTGTTTTGAAAGGGTACTCAGATTCTGATTAGGGTAAATGTTTGCTAACAAGAAGATGTGTTACTGGTTATTGTGTATATTTAGGAGATAATCTAATTTCTTGGAAAAGTAAAAAACAAAGTACAGTTGCTAGATCATCAGCTGAGGCTGAGTATAGGGCTATGTGTTCTACTGGTTGTGAATTGTTATGGATAAAGAAAATCTTAGAAGATATGAAGGTTAGTTGCTCTATTCCTATAGAAATAGTCTGTGATAGTACTGCTGCTATACTTATGTCTGCAAATCCTGTATTTCATGAGCGTACCAAGCATTTTGAAATTGATTTGTTTTTCTTAAGAGAAAAAGTGTCAGCAGGAATTTTTAAAATTGTTAAAATAGATACTTTACAACAACCTGCTGATATTTTTACAAAAAGTCTTGGATTTGTTCAACATAATGTTTTGTGTAAAAATTGGGTCTTATAGACTTGTTTGCAGAATTGAATTGAGGGTGGGTGTTAAAACTATTAATGTTTTTTTATTTTCAATTCATTTCTGATTTTATGTTGTGTTTTATGTTGAGGGGCTGATTTGTCAATTCTTGGAAGATGCGGGTTGTAGCTGGGTGCATTAATAAGTACGAGGGCTGATGATGAGCTGGTGAGTTGATGATTGGATTTATACGGAAGCTAGAAGGTTCGATAGTTGAGTTCAGTTCATCAGAGAGAAAAAGAGAGTTGGAGATCTAGGGTTTTATCATCTTGCTTCAAACCCATTTTCGTTCATCTTCTTGAAGATCTTCTGGATAATCAGTGAGGACAAGCAACTCATCGTTGCTTGTCTTAGTAGCCTGTGTTTCAGTTTTCTCAGTTGATGTATTTTGTCTCAGATTCATCTTTTGAGGTTAGATCTGTTCACAATCTATGAGATCTGATCTTAGTTTGTAACTGCAGTTATTTTGTTGTTGATCGTTGAATCCAGAAAAGTTAATAACTGTCATCACTGCTACAAATAGGGACATCGTTAGGTGATTTAATGTGGTAGAAGCCGATGGTTCGGTTAGGCACATAAAGCTTGATTTAGTTTTGATAATTTTAGATAGTTTGGATTGTGTTTCTATCAATTTTGATAGTTTTATATAAATTAAATAGTAATAAGATAACATTTAATTATTGATTCATATAATTTAAATATTTTGAGTTTTGTTTAATAAGATATATAACTTAACATTGTTTAAATTAGAAATAATATTTTTAACGGCAAATGTACGACCCTGCTTCAGAGGATATGTGTTATCTTAATCGGGTCATCTATCTGTTTTCCAGCCGGGATCGCACATCCAACCCCCTCAAGAGGAAACCCATTAATGAGAAAACACACTGGCTCAACTCTAAGCATTTTTTACTCAGAGTAAGACTTGAACTCATAACCTCCCATTTATTTATATGTCATGAATAACTCACCGTAAACAGTTGAACTAAAAATCATTAGTTTAAATTAGAAATAGTTGTAGTAAACATGACTGACATCCCAACAAATATGGGAATGAAAAAGATTTTAGATAAGAAAATCATAAGGTGGTCGTGGTGGGTATTCCAAGGTTACCAACAAATATTCTAAGTTGTCATTATCTTGTCAGAAACAAATAAACAAACAATCATTCATTCCACTCAAATCTTCCTTGGATCCTATCATATTGGCTCTTTCTTCCATACATAATATACGTTACATATTTTTACATAAAAACATATATCACAAAATTAACAGCAACTAAATAACATGTGATATCTAAGTTGTTAATAAATCTTTTAGTTCAACTAAGGACCGATTATAATAAACAAGATAGATGGCTTGAGGTTCATACGGTTTAGTTTTTACTTTATGTTAAAAATATGAAATTTATTATCTTATATCAGATCTGAATTTGAAACTGATCGTATGCAGTTGTCGTTTGCCTTTATTCTTTATTCTTTTTTGTTTGTGATATGTGATTATGCTTACGTATGAGATTCGTTACTATATTTATCATTTTTAGTTTTTGTTAAAAAAAACTATTTATTGTGTTTTAAAAAAACTTATATATAATCATTCCAACCATTTAAACGTATCATTTTTTTGATCCGGTTTACGCATATAACCATACAGGTTTAGTTAGCAATTTGACCCTAAGTTTATATCAACCCGACTATAAACATCTTATTACATCCTAATAACAATATCATATGACATTATATCTTAGTGTCTTCAATCTTTTCTTTTAGTTATAATCTCAATCTTATTGGTAGAAGAATATCTCGTTGTATGATACCTACACTTATATACACTTGTATTCTATGTCTATGCTACCTCATCAAATGTTGTTAACATTTATAAGTATTGCTCTGCTTTATCTTTAAATTATATAGTACTTCAATATAATATAAGAAAACTATAATAGAAAAAACACAAAACCCCTAGTTTTGAAGGTAGTTGTGAATGGGGGTGGGGACATAGGCATGATACATAAATGTGTTGGGATTGAGTCAGGTTTATTGACTGGTCAAACCATATTATTAGTCAGAGAAAACAAGTGTCAAGAAAAGTAAAAGGGTAAGTTTCATATATACACACAATAAAATATGTATTTATGTTTGTAAAATAAAATAAATTAAATTAAAGTATGTGTGATGAATCCAAGAAATTCTGTTGAAGTAACAGAACATCTTCACATGGAAACTTCTTCAGCTTTGTCTCATTTTCAAATATGAACTTCACACTTTTCTTTTCTGACAATTTTGTCCCTATCATTCTCATGCTTCATTCCTCTCATTCTTTTCAAAAACAATTCAATTATATTTAAATATTTTAAAAGTTTAAATCTTGGAGATGACAGTAAGATTTTAGAAATTTACACCTTGGTTAAAATGGCTTCACATTTGTCATAGTTTGTATAGAATTTGTTTTAATGTAGGATATTATATAATTTTCTTATATAAACTTGTCAGATTTCAAAACTAGTTTGACATTTAACCGGATGAAATGTTGGTCAAATTAGAAAAATTATATGTCGTTTATAATATGTGCTGGAAAATTGAGTATAGAATACCTTTTCAATTGAGAAAGAGTGAAAGAATAGTATGGGTATCTTTTATTGTTGGTTTTTTTGTTGTTATGATATATTAATGGTTCAATTACATTTTGTTGGGTGTTTTTAGTAATTAACTGTAATTACTGTTTCATATTTGTAACACACCAAGTAAAAAATAATAGGATAAGAAAAGCAACTATGCAAACATCGTATTAACATGATTGAATTATTAAATATTACATGCTATTCAAACTTCTTGTTTTAAGCTCATCTTTTTTGGAAATAGCAAAGCTTTATTAAGGCCCAAATTAGACAAAATGTCTACAACTTGATGGGCTGATGGGCTCCAAGATGGAGCATCAAATCAAAATTAACACCTACGACCAACAAAAGCCCATTTAATATTCCTCTGCTCCACGTCTCCAAGATATTATTTCCTTTGCAGATCGGTTTACAACGCAAAATGAGAATAACATTTGAAGTTTTGAACCATGTCTATTTTCTAATTTGGGTCGTTTACAGTTAATCAGGTCGTTATCAGTTGAACTGGTGAACTGGTTTAACCGGACTGGGTAGTCGGACTGATTTCAATTTCACTTTTATTTTTCACTCTTCAAAATTTCGTTTGCTAATATATTTACTACTCTAAAATCTAATATTTTAGTCATAATATATTTTTTAATTAAAAATGCAAAATCAACATCAAAAAATGTATTTCTTTCATATTTTCTTATAAACTAGATACATATTAATAGTTCTAATTTTCCTAAAATTTAGGGTGTCATCTATTTCTTAAATGCAGCCGAACCAGTGGACCGCTAAAATTTAGGTTTTTTGAGCTTAGATAAAGAGTAAAACCCATAAAGGTGTAAGCCATGTCATCTAGTGTAAGGCCCCGTTCCTGGCCACCTCACAGTTGGTCATTTATTGCACATAGAACATACTAATATACATTTCATTAAATAAACAGCAGAATTACGTTAGCAAAAGTCATTCTCTATTATTAAAAGATATTGTTTTTAAGCAATACAATAATGTTCAAGTTATAAAAGATTGTTTAATTGCATTATAAAACAACAATATCATAACATAGGAATGGGTGTCAGTCTTTTCTCGCCGAGTAGCTTCACCCTCGTGTCATCCTCAGCAACAATTACCTGCTAACTGAAAATATATAAAAGTCAGCGTTGCTGAGTGAGTTCTAGTTTTAAAAATATTAAAAATACCTTGTGTAATGTATATATATGAAAATACTCTTTTTATAAAAATACATCTCTACTCTTATACGTGAGCACGCATTAACTATACAACAAGGTAATGTTTTATTTCTTTACTGTATGCATTTGTTCATTTCGTACTCTTTTAACTTTATCTTTCACTGTCTATGTGGATCAATGAGCAATACCCTAAACTATATGCGCGGGGAACCTGGTGTTGGCCTCTGATCTCTCAATGGGCTATGATCTCTGTACACAAGTCTGACCCAGTCACCTAGGGTATGCTGCAAAGGTCCGCCAATCTCAATTGATTGACCCTGTATGCATCCTTTGGGGTAGTTAACCCGCATCACAGTTAAGCAAACGACAACATGGTCGTGCACCTCCTATATGCTTGCAAGACTTTTTAACATTTTAATTAAGTTCCACTTCTCGTTATCATTACTCTTTCACTTTGTTAATGATAATACTTACATTTATGATCATAGGCACACCACATAAGTCACACAATGATAATTACTATGATCATGGGAACAACTTATAATAATACCACATTATAGCAATTAAAAACCCTAAGTCAAACTTAGGTCAAACTCTAATGATTTTGTTTTACTCAAAATTTCAAAAAATATTCTAAGTGTCCTAGGCACATGAGCACTATGCAGACGCATGAGGCCTGTTTAGGCGCATGGGCACTATTTGGGCGTTTCATCACTTAGACATTTGGGTAATCTCAGACGCATGTGCACTATTTGGACGTTTGGCCCATACTTAGGCGTCTAAGTCTAAATTTTAGACGCATGGGCTACTGTTCAGACGCATGGGCTTACACTTAGAATTTCTAAGGCATTTTCTAGACGGTTGGGGCACTGTTTGGGCGGTTGGGCCCTGATTGGACGTATGGGCTGACTTAGAACTTTATAAGGCAAATTTTAGGCGGTTGGGGTACTGTTTAGGCCGGTTGGGGTACTGTTTAGGCGGGTTGAGCAACCTGTTTAGCATATTTTTATATTATTTCCAGTTCCAAACATCATATCATCCTAATCTAAGTTTATTAACACTTGTCTTACATGCTTATCACTTAAACAACCATAAATTATCACTATACATGCACAATTACATACGGTTACACATATAGAACCTATAAAAATCATTTTTAATACATTTTCAGCCCCAAAAGAGTTAAAACAAGTAAAATACGGGGTCTAGAACTCACCCTTGCTGCTTCCAAACTCCAAACTCTAATCTTGAACTCTCCAAAGAATTCGAACAACTAGAAGTGTCTAAAACATACAAACCCGAACACATATAACACATATGAGCATATAACCGATGCTAAGTCTAACCATAACAACTTAATTACACGAATTCTTACCTTGAACTAGGCTTCTTCTTGTTCCTCTTAAAAAATCTGAGAGCTTCTGCTCTTTCTCTTTCTAAACCCCGATTGAAGAAAGGTGATGTGCAATTGTGTATGGGCGTCATGATCTTTTGTACAAAATATAATATATTATTTTGTACTTTAACACATTTAACCCCTCAACTTGGGTTAAATTGCATTTCTTTCTTTTCCTTCACTTTTATTCTTTCTTTCATAACTTTTAAAAGTAAGCGGGTGTTACATCTGGTTAGTTAATAACATTTTTATACTATATAGATTTATAAAATTAAATTCACATATGACATACCCACAAATACTAATATAGTTTATACTTGCTTGACTAGGATCCACAAGGACAAGCCCACACCATTCTTGCCCTAGGAAAAATATGAAGGGCTTGGGCCTGCCCATAAACCCATCAAAGATACATATTATTAGGCCCAGTTAGGCCTGAGAAATCACAAATGTAACTGATATAAAGACCAGTCATGTGTGTGCCTATTTATTATGTACTTACATGATATAATATAATTAAAACTTTTAGTAATTACCTTGTTTCCTTTTGAAAGTACATCCAGCAATTCTAAAAAAAACATATAAATGAATGTTTTTATAATGTTAGAAAAAGAGATAAAAAGAAGAAGCAAATCGTTTGAGAAATAAATCCTTAACATTGTATGAACTGCACACATTAAGGAACTAAATGTAAAAATGTGATCTGTTTAAGGGATAAAAAGTAATTATTATTTTTTTCAAATGAATGTTTTAAACATATTTTTGACGATTTTAATATATTTGTTGAAATATTACAATTCGATGTCAAACATTTGTTGGTTTATGTTTTAATAATGTTGGTTATTTTTAATTTATGTTGCGGGTTGAATGAGTGAACTTTCAAATACATATGAACTTTAATGTTGGGCTGATGGGCTTTGAAGTTGGACCGGAAGCAGTTGGAATAGATTGTCTCTTGAGCCGTTGAGCCTAGAAATAATGAAAATAAAAATTATCATCATCATAAGATCTTACAAGTATTAATCACATGTGTAGATGTCATCTAGGGTTAGAAATTCTTTGCATCTTGTCATCAACCTTAATGATCATCTATCTATTACAGGCTCACATGTTCATCAAATATTATCATGTAGATAATTTGTGCTTAGAGTCTTTTCTAGTTTTTTTTTTTCCGTTTCTTATTTGTTCAATCTCAAACTTTGATTATTGATTAGTATCTTTCTGAATCTTGGATGTAAACATGTTTTGGTTTGGGAATAATAAGCATTTGATATACCATTTGTGATAATATTTACACTAGAAAACCCAAGTAAGGTCCACACCTTCGTAAAATACACACCTCAAGAAAATACAACTAGATATCATCGGTCGAATTTACTACATTGCGCTACTCCTCTTAAACTACGTATCAAATCCAGATAAAATTCAACAGATAAACTGACTTTACAAAAATACTAAAATAAAGCTTATTATATAATTTTGGATCGTTATTCTGTTGGCCTAGTGTGATAGCTAATAGAGTAGGAACATCGAATCATCACAATTCTCTTCATGAACCCCGTTATGTATACCGCTTAATATTGTCGTTGACGACGTAATAAAACCACAATGTGTAGTCAGTTGTGACCAACTAACCATTGAACCATGATAAGCCAAACAATACCTCATTAAAAACTTGTAGATAATGCGGAACAACAAGTTTTCCATTATACTTTAATAAAAAAAAATGTTAGAAAAACAAAGCAAAAGGCGTTTGAACTCATGATCGATATTAAAGATATATCACATAGCTTAATCCCCATGAGCTTTAGTATGAATCATCGTGACAATTATTATATCATACTAATACTATCTAATTTTATTTTTGTAATTGTTTGTAGCTAAGCTTTTGCCAGTAGTTTATTTTCTACATCATACACACACATATATGCGTGTGTGTGTTATATCATACTAATTTTCGTTGTATTAATGGTTTTAAAAGTTGACAGAGAAGTTGTAACAGATAATCATCTTTATAATTTGTATAATGTACTTTTAGTTATTACTTTTTTGTATTCATGTTTAACTATTTAAGATAAATTTGACTGTAATTCAATTCGTATTAAAGGTTTTCATAATTTGTTCATTTTGCATCATTACTTACGCATTAATAGAAACGTTATTAATAATTATAAAATTTATCAAATACGAACATTTAAACAAGTGGTTACATATTTAAGTCTTATTAAACAAGTGATTACATATTTAAGTCTTATTAAACAAGTGGTTACAGGTTTAAAAAAAGGGCGTACCTGATGCTGCAAAGAGCTCCCGCGTTTTCGCAGGGTCCAGGGAGGGTCCGTCCCATTTAAGGGAAGATGTACGCGGTCTTTCCCCCACATTTTGTGGGGAGGCCGTTTCCACGGATCGAACCTGAGACCTTCGGTCCCTTAGGAACATATTTTGTGGTTACAGGTTTAAGGATTGGTAAATTAGTTTTTTATTAATTAACTTTATAAAAAAGACACTGTTTTTACATGAATTGTAGTGAAAAACAAAACCAACTTAAACTCCTCCGACCCGGAGTGGATTCTAGTGGAAGGGGGCCTTGTGCGGTAAACCCCCTACGGGCGGTCGTCCATCGTCGCAAAGTAGTCCCGCGAAAAAGACAGATCTTTCTATCTTAGTGCAACTGAGAGGTGACTTGAGATGAGAAACCGGACACTAAAAGAGAGATTTCAATGGAGACTTACTAGTGGTTCCTATAATGAGACAAAATGGACGGGCACGGGCGGTCTGGTGTCCGAGCCGATTGGTCAAACAACGACTACTTCATTTATTATATTAGTATTAGGCGTCTGTCAAAAATAATCGATCGATATGATCAAATTTGAAAAAGTCTGAGAAGTAGGAAGAGTTCCGAAAAGCTTATTTTAATAAATTTAGACAAACTCTTATTGCAGACCTTCATATTCACGGTTGTTGTTGAAACCCCTAAGCTTTGCCTATTGCATTAGAAAGTGGGGAATTCCATCATCTTTGGTACGCGAATTTCAAGTTGCTACTGGGGGAAGAGTCCAAGGCTAGACCCTAAATGCCGCCTACAATTCTACTTAGAAAAAAAGAGAAAATATAATGTCAAAACGCTTAGCTTAGTTTGTCGACTCTATCTCAACAAAGGAAGAATCGTTCGTTCAAGGCAAAGTCTACTTCGCTTCTTTTTCGTCATGTCAATCACTTATTTCTTGCACAGATACTTTCCTATTTTACCTTTTTAGCAAATCTAATAGGACGTTTTCTAGGAACGGACTGCCCCACCTTATTTACTTTATTCTTTATGTTCATTTCCCGCATTTCGCCACTGTAACAAATGTTTATTTGGTCCTGGTAAACGAACAAATAGGGGGTCTTTCAGACTTCCATTAGCAAGAAATTCAAACTTCCATTAGCAAGAAATTCAGACTTCCATTAGCAAGAAAGCCGAGGAGGAGACCGTTGATTTGCTTCACTCTTTGGGTGAAGTCTTATATGAAGGTAAGATCAGATCGAATGCTCATTCAATCTTTTTTTTTTGCTAGCTTTAGTCTAGAACTATATTATCTCATTGAACATCAAATAGCCCTATGATGCTAGCCTTGTACCTTGACTTTTCGCTACCTATACCTAGGCTTAACCCATTCCCGTAAGATAGTCCACTCAAACCCCTCCTCTTCAATCAGTACGTAGGGGAGAAGGGGTCCGGTCGTACCCAAACAATAAGATTCCTAGGAAAATGCACCTAAGATCAAATATTTCGAGCCGGTTTCCGTGAAAAACTCGAGCCAAGTACTGTCGGTGATGGTATTGTTGGAGAAAAAAATGGAGGCAGTTTACTACAAAAGAGAATTTACACACACACACACACACATATATATATATATATAAAACTGCTATACAAACACTAATACTTTTAGTGTGTGTTTGGTATGAGTTAATAGAATAAATGATTGAGTGAAATAAATGACGAATGAAATAAATCATTACATACAAGGGTAGGTCCGCCCCTGAAGAGTGAATGAAATGAAAAAAAAAGAAGGGGCGGGAGGATAGAATGAAATGAGGTAATAAAATCAACTATATAATTATTCATTTTATTACATTTACCAACCAAACATGTCTGTTTTCATTTACCCTCAATGGTTCATCCATATCGCCCATAATTCATGCGTACCAACGTTACCTTATAGTTTATTTCCATACATAAAACAGTTTTCAATAAAATATTTTTTTAATTGTCATTACATGTGATTATTTTTCATATGCATTTTGTACAAATGATCATTACATAGAGTAATAAGCAAAACTATTTTAGTGTCACATAAGAACACCTAGTAATGTTACTCGAGGTTTATTTGTTTAGCAGTCAGCAGATGACTTCTAGCTAGGATATGGAACCATCTTTTAACGACCATAAATAATGTTTTATTTTATTTGTACCACACGTAAAGTTTCATACGTAACCAAACACTATCTCATGTGATCTCAAATCTCAAAACTTGAACACCTTTAAAAAAATAAAGGGTAGCCCCTTTCCACCATGTGTGACGTTGAGTCTCCCACCTACACTGAAACAAAAGATAAAAGAAAACAAATCAGCCTAATGATGCTGAGATCCAACACAGAAAACACTCTAGTAAAAGAAATATAATAATATCTTAAAATAAATTGCTATAGATCAAACTTTTTTATATAACACATATATAGATTGGATCAAATATTGACATGAATTAAGTTTAACAATCTAATAAATGTGTGAATTAATAGAATTCATGATTACATATTTATACAAGTAATGGGTATTCAAATCATGAAAAATTGAGAGAAAATCTTGCAGTTTAACATCCACGACCAATATGTCATAATTTGAATTACAAACCGTCTACAACGATCCATTGAAAAGTTTTATGTGACTCCTTAAAGAATTTATATGAATGTTCATTTTAAGTTGGACCCTTTTAAGAAAAATCAAAACTATGAGATAATTGCTTATTTGTATTAGTTCTTTTATGTAGTCAAATGTTTGAGTACACACTCCCCAACCCAGATAAAGTAAGATTTTACTATATATGTTTGTTTGATTGTAAATTTTCAATTTCAGAATACAAATATAAATTCTAATCATTACGAATGGTAATTATCCATCACTAACAAGATGAAGAGATAATAACAATAATCAAGACAGAAAATAATAATAAACCTTAGAGTTTATCTCTAAAGTCGGGACTTTATCACCAACATTCGCAAGCCAAATGACAAAATCGATGTGTGGTTTACATATGAGAGGAGGAGACTAGGTAGATGACACCCTTTTGGTGAGGATGTCTTCAAACTAATGAGTATTGTGAACATAGTAAACAATAAGAGTTGGAGCCAAAAGCATATTTTGAATAAAATATAAATCAATTTCAAGGTGTGTGAAATGCTAATGAGAGAGTGCACAACTTGTGGTCAAATGTAACTCAAGCATATGTTGCATAATTTATAAGGCGTTAAGAGGCCTTAAGAACAACATGCGTGAGAGTTTGATATACTCCTCCTTAGTGATGGAGTGGTAAACCATGCATTGCTTATATAAACTCCAGCTAATAAGGTTAGAGATAAGAAAAAAACATATTAACCAGTAATAGAATGACGGTTATCAAGTTAACCAACTTAGCTAATCGGCATCAACGTAGCCATGAATAGTGTATGGATTAGCGAGAGCTGATCTACCCATGAGCACTAGTGCCCAGTGGAACAAAATGAAGCTAATACAACACTCGTAATATATTGCATTAGTCCTTAAAAATGTTACATTATCCTAAAGCAATCTTTTCACCAGGTGTAGTTTCATTAGATCTAAAACAAGATTTTTTAGCAAAACAACATTTTTGTTAGTAAATGTAAATTTTGTAAGAAAATATAACTTCTCTTAAAAGTGTGCTAGTAAAAAGTTGTATTAGACTCATACTGGTTCTTAAGAAAATCTAAGAAGGTGCTCGACCGCCAACCACTATTGATTAGTAGGTGTATGAAAAAACTGTGAAATCCTACTAACAACATAAGTGACCGCATGTATGGTCAAAACTAACTACTTTAAAGATCCAGGAGTGCTCTAATTATATAATGGTATGTGGACGTTTTGTATTCTTGAGAGTCATTGACTAGAACTGCTATAGATAAAGGCTTGGTAATTTAATTTTTGCAAACTCATTATATGTTTATAATTTTTTCCCCTAAATTTTCACTAAAAGTTCAAAATGATGTTATTAAAGTTTTTTGTAAATTATGACTTTCCAGTTGAATATCATTCTATTTTAGCAATGAAAATAGATGTTACAATAAAGTTGAAACACAATTCAAGCTCAAACTTTGTTAGTCAAATGCGCCAGACTTGAGCTCAATTAAGCTCGGGTTTAGCTTAACACATTCACAAGTCCTATTGCGAAAAAGGAAAAAAACGGAACCTATGATATAAATATGATAATAAGTTTTTAAATATAAGAATATTATACACTCTATTGGTTTAAATAAGGACGTTATACACATTAAGTCTTTAACTCCATGCAAAAACCTACCATACCCTCTATTATTATGAAATTAAACTCTGTACAAAAACCTAGGGTGTTCGGCAGAAGAAGCCCATGGCGGTTATATAGACGAGACTCGTGTGTTGGACTGGTTGGACAATGAAGACAAGGCCCGAGTTTGTCCGTGGGCTGGCCCGTTGCATTATTGATGTGAAGTAGGCCGATGAGGCCCAATCAAGTAGGAATACGACTGTCGGGAAGGATTTGAGCCCTATGTATTGAGCTCGTGAATAACAACAATAACCATGGCAATAGGTTTTCTAGCATCACGAGCTTTCTGATGGTCTTCTTCAAACTTACGCATATTGCAGGTTTTTTCCTAAAAAGACTATGTTTTGATTGAGATAAGAGGGCAACAATGATCCGCTCTTTTCATGTTCTCAATGTCAGTCAACTAATCAACCAAAGTTTTCAGCTTTTAGCAATAATTCTCTACTGATAATATAACTTTAACGTTAGGTTGGTGAAAGTATGCTCCAAGGTAGCAGACCTGGAACTTTTGTTGTTTAGGATAATGTTCTTAAACCCGAATCCATGCCTCATATACAGTTGAATCTTATTTGAGGAAACGGACAAACAAATCATTTGACGTCGTATCGTAGATCCACTTTATGTCAATGGCGTCCACATCATTCCAGAACTCAAAGGTGGGATCGGTTTTTGGTCGATGGTTTGGTCCCGTCAATGTGATCAAGGACTTTGTAGCCACGAGCATGTAACTGAAATAGTTTAATTCATGAGTAGGAAACATTTGACTTGTCTATATACTTTTTTTCCCTTAAATTGTAACATCTCGTATTTTTGTTAATTTAAAAGTTAACTTTGTTAAATCTTCAAAGGACCTTCATGTTATATTTGAAACTTTGGAGATTTATTATACTTAATTTGGGTGATTAACAAATTAATAATAATAACATTATAAGTGTTATAATTTTTACTTATTCTTCTAAAATTTAAAGTAATAATAGTCTTAAAAATAATTGTTATTATACTGATAATAATGATATTATTATTACTATTATTAATAATGATATTATTAATAATAATATTAATAATAATAATGTTAATGGTAATAATAACGATAATAATAATAATAATAATAATAATAATGAAAATATAAGTTTTATTGTATTAAAGCCTATAATTAATAAATTTTTACATAAAATAATAACATTTCAAACTTCAGGGGTTGATCTGTAAATTATTTAAAACTTAAGCAAACCTTTAAACTTCAAGTGGCAACTGTTAGAAACCTCAGGGACCATTTGTGTAAATTTCAAAAACACCCAAACCCCACCCCCACTTTCTTCCCCGATTCTTCGGCCGAACACCCGTACGATCGCGCACTAAACACCTACAATAATGTAATTAAATTAACCAAAACGATCGTTTATCTGTTCCCAAACTAATACCACTTTCAATTGCATCTGAAAACACGCGAAATCACATCTTCTACAACCTCTTTCGCCGCGAACCTGCAAGCTAAGCGAAAACCACCTTCCGAGTGATTTAAACCAAAATTAACATAGGGCTTTTGATCACCGAGACCCTTAGAAGCTTTCTGTACAACGGATTTGATTATCATCATTGTTTGGGCATCGATCGAGCATCAAGTAGTCGCGGTCTGTTCTTCGTCTAGTTCACCATCCAAACGATCTTTAATCGGGTAATTATACATATCAAAATACTAGTTTTAATATGAGGAACAAAAGCCTCATGAATTTATTCGTTAACAGAATCGAATTGGGGATCGATTTGGAATGAATCGAATCTAGGGTTCGTGTTGATTTGGGGGCTTTTTGAGTTTATGTTTTTATAATTTGGAAACGGGGTGATACCGCGGCTGTAAGCCTTGGTTCACTGGTTCCACGCTCCCATGTTAACTTTGAGGTCCCGGGTTCGACCCCGGGCACCCTCAAACATTTTTTTAGGCCTTTTTCAGCTTTAAAAAATTATAGAAAATTTTTAAAAATTATAAAAATCAATTTTATAAAATTT
Source organism: Flaveria linearis (assembly GCA_024085815.1). Lineage (NCBI taxonomy): Eukaryota > Viridiplantae > Streptophyta > Magnoliopsida > Asterales > Asteraceae > Flaveria > Flaveria linearis. The sequence continues at coordinate 10,605,813 of CM044011.1, forward strand.
GTTTATTTTAAAAGTTATCTAATGATTTTTTGTAAAATTATTTCTTTAAAAACCTTAATAATTTATATATAAAATATCATTAACAAATGTTATAATTAGTTTATTTTTATAAAAATAAACTTTAAATAGTTGAAATCACTAAATTATTATTAATCATTACGTTATCTTTAATTATAGATTAATTATGTCAATTATAAAATTTTATTTACATTTTATAATTTAATCATTATAATAATTTAATTTCTTGTAACTTCATAAATTATCATAAAAGGATTAATTAAGTTTTTCTTTCATTGTATTAAAATATATATGATTTTGATAACTAATCTTATTTATAAAAACCCCAAATTCCATTTGAAACACTAGTACTCGTTAAATCGTTAAACTTATTGTTAGACTTAAATCTTGTAAATATATACATGTTTAGGTACCTTGTGAAGGATTTCATTGGAACGTCGATCATTATCCTAATTAATCATCTTATATACATACTTATACGTCATGTGAGTATTCATAACCCCATTTTATATCATTTTTATTTGGGGGAAATCATGTGACTCAATATTCAATCGCGTTATTATATTGTTATTCGTTCTAAATTCAGTTCAAGACAACTTATGTTATTACTTGCAACTATGTGAACATACTATGATAAACTGAACGGCAGTAGGAACCCTAATACAATCAATCAATCAATTCTGGTATCAATGGTAGATCTACTGGTTTGGATAACCCACCCCACATGAATAGTCGAGTGGTGATTGTGCTGGAGGCAAATAGTCAATCTATGGCGTATGTGTGCAAGTCTATTATTTGCAAAATGTCAAGTCAAAGGGTTTATATTGTGTCGGTTTATCTATATGCTCCGCTATTGCATTATAAGTCTTAACATTACCTTGTGAATTGGATTATTCTCAATCAAACAATCAATCTTTATGTATATCAAGCTGTGATTACTCACCAGCTAACTCGTTAGCTGACTTTATTTTCTTACATGATTTCAGGACATGCTGCATAGTTGGATTATCTGCAAGCTTACAATTAGGACTTTTGGACTTAGTTAAAAATGAATATCTTTTGTGACTTCAACTGTTGTATTTGCATATGTTAAACTAATGCTATCTTGTAATCTGATTTTAATATTATCTCCACTATTAGACGACCATGTGTTATGAACAATCAATCATCCCCTCGTCCGCTCCGATGATTCCGCCGTCGGTCGGGGGTGTGACATAAATATTCACTACCGTCTAAATTGTATGTAGAGTCTGGTTTCTAGATTTGAAACAAAAATCGAAACGTTTCTCTAATAACGTCAATTGCAGATAATAGAAGCAAGAATCAAGATCTGGAACTAAACACAGATGACAACAACAGTGACATGAGCTGTAGCTAGCAATGACGATAGTAGTCAAATTAAGGTCCAAACTTAACCGACTATGAGATAACTATGAAAACGATATAAACTATAAAATACAAATATACACAAAATATAACATTCCATATATATGGATATATTAATAACTAGTTTTAGTAAACCCGTGTAATACACGGGTCTGACAATATGAAAACAATATAATTCATAAATGTATAAATATTTCGTATGATTAAGTTACGTATTACTATAACAATGAAAAATAAAAAGTTACATTTATAAATTATAAATGTTCAAATACTTTTTTGAATAATATAATATATAATTGACTCATTTAAAATTAAAAAAGTTGTGTTAAAATCACACTAATCTAAAATAAATAAATATATCAATAAATATTTTTTTTAGTTTTTTTAAAATTGAATCTTATTCAACTATAAAAATATGTATCGTTCAAAACAATATGGTTATAAAATTAAGTTGATAATATAAAAAATTAAATTTAAAACAAAATGAATTATTACTATTAATTTAGTTTCTTAAAATAAAAATATTAAATAAAATAATATATTAGTTTAGACGAGAAAATTCTTTTGAGAATATGAGAGTTTACGTATGTAATCTTAATTATTCTTTTATTATATAGTTTAAATGAGATCCTGTAATAATTATTTGGAGCAAAATGAAGATATTAAATAGTAAGATTATCCTTGTGGCAAAGTAAACCATTTCTTGCTGGATCAACAAGCTTTTATACGCATAAAGCAGATCAGAAGCCAAATTAACATCATAGATTCTAGAGGCAGTTGACATCTGCCCAAAAGGGTTAAAAAAAACAGAAAAAAAAACACAATAAAACCAATAAAATTCTCCGTATCAGATGCATCTTTAGATCCAAAAACTGCACGCAGTATGAATCTACAGAGGCCAGATCTAGAGATCTAGCCATCGGCATCTGAAATTTAGCATTCAATAATCGTTATATCTTCAGTTTTAGCAGTAGCAACGGATTAGATTAGCGAATAATGATGGAATTGTTGAAGAATTTACCGGAGATGGATCTGATGCGGTCGGAGAAGATGACGTTTGTTCAGTTGATCATCCCCGTTGAATCTGCTCACCGCGCTGTTTCTTATCTCGGTGAACTCGGTCTACTTCAGTTCCGTGATGTATGCTTCTGATCCGAATTTGTTTGTGTGTGTATGTGAATGTGTGTGTGGTTAGGGTTATGTGAATGGTTTTTGAATCGTTGATGTTGAAATTAGGGTTTTGAACCGTTTTGATGGAGTTTTAGGTGTGATATTCGCTGAGAACCCTGCTTTTTGCTATCACCTTGTCGTATGTATTTTGTTGTTTTGTGTTAGTTGATAGTTTATGGTTTGTAAGGTTCAAATCTTGTTACTGCGTAGTGCTAATTTAGCATTTATGTGTATGTGGTTCTCGAAACGTAAACATCATCATAGGTGATGGACTTATAGGTGGTAGAAGGTTTTATGATCCCAGCTCTTATCATAGAGTAAGTCTAAACTTTTTGAGACTGTAAGTATGTACAGAGGGATGGACTAGAGTGTTGGTGATTTCAACAGAAAATGTTGTTAAAGCTGAAGAAATATTGTTCAGTTATGGTGGTTTCACAGAGATTGTTGTTACTCGATTAGGATGATTCTGATAATGATAGTGGATGCACTTTTAGAGGCTTAAGTTGTTTGAGAGATGCAGAATGTTGACGGACGGGCTTTTTTCCTTCGTATCACAAATGTATTGCTCTTTGTCCTTTGTTTGATAGTGGTTATGGTTTGCTGAAAGAGCTAATTAGTACTTTTTGCCTTGATAAAAGAAAGCTGGATCGGGTTCTAGTAATTGCAAGGAAACAAGGATCTTTGTGTAAAAAGAAAACTAATTGAAAGTTGCAATTCTTTTGATGTCTGTTATGGTATATAAGTTCTTGAGAGTTGAGATCAAAGTAAAATTCCAAACTTCAAGTCCGTTTATTTACTAAGTTTCGATTTCTTTTATAACTCATGCAGTTTCCTGATTTACTGCATTTAACTCTTTTTGGCAGTTAAATGACGATAAAAGCCCATTTCAAAGGACATTTGTTAATCAGGTAATATCATAATGTTCATAACTTGCTTCAATTGTTTATTTTATTCATGCAGAGTTATGTTTTTGGTATTGTCTTTTATTGTGCTATTTAATGTTCTATAGACTAAATCTTTTCCATAGAAGATGGTTCTATACAATTTGGATCTTGTTTCATCACACTATGATGTGTATAGATCAAAGTGTACCAGAAAACACTATCTAAGTTTAGTAAGGTTGATAAATTTCTCAGTTTGTTTTCTTGCATCGTGCCATGATCTTTAGGTTAAAAGATGTGCTGAAATGTCAAGAAAGCTTCGGTTTTTCAAAGATCAGATACACAAGGCCGGTTTATTATCTTCTGCTCTGCCTACACTGGAACCAGATGTCGACTTAGAATCATTAGAGGTCTGCTCTCTTCAAGCCCAGCAAGAGAAAATATAAGAGTGATTTTTTTTTGCATTTAGCTGTTTTTGTGGAACAAGCCATTGCATCCTTTTAGAAAACAAAACATACCCCCTTTTGAGGAGGTTAGCTTGCTTCAGAAGTAAATATTGTTTATATTTTTGTAATTTGTGATTACAGACACAACTTGCTGAGCATGAACATGAACTTGTCGAGATGAACGCCAATAGTGAGAAACTACAACAAACATATAATGAGCTGCTAGAGTTCAAGATTGTGCTGCAGAAGGTAGATTGTGCATCATGTTAATTTTTATGCTTCGGGAGCTGGGGGTCTCAAGGAGAGCAGCCTCTCTATCCCCTGAGATAGAGGTAAGGCTTGCACCCCCACCTCACCCCAACCACCCCCCAAAAAAAAAAACAAAAAAAAACAAAAAAAACAAAACCTCCCCTCACCCCCACCATATGAGTGAGATTATACCGGGTATTTTTGGTCTGGTTTGGGGTTTGGTTTTGTGCTTATTTCAGTAGAGAAAAATCTATTTGTTGTTATTATTTTTATCATCATTGTTTTATTCCCAGAACATTTTCTTTCTAAAGTAGATTCTGAATATTATTATATATTCTCCAGGCAGGGGCCTTTCTTGTATCAGGTAAGAGTTACGAGACTGCAGAAGGCAGAGAATTAGATGACAATGTGTACCCTAGTGATTATCCAGAGTCAGCCTCCTTACTTGAACAGGTATTTTTTTTTGTTATTGTATTTTAGAGTGCTATCACATAGATACTCAAAGTTTGTTAATCACTCAGGCGACACAATCTGGACCATCGATTTCATCTGGCATTAGATTTATAAGTGGCATTATCCCGAAATCTAAGGTGTTATTGTTTGAGAGAATGTTGTTTCGTGCAACAAGGGGAAATTTGCTTTTCAATCAGGCCCCTGCGGATGACCTCATCATGGATCCCGTTTCATCTGAAATGGTTTGTTCACATCTCATAAATACAAACACGTGCGCACACACAATTTCTAGCTTACCGGTTATTTACACTATGTATTACGCTAATATCTTGCTGCATAAGCATCATTATTTGGAAAATTTGTTTTAAAGTTCCTCCTTATACACCTTTTATTGGCGTGTATCTGTCTTTTTGAACTTGAAGTTCAATGAATCTAGTTTATATGCTACTCTGCAGGTTGAGAAAATTGTATTTGTAGTGTTCTTTTCTGGAGAGCAGGCCAGGACAAAAATACTGAAAATCTGTGAAGCATTTGGTGCAAATTGCTATCCTGTTCCAGAAGACTTAACAAAGCAAACTCAAATAACTCAAGAGGTTTGTTTTCAAATGGATATTGCTGATAATTTAAAAGAAATCAAATGTATAGATGATTTTTGTTTTGCTATTGATTCTTGTTTCGAACCTTCAACTACACACTGATTTCATTCTAAAATCATTTTTTGAACATGTCCTTTTGCAGGTTTTGTCACGGCTTTCAGAATTGGAAACCACTTTGGATGCTGGAATTCGTCACAGGAATGCTGCTCTTCACTCCATTGGGTTTCACTTAACAATATGGATGAACATGGTAAGGTGTGCTTATACGTGTTCTTTTTGAATTGAACTAAATCTAACACTATCATACATTAAACTTAAATACTATTTGCATCTGTATATAATGAGATGATCTTGTAGGTTAAAAGAGAGAAAGCTGTGTTTGATACATTGAATATGTTAAACTTTGATGTTACAAAGAAGTGTCTGGTTGGAGAGGGTTGGTGCCCGATTTTTGCTAAACCCCAGGTATTTTATGTTCATTGTTATTTATTTATATCAGATTTTCCTTTGAGGTTATTGCTTTGTATTTGTTGAATCATGTTGTACTTTACATTAGATTCAAGAGGCGCTGCAACGAGCAACATTTGATAGCAACTCACAAGTTGGCATTATATTTCATGTCATGGATACCATTGAATCACCTCCGACATATTTCAGAACTAACACTTTCACAAATGCATATCAAGAAATTGTTGATGCCTATGGGTAAAGCTATCTTTCACTTTTATAATAGTGAAGTAATTATAACTATTTTTAATGAATAACTTGTATCTGACTGTATAAGTGATTATTCATGTGTGGGAATTGATGATGCCTAAATTCTATTTAACGCAGTGTTGCTAAATATCAGGAAGCCAATCCAGCAGTTTATACTGTAATTACTTTTCCGTTTCTTTTTGCGGTCATGTTTGGGGATTGGGGACATGGAATATGTCTATTGCTGGGTGCATTGATTCTCATAGCTCGTGAAGGGAAGCTTAGTTCTCAGGTTTGTTCTCTTAGAATGCTGATTTTAATTTTAGAAATCACAACTTTTGTCTTTTTTCAAGTAATTTTGTGTTTATATAAATCTCTTTTGGCATTGGATCTAGTGCTTTTAGCTTGTAAGTCATTATGAATATATCTACATTTTGTGTAGTTTAATGCACCTATAGTTTTAATTCTAAACTTAAGGTATATCCATATTGACTTTTAAGGTTGGTTCTTTTACATAAAAAACTAAAAAGAACAACCAAGTAACGGTCTTTTTCTCTGGTATGTCACAAATCAGTGTCCTTGGTTTTCACTTTTTTATCTTTATTGTTTGGTTACTAATATATTATCAATCAGTTTTATGATTCTTTGCTTCTTTATCTTCATTGTTTATGGCAGAAACTTGGGAGCTTCATGGAGATGTTATTTGGTGGTCGTTATGTACTTCTCTTGATGTCACTGTTTTCAATCTATTGTGGACTAATATATAATGAATTCTTTTCTGTTCCTTGTCACATATTTGGTAAATCTGCTTATAAATGCCGTGACGATAACTGCAGGTATATTCTTCCTTACATGTCAGATTATATCTGACCACATTTGTTCATTAATATAATCCTGTTGAAGATAGCTTCCTGCCAGCCAGCACTGAACAACAATTATCTGTTTTTATTGACAGTGATGCATATACAGTTGGTTTAATCAAATATCGTGATGCATATCCATTTGGTGTAGATCCTAGTTGGCGTGGGAGTCGTTCAGAGCTACCTTTCTTGAATTCTCTTAAAATGAAGATGTCTATTTGTTTGGTGTTGCACAGATGAATCTTGGAATCATATTAAGCTACTTCAATTCAATTTTTTTCAACAACTCACTGGATATCAGGTATATATCTTATGATTCTCCATGTACTATGCTTTGATATTTGTAGATATCTGACATTAGTTGATTAATTGGTGCAACTTTATCAGGTACCAGTTTGTGCCACAGATGATCTTTTTAAACAGCCTTTTTGGGTATCTTTCACTTCTTATTATCATAAAGTGGTGCACTGGTTCTCAAGCCGACCTCTATCATGTAATGATTTATATGTTCCTGAGTCCTTTTGATGATCTTGGTGAAAATGAGCTGTTTTGGGGACAAAGGCCCCTTCAGGTACAAGTTATTGTTTCTCTCTATTGTTAATCACTTAGAATTAGAAGTCTCAATTTTGACCCATTCACTAAAGAAAGAGCCAATCCAGGTCGAAAGGATCGAAGCCGAACTTAGTTCATAAAACCTCCAAAACCATTTTGGATTTGTTCATAAGAAAATTAAATTTTCCGCCAAAACATGATTTGCGTCAACCCAACCTGGCCTGACTTGCACCAAACATGACCTGTTTTGACCTGCTACCCAACCAGATCTTACTGCACCTTCAAGTTACAGCGGTTTTCTAAAAACAGATTTTGCAGATCCTATTGTTGCTTTCAGCTCTTGTTGCTGTTCCATGGATGCTTTTCCCCAAACCTTTTATTTTGAGAAAACTCCATACTGAGGTACTACCCATTTACATCTTATGCACATTCATTAACATTAATTTAATTTAATTAAAACTATAAATATTATTTTTTCTTCCTTTTCCCCCGTCAAACTGTTTTTATTTTTTATTTTTTGAACTTACATGTCCATGTCAGTGTTTTATGTGTCAAACTGTCAATGTTCTAGCAGTACTGTAATCGTATTATCTTGATTGCAGATTTTTCAGTTCCTCTAACATTAATATATCATCAGAGTGCAAAGTTAATGGTTTTATCTCTTGATATTTTTTTAGAGATTTCAAGGCCGTGCATATGGGATTCTTAGGTCATCTGAGATAGATTCAGATTCTGAGCCCGGTTCTGCAAGGCAGCATGAGGAGGAATTTAATTTCAGTGAGGTTTTTGTGCATCAGATGATACATTCTATTGAGTTTGTTCTTGGTTCAGTTTCTAACACTGCTTCATACCTTCGATTATGGGCATTGAGGTACAACATTTACAAACTTTAGTTGAGAATATCATCAATAATCCAGCATATATTATTTTCTGTGTTTTAACTGATAGTTTAAATTTATTACAGCTTAGCTCACTCAGAATTGTCCACTGTATTCTACGAGAAGGTTCTTCTCCTTGCTTGGGGGTAAGATTCTTCTTCTGCCTTTTGGGAGCTCTATGAACCCCTTTTTAAGAGGTGCCAAAATTAGGGAAGTTTGGGTGGGCTATTAACGGGTTAATCTTAAAGACTTCTTGTTCATTTTTAGTTTTTTTTCCTATAATAAAAACCAGTTCAACAGTAATTTAACTTTTTGAATAACATGATTTAGCAGGTCATGCATTTTAATACAAGTTGGCTGCCTTTAGTGACCAGTTTGACATGCTTAACATCTGACCTTTTTTTTCTTCCCTTTTTAGCTAAAACCTTTTTTGAATATACTAGTTTGACCCGTTAGAAAAAAAACGTGAACCGGTCCCTTCATAAGTAAACGGGTCAAAACTGTCACCATGCCTTTTGTTAGGCATATTCTTTTTCCATTTTCCTAAAGGGATAATTACACAAGAACTTTTCTCAAATCCAAGCGACCTTTTTATACGCATATGCTACAGATCCAGTCGGTAGATTAGCAACATGATTATATCTATGTGCTAAATTAAATGTGAAAAATGTAATGGATTTTCAGGTATGAAAACATCTTAATTCGGATGGTGGGACTAGCAGTTTTTGCATTTGCAACTGCATTTATATTACTCATGATGGAGACACTAAGTGCTTTCCTTCATGCATTGAGGCTACACTGGGTGGAATTTCAAAACAAGTTTTATGGAGGCGATGGTTACAAGTTTAAACCTTTCTCATTTGCAGCAATAGCTGATGATGACGATTAGTATAATTACAATGTTCTCCTCCAGTTCTCACCTTTTCCGGACTTAACAAGGACAATTTTGGGTCTTAACCCACCACAGATTTAAAACACAGTTTTGGATAGTTAGAATAATCGTACACATGTGCAGCTTGAATTAACTTAGAGCGTTGCAGAAACCCGGCCCGGATTTATCTGAATTTGATGGTACCCTAAGGCCCAGCCTGCACAAAATGGTCATATAATTAGGTGTTGTAAAGAGGGGATTTCTTTGTATTGGATTGCCCCAAGGTGTCTGTAGATTTTGCATTTATAATCTTTCTATTCTGGTTTTGGTTTTTATTTTTGGTAATAAACAACAAAGGTACAAAGTTTAGTCACACTAGTTAAAGAATATGGTATACATTTCGGTTTAACATGTTGTACAATTTTTGTATCGTGCGACTTATGCGTTTTTACAAGATTTGAATCTCGAAACATATTACTCGTTATTTATGTTTACCAACAGCAGGTTATTCCTAAGTTTGTAAAACTAAGGACGATGTAATCTGACGTTTGAGATAATTCAAATAGAAGCTGTTAATCTAATCCTGATAATCCATGTCCGTCTGACAACTCAATTTTACTAAAATAAATTTCAGGTAGGGGTAAGTGTATGACAGTCTAGCCAGATCAGGTGACTGAACTGTGAGTGAACCGTCGTTGAATCGAGTACTTCCGTTTCATAAGTTTTGTATTTTTACTTTGGGTCTTGGTTTTTGGCTAGTACTGGATAAACGGAACAACTAAAAGTCTAAACCTCTGTTGATAGCATATATGTGTATGTATTAATATAGTTGATATGTTATAAGTTATAACTACCAGCATAGTTTAATGTTTAGTGACATAAGTGTATGCCTTTTATTCTTGAGGTGGTGAGTTCAAATCTCACTAGTCATGTGTAATATATTTAATTGAAAGTAGGACACGAGTAAACTAGAGTCGTTCAAACAAGAAATGTTGATTTGTTATATAACCCAAAACATATTCTGATGGTTAGGTATTAGTTCAATTAGATAAAACGAAAACCAAAGTTATAAACCAGTCCAGTTCACAGGCTAGGTTTTTAAGAATGTGGACACGTTTTGGTTTCAACCAGTTTATCCCGGTTTGTGAACCCATGAACGAGCCTAAATACAGGATACGGGTCTTAAACCTAACCCGGTCATGTACTATACGAAATTCATACTTTCTTCAAAAATTAATTACGCAGGTTGTTCTAACGGTTTTGGTTTTCAAATCAACAGTGGTGTTGCTTGAATACGGTTGCGACCGTGGTTTCCAAAATACGGTAAATAAAACTAGTGAAACAGTAATCAAAATCTCCATATAAACATACTTACGTGAGAGCATTCACAGTGAATTCCTTACATTTATTTTTATAATTACGTAAAAGTTTATTATTTTGCTCTTTTCTTTTTTAATTAAATAGTAATTTTTTATACATTAATAAGAAACACCTCATAGGAATCCACCGTAAATGCTGCTATTTGTACCGTCGTCATCCGTATAATTTTTGCCTTTTTTGGTGTAAAGGCTCATGACTATGAAGTGTGAAGTAGCCCATGTAAACAATCACCAACATATATGATCATCGATGGGTAATGGGTTGCTATTATCATCGTCACCCCCATCATCTTCTTTCAATTTCTCACTCTGATTCTCCCATGGCTTTTACATTTTCTATCTCTCAACTCTTCTGCAACTGATTCAATAATGGATAGCACCATCGTATGCAACAACAACAACAACAACAACAACAACAAGGGTTATTCGCAACATGAGATTTTAGAGGTCTTCAACCGACAATTAGGCTTCCATTCCCCCAGAAACTTCTCTCGCAGAATCTCCTCTTCCGAGGTTCCTTTCAGATTTCTCTCAGCTGATGTTATGATCACGAATGTACACTTTGGATTAATCATTAACGATTGTTTGTTTGTTTGTTTGTTTATGATCATCGTCGATCGAACTTATGATTGCATCATTATAAGTAACTATCGTAATGATTTAACTGATAGATTGTGGTTTATGAAGAATATGGTGATGGTGAAGTGATCCTCGATGAAATTAGGTTATGATTGTATGATTGTTGTTGTTGCAGGCTGTAGTGAATAGAATTGGTCTTGCTGGTAAACTTATTGGGCATGAAGGTTGCGTAAACACGATTGAATTCAACTATTGTGGTGATCACCTGGTGTCAGGTTCTGATGACAGAAGAGTTATGTTATGGAATGTGGGAATGAAATCTTTGGTTCTTTCATATGCTTCTGGTCATGTGGATAATATATTTCAGGCTCGGATTATGCCCTTTACGGATGACCGTATGATTGTAACTTCTGCTGCTGATGGTCAGATGAGTTTTATAGATTTGAATACCATTGGGTCTGAAAAATTGATCATTAGTTGTGGCAAATGACATTGAACTATTCATGGACTCGTCTTACAAGCGTGTGTGACAACCATTGTGTCTTGTGTATGGGTAACTCCCTATCTGCAGGGTGTCAGTAAGTGTAAGCAGTTTTGTCACACACCTTTTACTTGATCATTGAGGAAATATCCAATATAAGCAGGAGTGACTAAGAACCGACTTTGTAGACTCTATCCCCAAACATTTGGTCCGTCACAACTATCTATCATCTGAGTTGTAGTCATGTGTGTCTGGTTTCCCCTATTAAAGCTTAGTCTAGTACAGACATGAAATGGTAGTAGTGTTTGTTGAATTCACAATACCTAAGAGCTCTATGCTTTGGTGGAATTAGTACACATTTCCGTTTGGTTTATAACATATTGTATGAGTATGGAGTTGATGGTTATTAAACAGTGGACGAAGAAAGATGAGCTTATAATGAGATCCTTGAGACAAAAGAGCTTTAATGGGTGTTTGAATTTGCATTTTGAAATAATTGGTTTTTTAAGTTTGAATACACGTATTTCTGATTATTTGATTGTCTATGTCAGATAATTAGTTTCATTCTAGCTTGAACAAAACTGCTTGTCAAAGGTTATAGCAAGATTACATTATTAAATCTTGGGCCATAAAATGGAACCCGAGAGAGAGAATACTTAAATTTTCTAACGAGGGCCCTGGAATATCAATGGGAAGTTATTATGACAAAGGAAGTAAGAAATCACTATGTGCATTTAGGGGGTGTTTAGATGTGTGTACTGAATAATCAGAATCAGATACTTTGAATACAGTGTTGGATATTGTTCTGCTGTTTAAAGTTCTTATAGGCAAATATCTATGTCTGACAATTTATGGTTACATTTGGACTTAAAAGATTAAAAGATCAAAATGTTACAATAAACATGTCTAGTTAGTGGTAGTAATAGCATATGGTGTTTGGTTGGGATCTTGAGCATTCATATTATGGACCTTCAAGCAAAGTGACAAGATGGCTTGATAAAAATGGAAAAGTTTCAAAATCGCGTGTCAATTTGATTAAATCTATGTATAATGACACAGTAACAAGTGTAGAACATACTAAAATGAGACAAATGCTTCCTTATGAATTTTAATTTATTCTATCTTTGCAGGTGAGACTTGGTCTGGTAGCAGATAATAGTCATGTACAAACAAAAAGATTAGGGAAACATGATGGGCGTGTTCACAAGCTTGCAGTTGAGCCCGGAAGTCCCCACATATTTTACAGCTGTGGCGAGGATGGGTTAGTTCAACATGTACGTTAAATGATTTTCTATCATAATTAGTTTTGCATTTATAAAGTCTAAGCAGGAAGTAACTCTTACATAGATTTCTGTTTTAATTTTAACTCTTACACACTTTTTTCGTTTGCAGTACGATTTGCGTAGTAATACTTCCACAAAGCTTTTCTGTTGCCCCTCATTCACAAGAAACAAATACCAACACACTTCTTCTAACAGCTTAAGATTGAACTCCATTGTAATCGACCCAAGAAACCCAAACTATTTTTCTGTAGGAGGTTCTGATGAATACGCACGCCTATGCGACATTAGAAAACTCCAACGGGACCCAACTTCAAGAAATCAGGACGGACCTGTTGACACATTCTGCCCAAAACATCTAATCAAAACTCATGATATTCACATCACTGGAATGTCATATTCCAACACAAGTGAGCTTCTTGTTTCTAATAATGGTGAATTCATTTACCTATTTCAAAAGGATATGGGTTTAGGCCCATACCCCGTTGCAGTTTCGAAAGATCATTTGGATAGTCTGGAAGAACCACAGATTTACTCTGGCCATAGAAACTCATTAACAGTTAAAGGGGTTCGTTTTTTCGGGCCTAATAGCGAATATGTTATGAGTGGATCAGATTGTGGTCATATTTTCATATGGAGCAAAAAAGATGGTAGAATTATTCGTGTTGTGGAAGGCGATAGGCGTATAGTGAATCAAGTTGAATCTCATCCTAATATCCCTGTTCTTGCTTCTTCTGGATTAGAGAAAAGTATAAAACTTTGGGTTCCTGCATCGAATGACATTCGTCCCCTGCCTCATGATATACAAAAGGTAACCATGCGTGTTAATTACGATTACAAAACAATATTATTACAATCATAATCTAAATCTTTGAACAAAACAGATTATGGAATCGAACAAGCGAGCCATGAAAAATAATTCACGAGTTACACTCGCACCTGAAGTTATAATGCATGTTTTGAGGCTTCACAGAAGGGAAGGAATGATCAACACTGAAAGAAGGCGTAACAGAGATGATATTGCAAGCGATGTAGATGAAAGTGATGCTTATGATATGGGGGTTTCTGATGGTGATGGCTCCTTTGAGGACGGAAACCCAGGTGAGTGTAATATCGTATAGTATATTAACACTCGCCGTATGTAGAAAGTTCGCTACGAGTTAACAGTTTATGTTGGTTCGGGGACCTGGATATGCCTGACTTGTTAATAAAGGATGCAAGTAGTTTGTTTATGTGTTATGCATGTTTGGGTCAAAATGTGTATTGTTGTAACAAAATCTAGCTGCATTGTTAAGGTTGGTGATGATCAGAGCTTCGAGTCTAGAGAAAAGCAATCAATGTTAGACTCGTGTCGTGGAGGGATTTTCACGACCCGAATCTGGTATGATAGGAAGTATCGAGTTAATTGAGAAAACAGATTATGCAATTAAGTGAGTAACTGGAAGAGAAGGAAGATCATAATAACATCTAATGTAGCAACTTTACCTCACTAAGATACGTTCCTAAGTGGGTATGTGACTCCGTATATATAAACATGGTGTCAGATCGTTGTCACATTACCTATCATAATAGTATTTTCACTTCATTTGGATTTTATTGGTACAACCATTGGTCCACCGGAGTCGTCTAGTAGCAAAGGTGTGCATTAGTCAATTAAGTAGTGTGGTTTCAAACCTCATTTGAGGCGTGAAGTATATTATGATAGAGGCGTTTAAAATAAAAATACATTAGAGCACAACTAAATAAATTTGAGGATTACAGACGCTCATACAAATTTATGAACTTGCAATGAACAGTAATCACAATATGAGTCTTTGAAGCATTATACAACTCTTTAGAGCTGGTATAATTATATTAATATTATGATTATATTTAATGTATATCATTTCATCTTATAAATTTTAAAATATACTGTTTTACAAAATTACTAGTGAATTATTGTGATGTGATTATTTTTATCACGTTTTGATATAAATTTATTCGAAATCAACATGTGTCTATTAGTTATTATAATATATTTTTTGTTTTTTCGCAACAATGTATTGTTTTTATGTTTTGAAAAGATGTTACGACATTTTTTTATTTTTATTTACGTTTTGATATAAATTTTATTCAAAACTGAGTCACGACAACATGAGACTAAATATAAGATTCTTATGCAAGAAAATATTATATTCTTGGACATGAAAAATTTGGAATGAATATTAGAAATAAAATTCTTATGCAAGTACTTCATAGTTCATACTAAACATGCTCCTCATATTCTCTGGGCCTGTTCTGACGCGGCCATCTAAAGAGCCCAAATTCATTACATCTCGTGAGAAAATAGGACCCACTAATATTTTAATGGAGTCTGTATTATATATATATTAAAGATATAAGGCCTTAGCTACAGTAGTACAGTACACTATCACCACCACCACCGCCACCACCCTCCCTCCACCTCAACCACCCACCCCCTTCCCCAAACTCCACCTCCCCCGCCGCTCCCTCCTCCTCTCCGCCACCACCACCCTCTCCCTTCCCTCGCTCTCCACCGCCACACCCCCAACAGACACCACCATCACCGAACGCATCTTCTTTTTGACTTCAGCATCTGCCTCGGTCGATGATGAAGACGATGAATCGATGATGAAGACGATGAATCGATGATGAAGACGATGAATCGATGATGAAGACGATGAATCGATGATGAAGACGATGAATCGATGAATCGATGATGAAGACGATCCAAACCGGTGCCCTCCCTCCGCGCTCCTCTTCACCGACGCCCTCCTTCCGCCACTCCTCTTCACCGGCGCTTTCCCTCACGTTTGGTGCCTGAAGAGGTCGGTGGAAGAATCGAGTGTTGTTCGACCGGAAGGGAACAGGGATTTAGAATTCCCAATTTTGGTACATACTTTTCCTGATAATTTAACAAGATTTGATGATTATAAAGATGGTTGTGCGTACCATTGTATGCAAACTGAACCCGGTTTGGATAAATTTGTGGGGAATGCATCTGGGGTTAAGGGATCTTTAGAGCCATTGATTCACAGGGCCGAAAAATGGGTACCTTTTGAAAAACATAAGCATACACCGATTTTTGTGTTGGCTACTGCCGGATTAAGAAGACTAGATAAAGAAGTTGTAAAGGGGATTTTGGATGATGTTGAGGCTGTTGTTAAGTTACATGAGTTTAAGTTTAGGAAAGATTGGATTAGGGTTTTGAGTGGGGAAGAAGAAGCGTATTATGGTTGGATTGCGTTAAACCATCACATGGGTGTGTTTGGGAATTCATCAAGATTGCCTTTGAAATTCATAATTATATATGGGATTGTTGTATATTTTTATGAATTTAGGAACTACCGACTGCATGGTTATTTCTTATGTTTAGTAATTGTGTTTTAGTTATGTATTACATCTCGTGTGGCCGTGTTACAAAATGGCCATATTTATATGCAAGATTGAGCTCATGTATTTATAATACTTATAATGTAATGGTGCAGGCTATTGTTGGAACAATTGCTGTGATTTTTGGTGTTATTACAGTGAATGTTGCAGGTTTGAGGTAAGATCAAAGTGATGATTCTGTATGTTCTTGTATTTTGCTCTTTACATACCATTATAAGTTTGAACTAATACAAAGAACAAATTTTGTTATCCATTAATCCCTATTCCTGTGATTAGATACAAGGAGTATCAACTCCAAGATTATGGTTCTTGGTTTATAAAAAAAGTAAGTGTAATTCCTTTAAACATGAGTCCAAAAGTTATCCACTTTATATAATAACTGTCCGCATTTGTTTCCTGTTTCTCTTTTCAGTTGAACGACACCCATAACTGGAAACACCTTCGAAGTTGTTTTATGAAAACCGAGGTTTGCAACAGCCTGCCTAGAAGATACAGAGTATGTGTTCCAGTTCTATCTATATTCCAATTCAAATTAATATGACATGTTTTGTGAAAATCAACCATTTAATCAAATTAAAAGTTTACTATGGTGTCCTTATTGCAGACTCTCAAACAATACAAATTGTCACACTGAACTCCCATTGAAGCCGGTTGCTGCAGACCACCCTCTCAGTAAGGCTTCATAAACTCATTCATTCCCTTTGATCTCCCCGCGGCAACGCGCGGGAGAAACTCCTAGTTCTTATTTAAATGTCTAATTGTAAATAACTAGTGTTAAGCCCTCTCGCGTTACGACGGGGAGCGTAAAACCGTATCAAGTAGTACCAATAACACATCACCGTGAGTGTCCACTAACATCGATAAAACTCATATTAAGAACAATAACAAACAGAAAAATAAAACCGAAACGAAAAAATCTAGTTTTTACCCCGCGCTACGGGGTGGAAATTTTGTCGTTTTTCTTCGTACTATGTAGCGTTAGCATGTTCATTATCGTTATGGATTGTCGAAAATAATACAATCGAATACCGAAATCTTTAAATCGTCCCAGTAACATTAAACCACTTCAAAAATACAAAAACCACCCTCTAAAACAAGAAAACCGCGAAAAAAAAGCCCAAAAAAATAGCAAAACCGCCCAAAAAAAGCAAAACGAACCAATCACCCAAAAGATGCAAACAAAACCGTCTGTGTAGAACCAATATTATAATATGTATTATAATAATATGTATTATTAGCTTTGGTCGATGGCTACAGGGCCACCGTACCAACAGCGATGCATATTGTACAAATCTCAAAAGCACAACCACTAAAGTACAAGTGATAAGCTAGAGGTACACGTCCGTATTGCAATGATTGAGATTATATGGTGGGGGATCTCGAAAACCGCCGCTGCCGGAGCAATGGCAGGGGCCCTCACCTTCTGTATTGCTTTCTTCGTTTAACTCCGATCTGTTTTCAGCAACCAACATTCATTCTCAAGCTTCACTTGGAATCTTAATTCCTCTCTCCCGATTGACTATATTTGTGGTGGTGAGTGGTCTGCTGCGATGGTCCTTGTAGTGGTGGTGTTGCGTTGGTTGTTGTAGTGATGATGGTGGTGTTACAAGGAGAGAGAAAGAGTGGAATGTTAAGTGGATCTGCGGTGGCTCTACGTTGGTTGCGGTGGTGGTGGGCGGCGATGGTTACGCCGGTTGGAGATGGGTGTGGTGCTGACCGGACATTGCAAGAGGTTGGTGATGGTGACCGAGCATTGCAAAGAGACGGTGTATATGTGCTTTGTTAGTGGACTTCAAAAAAAGATTCACTGTGTTTAGTGTTTTTTGAGATCCGACTAATATTTTCCACTATGTTTAAAATAGGTTTAAAATTGAAAAGGTAGTTAATAAATTGCTTCAAACATTGCGCCAATTATCAAGGTTTTGAGACGTACACATAAATAATCCTTTTTTACATACTGTTTTTGAGATTTATTTGATCACATTTATAAAAGTTCACTCCATTTCAATATAGATTTAAACCAAAAATAATTTAATTTATGAATGATGAATTGCATTGATGCACAAAATTAACACACAGGTAAAAAAAATAATGATCGCATTATGTCATGCTATTTAAAACATAACCAGTTATATGTACAAAGAAACATAATAATCATATAATACGTTTATATGTGATGCTTGGAATAGAGGATTACATATTTCCCTAAACAAAAGTTCTAGACGCACAATATATAGTTTTCATATGAAAATAGAATAATATGAGGACATATATAATGGACTTAATTACACGGGTGGTCCCTGTGGTATGTCCTGATTTCACTTTTGGTCCCTAACTCTTCGAAATTACAAGCTTAGTCCCATACTTTACACAAACGTAACAAAGACGGTCCCTGAAGTGAATGTCCGTTAATTTTGACTGTTAAATACATGTGAAATAACTGAATTACCCTCTCATATAATATTTTGTTATAAAAGATGAAAAACACAAATAATAATACATGGGCCCCACTGTCTGTTTCTTTACCCCAACCCACCCCCATCCCAATCCCCCCACTTCATCTTCCTCGTCCCTTAGATGACCACTGCCATCTTCTCGCCGGAAAACGGCTACTGCCACCTTCTCGTCGGAAAACGGTTACCGCCACATCATTGTTTCCCGTTTTTCTTTATTCGCAACGCACCATTAACCACCACGACACCACCACACCATGAAAAGCAGTCAAACTCGTTTCCCCTTTGCCTCTCGTTCTTTAGGGTCCGACCGTTGCAAAAAACCGACACCGACAATAACCAGAATCGATAGTGGGAAAAATCCATCCAGATCAAGCTAACCATTTTCCCGTTGTTCAAGATAGAACCAATCTAGATCTGGCAGGAGGCAAAGGGCTGATGGAGATGAAAGAAACAAGTTGGCGTGGAGATGGCGACGACGACATGAATCGGACACCGGCCATCAATGTCGTCGGCCACTCCTGCCAGTGGGTGGCGCGTAGGTTCCCTCGCCGGAGAGAGTACCATTTGTCGTGGAGGGAGGCGACGGGACACCAGTGGGTGGGCGGCAATTGTTGCTCTTATGAGGAAGATGGTCAATTGAAGCTTGCCATAGCTACGGTAGTGACGTTGCTGGCAGTGGTGGTGTGATGGGAATAGGGTGTTATGGTGGGGGAGATAAAGGTGGAGGGGGAAGCGGCTGAAATGGGTATCTAGCAGTGAGGTGGTGGTATGGCTAGCCTCCGACGAAGCCATCCACCGTCCATGGTAGCGACGGTGGTGGCGAAGTGTTCTCCGACAATGGCCATGGTGGTGGCGTTTGGGTGGGGTGGAGGTGAGGGTGAGGTTGAGGTGGGTGAGAGTGATTGTGTTTGATATAATGGGTTTTATGTTGACTTTTAATCTAGTGGGTATACAAGGGTATTTTAGTCATTTTAAAAAATTTAACAGAAAAACTTAACAGACATCCACTTTAGGGACCATCTTTGTTACATTTGTGCAAAGTATTGGACCAACCTTGTAGTTTTTAAGACTTAGGGACCAAAAGTGAAATTAGACCTAACTACAGGGACCACCCGTGTAATTAAGTCTATATAATGTTGTAAGTTTAGTGGTGATATACGAAATTGCTTATTTGTAAAGGGATGGTAAAAAACCAAGTGCATAATATAAAGAATTGTATTGTTTGGCTTTAATTGTGATATGTAAGACAACCGCATAACTGTTTACTCGCTCTTATTCTCTCTTCCACTAAACCTGTCAAGCATCACGTATAAATGCATAATATGATTATTGTGTTGTTATGTACTTATAAGTGGTTATGGTTACAATAATATATTTGATATATAATTGGTGATATCTTATTATTTTTTAATATGACGAAACGTTAACTCTTTCATTATTTAACAGTGTCCTTTTTACCTACGTCAACACAATGATTACAGTTTAAAAAAATACTTCAAACCCAAAAGAAATCCGCGACAACGCGCGGTTTTAATATCTAGTTAGTAATTAAACCAATATTGGGAATTAGTATTATTTAAATTAAACCAATGAGCTCATGGACCTCTTACATACATGCCTATCTCCTCTCTCCTCCGCCTCTCGCAAATCTCCCCCGTTCTTCGTGGACCAATTCCATGTCCGCAAACTTTCCACATTCCTCGCTTCATCACATCTGTCATCTCTTTTTATTGCGTTAGCGTTTCTCTCCCATGTCGGAGCTCACGAGGTTGACGGACCCATTGCAGACGTTCCTAGTTTAATTACATCTCTTCAAAGACATTTTATAAACATTTTCCTATTTAATTGCTAGTCAAATTGTTAATATATTTAGTATATTACTATTACTATTAGTAGTACTGCTGTAAACGTTTCAAAAGCACGTGAACAGTTTTTAGTTCTCATTGGTCCGTTTTTTGTTACCCGGTTTACTTTTGGTCATAGAATATTTTGTTCGTTGATTTTGTAGGTTATTGTTTTACCTTATTGGTAGGGTTTGTATATTTTGTTTTGTTAGTACATGGGTTCTACTCTTTGTGGGCTTTATTTACCTCCCTTTAATTCTCTTTGAAGTGTTTTTTTTTGTTCTAACACAAATTAATAGTACATGAGCATTACTAAATCATCATTGGGCCACCATGTCACGTTGCATTTTCTGATTGGACGCATCGGTTGTATCAACGTTTTAAAATATACGACCATAATTTACGACTATAAGTGCAACACGATTGACGACTATAATCAGGCAAAAAACTTTTGGCCCTGCCGCGTGGATGTGTTAATATTTCAACCTACGGTTTATCATTGGATGGTATATATAAACATACGATATGTTTATTTATACCTACATTGACAGACTTCGTGTTTAACCCCCACGTCCTCAACGTGTAGCGTGAGCATCGATAAGCATCGATAACTTGTACAATTTGAAAAATATCATTTTCAAATTTAGATTGAAAAGTATAACAGAAAAATGAGGTGAGGAAGATAAATGATTTAATTGTCAGTCGTGTTACATGGTTCTGCAGGTTAATCATTCATTCGCAGACAACATTTAAGTACTCCTTCATCCCCAGTCCTATAAACAATCATTTTTAACGTATACCATTTTCATTTTCATTTTTATTATACTAATAATTGACAAATAAAAAGATTTGACTTATGAGAAGCAATCCGCATTTATATTAAAAAAACTTCATTCTTTTATTTTTATACAGCAGATAGTTAAACGAAGTGTGTAATTATATTATTGTTTTTCTTTTATGCACTCATCTAGCTCCTCGATAGTTTATTACATATAATACACCGTCGTTCAAGGAAAAAAAAAAACATTAAACGAAAGGACCTACATTTAATATCATGTACATAAATGTAACACCCTTTCTTGGATGTTTAATTAAGATGCATGATTCATACAAACATCTTTACAAATATTTTTTAAAACAATTCAGCGGATATATATATATATAGCTCTTGTCACGTCATGTGTAAAAATTATATAATTCACATCACTAGAATTTTTTACTTTTTGACCTTAGTTGTATTGGATTTGTCCCTTGAAAGTATATGTCACAACTAACAAGCATAAGTGAATACATAGGGATTAGAATGAAAAAAATCAACCGAAAAACATTTGATAGTTATTTTAAAAAATTTATCATACAACCAACGTAAACTTACGTTGAATCATCGTAAGCTTATGGTGGCGCTCCAATTAACCAAATACACGATACGATCTTCATATGAAAGCTATACTAATTAGCGTTTCCGACTTGCTGTAACTTTATGATAATCCAGCATTCTACTGTAAAGCTTTGGTGTTCAGGCTGGAATTCCGTCTGGAACCTTTTACACACAAACACAATGCAACGAACATTATACTTTAAAATGATCCATGGTAAAGCTGCGGTTTGAAACTTTGTCCACCATCTTTTAAGGTAAAA
This sequence comes from Flaveria linearis, assembly GCA_024085815.1. Lineage (NCBI taxonomy): Eukaryota > Viridiplantae > Streptophyta > Magnoliopsida > Asterales > Asteraceae > Flaveria > Flaveria linearis. The sequence continues at coordinate 10,627,919 of CM044011.1, forward strand.
ATCTATAAACACAAGTTTTCAAATAACTTTTAAAGCTTTGTATTCACATGAATTCCTATCTTAGTTGCATTTTCCATCAATGTGAAGCATAAAATAATGTGTAAAGACAATGAGATGATAACACTATGCTTATAAAAATGGTTAAAATTATCATAATTATTTAGTTGCTATAGTACACACGTATCTAACTCATCATCCGTCACATGGATCCTAGCTATGCTCCTCAGGAATGATCGGTTTCTAGCTATATTTATTAATATATATTTTTTTGCATTATTTGAGAAATGAATAAACGTTGTTATATTTCTATCACCTTTGTTATAACACATAAAATTGTGTGGTTGATAAGAGTTGTGGTAGTTTTAAATATATTTTTATAAGCTTATTAATGATTCTAACTGTATATATGGACGTATACGTTTATCCAAATGTAAGTATGTGTGTGTAGGAGAAGGTTATTGTATAAAAATGTTTTTTTTCCTAAGAAGGCTGAGAGCCGGAGAACATGCTTCCTTTTTGCAAAATAACGTCTTTTGTTTTAGTAAGTGTGTTGTCTAGTTGAATTATATATCGTGTGTTTGAAAATTTGTGTTGTTTGTTCGAATTTTGTGTTGAATAATTAAATTTTGTATCATCTGTATGAAATTGCACTATTTGTTTTAGAAAATATATAATTATAATATCCAACTTTGTAGTTAGAGGTAATAGATATCTCTGTTGATAGATCCAATTATAAAACTAGCCGATTTTAACGCCGCTAAAATAAGTTCAATCGAAGTTTGTTTGAGTTAGTTTTGTAATGGCTAAAATCATTCTTAAGGTATTTAGTTTTTATTTAAACCTATGCCTATATATATGGGTGAATGATTGTCAAAAATGGTATGTCTATAATCACCACTCCAAAATTACACTAGAATCCAAACTTACAATAAAAATAATAAAGTAGACAATGAACTAGAGAGAACAGAACAATATATTTGAGACTAATGAACCTGCATAGAGGTTATGCAGATTCACAAATATGAACCAAATCGAAGAAGATGAACAGAGAGAACAATCGAATATTCGAGAGAATGATGAGTCGTTTTGTGTTGTTGACAAACCCTAACAGCAACACTTGCTAAAATACTAAGCAAGATACAAAAGCATCCCTTGAACTCTTGAGGAATAACAATCAGCACCCTGCACCTTTATATACCTGAAATAATATAATCATAATAAAACAAGGAACAAGTGAGGACCAAGAATGACAAATAACTGAACATAGAATGCTAATAAATTGAGAATATCTATTAGATATTTTAACACCCCCTTTAATTTAATTAGCAAACATGTCAATTAACCCAAGTTGATCACACAGCAGGGAATGCTGAGTGATAGGGAGACCTTTAGTTAAAATATCTGCCTTTTGAAGTTTTGACCCAATTTGAATTGTTTTTATAACACCTGCTGAAACTTTTTCACGAAGAAAGTGGAGATCAAGTTCAAAGTGTTTGGTTCGTTCATGGAAAACCGGATTAGCAGCAATAGAAATGGCTGCCGAGTTATCACAGTGCAGATTAATCGGAAGCAAATAAGACACAAAAAGTTCTTTTAGAAAATTTAACACCCATAAAATTTCACAAGTAGCTGAGCACATAGCTCGGTACTCTGCTTCAGCAGATGAGCGGGAAACCGTTCCCTGCTTTTTACTTTTCCATGAAACTAACGAATTCCTCAGTAACACACAATATCTAGTAACTGATCTTCTGGAGGACAAGCATTTCCCCCAGTCAGAATCAACATATGCTGTGACATTAAGAGAGTCAGATTTTGAGAATAGCAGCCCCTTTCTAGAGAAGATTTTAAATATCTTAACAGTCAAAAAGCAATTTGTAAATGAGAGTTAGAAGGGGCATGCATAAACTAACTCAAGACCTAAACAACATATGAGATATCTGGTCTAGTTAAAGACAGATAGATCAATTTACCAATTAATTTTTGGTAAAAAGAAACATTGGACAGAAGGGGTTCTTCTTGCCTAAGTTTAGACAAAACAAGAAAACTCTGCTCAATTGGGGTACGAACAGGCTTACACCCGAGATATCCAAATTTAGATAACAGTTCCATGCAATATTTTCATTGGGATAAACAAACCCCTTTCTCAGAATACAACACTTCAATACCTAGAAAGTAATTTAAAATGCCTAAGTCTTTGATCATAAAATAAGATCCTAAAGTCTGTTTAATAGTGTTTATTTTAGCATGATTATTGCCTGTTATGATTATATCATCCACATAAACTAATAAAGCAATAAACATAGAGTCACATTGTTTAATGTACAAAGAAGGATCACAAAGACTTTATGTAAAACCCATTTCAAGAAGAACACTTGTAAGTTTTTTATTCCATTTTCTAGGGGTTTGTTTAAGACCATATAAAGATTTGATTAATTTGCACACTTTGTTATTGTTGGATCTAGATTGTATAGGTCTAGATCATTTTGTATAGACTTAGAACTTGGATAAAGTCTTGTAATTAATAATTGTAACAGTCAGTATATATATATGTGTGTGTATATATATATATATATATATGTGTGTGTGTGTGTGTGTGTGTGTGTGCATTGAATCTATAGGTTAACCCATATATATGTGTGTTGCTTTGTGACTGTTGACAGGCAAAATCAATATACTTGGTAGGATTCCTAAAATTGATCAAGTGTAAGAAACATCTACGGATGTACATTATTGTTAATCCGTATATATGTTTCTTACAAGACCATACAAGTGAAGATTCTTGCGGATGATCAAGGATTGTATGAAGTGAAGACTTCTACGGAAGACAGAGTTCCTACGGAAAAACAACACTTCTACGGAAGACCAAGACATCTACGGAAGAACAAAACTCCTGCGGACGACAAGACTCATGCGGAAGAACAGAATACTTGTGTGATTTCAAATACCAAGAAGTCAAACAAGTCAACACAATCAATAACAAATCCCAAGAGATCCGGTGTTTCCTTAACCGACTCAAACCGTCTATAGATATGAGTCCTAGGTTTCACATCTCGAGGAACACAATCAAGCAATATTACGGCTGTCAAGAGTTACATCATCGTGCAACCCTAACCGCCGTCACATCAACAACAACATTATTCGATTCACAGAAATCATTGTTCATAGTCATTCTTAATTATTCTTTTGTAATCATTACTAATAATTAATGAAATACTTTGAATAATTATTGAGTTCATATTTATTGTGTTTTTGTGTTTGTGTTCATCAATAATCATTAAAACAATTAAACGTCAATTAATGATAATTCCGCGATCATTGATTTGATTTATTTTAATACTGATAATTCCTGAATCGAGATCATTGGATTCACAGGTGGTATCAGAGCCAAGTGCTCATTGATTTAGATCAATTGATCTATCAGTATTAAAATTATTTAATTAATTTTTAAACAATTATTTCAGTGACTTATCGTTCAGCAAGCATTCTTTCATTGCTTGTTTGATTTAGATCTATATTCAAATCAATTGAATACTAGATCTGATTCTTTGATAGGTTTGTCCAATTTAACATTCAAGGTTTTATTCATAACTTTGCATTAAACATGAGTAATTTTGGTGGAGGATCATATCAACCGCCGAAGTTGGAAACCAAAGCTGATTTCAAATCCTGGAAGATCAAGTTCAGAAATCATGTGAACTACACAGATTCTGACTTGTGGGAGTCCATCACTGAGGGTCCTTATATTCCACCCACTCTTGGGCCGGATTATAATGACAAGAATCAGCCTATCAGCACAAAGGACTTGTCACCTGATGATGTCAAGAAGGTTAAAGTCGATATTAAAGCATACAGTTTGCTTAGTATGGCTTTTCCTGAAGAGATATTAATCAGGTGCGAGAACTACAAAACAGCAAATTCCTACTCCACACTCTCTGTGAAGGGAGTGATGAGATCCGAAGCATAAGGAAAGACACCCTCAGATAACAATATGAAACCTTTTATCATATTAAGGGTGAATCAATTCCTCAACAACTCCATAGATTTATGCAACTTGTTACTGAAATGAACATCTTGGAGTTGAAGTATACTACTGAGGAACTCAACAAGAAAATGCTCCACACTTTGCCTGAAAGTTGGAAGCAAACTGTATCCATGTTCAAGAACACCATAGATCTTAAGACAACTGGTTTGGATACTCTAGTTGCTAAAGTAGAAGCACTTGAAATGGATGAACAGTCAAGAAACAAGAGTGTGAGAACTCATGTCTCACCTTATCACTTCAAAGAAACCAAAATACTGGAAGTGCATTTATCTCAAATAATGAAAGGTGATAACTCTTGTACTTTGAGTGATGATGAAGAGGAAGTTAGTTTCTATGCCTCCAAACCAACTAAGAAATCATCTCAAAGTAAGAACCAAAAAGAAAAAGGAAGATCTGCTGAGAAAAAAGATACTAAAGCAACTGCTAAATCTTCTCAACAAAACAATAAATCAGAACCAATTACTGTGATATTGGATTCTGAAGAACAAAAAGCAGCCTTTGCAGCTTTTAGTTCTAGCTTTCAAGCTTATCTTGGAAGCTCACTAACATCAGCAAACATATGCCAGCAAGATTTGGAGGAACTGCACCCTAATGTAGTAGAAGAGATGGATTTACAATGCCAGATGGCTATGATTGCTTACAGAGCTAAGCAATATCTGAGAAGAAATAAGAATCTGGCTGCAGCTAGTAAAACATCAAAGATTGGTGTTGACAAGTCAAAAGTCAGATGTTTCAAATGCAATCTCTATGGACACTTCTCTAGAGAATGCAACCAATAATCATCTCAGCAGCATCAGCAGCAGCAACATCAGCAGCATCAACATCAGCAACAACAGCAATATCAGAATCAACAATCAACCTCTCAAAGATCTCTGCACAGACAACCTCAGCTGACAAATACATCCCATCAGCCATAAATGTATCAGCAGGACCAAGCAATTCTAAGGAGTCAGGACTGATCATACTTCAAGATGGAACATGTGACTGGAGCATGTATGAAAAGAAAGTATTGGAAGAGAATCAAGAATTAATGGCACACATGGAAAACAAAGTTCCTCCTATGGCCAGAGAGGTAAAAGACAGGTTATGTTCATCAACATGTGTTGAGGAAGTTGAACGTTACAGAGTCCATGCTCAACAATTGGCTGACAAAGTAAAAGAAATAATGATTTTGAATGAATCCCATTTAAGAGAACATAAACTATATCAAATTAAAATTAGTTCTTTGCAAAAGGATTTAGAAAAATATGTTTCTGAAAATTACAGCCTCAAAGCCCAAGTTGAGCATCTGACCACTTCCTTAACAAAATCCATGGCTAATCATGCATCTACTGAAGTGAAACTTTAGAAGTTTCAACTATCATCTCAGCAATATGAGAAGTTGTTAAACTCTCATATTGAATCAAAGAACAGGTATGGGTTGGGTTATAATACTGTTACACCACCTATTAATGATAACTATACAACTTTGCCTGAAACAATGACAAATACTTTGTCAAATCATTTTGTGCCAAGCACCAAAATTGATATAAAAACAAACAACAATGAAGCTGAGATGAGTGAAACTGAATCTACTGAATCAGAATCACTTAAACATAGTGACTCAGATTTTGATAAATATGATGACTTGGATGATTCTGATGAACATGATACTGATCAACTGAACATTGGTAAGAATTTTCAAGTTGAAACTGGTCTTCCCCGAGTTCTTGAAGAATCAAAGCTGCAGTATCCTCCAAAGCAACGAAATATGCTGAAGACTATCTGCAAAAGAATTGCTGAACTGAATGAAGGACTTCAAGAACTGAACCTTCACAAGGTTGATAACTGCGGATCAAGTACTGATGTACCTTTATCTCCTTCAGATAAAGGTAAGAAACAACAAACTTCAACCAAGAAGAAGAAAAATTCAAGTGTTGAAGATCTGCGGAAAGAGAAGTCTGAAGAATCCGTAGAACATCTGCGGAAAGCAAAATAGCCAAGTCCGTACATCTGCAGAAAGCTAAAACTTGTGAATCCGCAGAAAAGACACGGAAGAGAGAAACCGAATCTACGAATGAGGTCAAAAGGACTGCCAACAAACATGCACAGAAAATGTTGAATATCAAGCAACAAAAGGCAGCCAAAGGCAAACAAGAAACAGATGATGAGGCTCCTACCAAAAGCAAGAAGAAATCAAGTGATCCATCAGGAAAGGAGACAAAGAACAAGAAAAAGAAGGCTGAATCTAAAGAAAATTTAGAAGATAAATATTGCAAATGGTGTGATATGAAGAATCACAATACTGATGAATACTATTTCAGCAGTTATTGCTCCATATGCAATATGAACAATCACATGACTTCTGACTGCTACTTCAACAAACACTGTGCTATATGTGACAAAAATAACCATTCAACTCAGGAATGTTATTTCAACAAGAAGAACAAGAAAAAGAGCAAAAAGAAGTCACATGATGCATCATCTGAATCAGATTCTCAATCTTCAGAGAGTGAGAAAGAATCAAAGATGCAAAAAGAAAAACAAAAATCAAAGAAAAGATCCTCTGCTGCGGATAAGACTTTGATGAAGAAAACACCAACACAGTCTAAGACACCTCACAAAAAGGTGGATTTGTCAGATAAACAGACTGAAGCAGTTGATGGTTTCTTTGATAACTTTGAAAAAGGAACTCTTGTACCTCAATCAAAGTTGAAAGATGAAGTAACTTTTAAAAATACAGGAGCATCCTCAAAGTTAAAATATCAGCCAAAACAAGATAAGTTTAAGAAAGAATCAGATAAGCAAGAAGACATCCAAACACCTGAATCATCTTCAACAGAATGATCCTCACCACCATCAAATCAAAAAGAAACAACTAATACTGAAACTTCAAGATTAATTCATGAAGGAGTAACTATTGTTGACACTTCTGGCAAACCCAGGACAATTAAGGCTTGGGTTGTCAATTCTAACTGATTTTTTTTTGTATGCAGGAATAATCATGGAGAGCTGACAACAAGTGGTATGTTGACAGTGGTTGTTTCAGACATATGACAGGAAACTGTGCACTTCTCCATGACTTCAAACATAAACATGCCTCTTATGTGGCATTTGGTGGGGATAAGAAGGGAGGTAAAATAGTTGGTGAGGGAATTGTAACAAATGGTGTTTTAACATTTGAAAAAGTAAATTACTATGAAAATTTGCAGTATAATTTACTCAGTGTATCTCAAATTTGTGATCAAAATTACACTACACTATTTGATAACACTAATTGTTACATTCTTAAGCTAGGTTTTGCAGTTCCAGCAGACTGGATCCTTCTAAAAACATCAAGAAAAGGAAACACATATGTTTTGAATATGAACAACACATCACTCATAAGCCATGAGACATGCCTGTTGTCTAAGTCTTCAGAAGATGAATCACAATTGTGGCATAGAAGGCTTGTTCATTCCAACATGAAGAACATGAATAAATTGGTGAAAAATGACTTGGTCATTGGATTACCAAAGAAAGAATTTATTATTCTAATCATTGTTCTTCATGTTACAAAGAAAAACAACATAGAGTGTCTCATAAATCCAAAATAATCAACACTAATACTACACCATTCAAATTGCTTCACATGGACCTCTTTGGTCCAACCAATGTGATGAGCATTGGAAAAAGGCAATATTGTTTGGTGATAGTAGATGATTTCACTAGATTCACATGGGTCTTTTTCTTAAAACATAAGAGTGAAACATCTGAAACATTAATGGTCTTTGTGATCAAGATTGAGAATCAACTTGATTTAAAAGTTAAAATTTTTAGGAGTGATAATAGAACTGAATTTGTTAATGCTGATCTGGATTCTTTTTGCAGGAATAAAGGGATAGCAAGACAATTCAGTGCACCAAGAACTCCATAACAAAATGGAGCGGCTGAAAGAAGAAATAGAACTCTCATAGAAGCAGCCAGAACAATGCTAGCTGATTCTCAGTTGCCCATAACTTTCTGGGCAGAGGCTGTGAATACAGCTTGCAATGTTCAAAATAGGACATTAATTGTCAAAGAACATAATAAAACTCCTTATGAGCTCTTATTTAAAAGAAAACCTTTTATAGGATATCTTAGAGTTTTTGGGTGTCATGTGTCTGTATTAAATACTAAAGAACAATTGGAAAAATTTTCTGAAAAAGCCTATGATGGTTTCTTTGTTGGATATTCATCCACTTCTAAATCATATAGGGTCTATATTCCAGAACATAACATTGCTGAAGAGACTCCCAACGTTTCTTTTGATGAATCCATGTTTACAACATCTGTAAAAGGATCATCTTGGTTATTTGATATAGATGCATTAACTGAATCATTTAACACTGGTTATCTGATCAATGCAGGTTCTGCGGATACATGCTATCTATTTGTGCCTCCAAGTTTGAATGAAGTGCCACTGACAGCTGACCCACCAAGGGCACAACCTTCAACTGCACCTCAGCAAGAATCAAGTCAGCAGCATGCAGCTACATCCGAAGCAAATCCTTCATCCGCAGCACATATATATACATCCGCAGATGCATCAGCATCCGTAGATGTAAATCCTGTTTCAACCACTGACCAAAGGGATGGAGAGGATGTGTTGAATCAACAAAACATGCCAGCAAATCAACAATGTTCATCCATGGATGGTGATGTAACCCCTACGGAAGTACAAAATGCCTCCGTAGATGTTGAAGTTACTCCTGCGGAAGAACAAAATGCTTCCGTAGAACTTCCTGCGGAAGAAGACAACCATGCAGCAACTGAAACTCAAGCTGATCCTAATGAACATGAGTCATTTGATTACTTCATAGACTCATCTTCTCAGCTGAATGCATCTGCATCAATGGGTTTCTTAAACTTAGAATCAACAATTCCAGTTGATGCTGTTTCAACAAGCAGAATTCACAAGTCTCATCCCTCAGATAATATCATTGGAGACCTAAATGCAAGAACTACAAGGAGCAAAGGAGGAGTGGCAAACATTTGCCTGTTCACCTGCTTTTTGTCTCAGACAGTTCCTGCAAATATTACAGCTGCTCTAAAAGACAACAGCTGGATTGAGGCTATGCAAGAAGAGCTACAACAATTCAGAAAACAAAAGGTGTGGAATCTTGTAGACTTGCCTCAAGGTCAACATCCAATTGGAACAAGGTGGCTCTTCAAAAACAAGCTGGATGACAGGGGTATAATCGTGAGAAACAAAGCCAAACTTATTGCTCAAGGATATACTCAAGAAGAAAGGATAGACTATGATGAAGTTTTTGCACCAGTTGCAAGAATTGAAGCTATAAGGGTCTTCCTAGCTTATGCCTCATTCAAGAAGTTCACAGTCTATCAAATGGATGTGAAGTGTACTTTCCTTTATGGGAAAATTGATGAAGAAGTATATGTGGCTCAACTCCCTAGATTTGAGGATCCTGACTATCCACATAGAGTATACAAGCTTGACAAAGCTTTGTATGGTCTTCATCAAGCACCAAGGAAGTGGTATGACACATTGTCATCTTTCCTGCTGAAGAATGGTTACAAAAGAGGAACCATTGATCAGACACTCTTCCTCAAACATGAACATCAAGATCTTTTGGTGGTTCAAATATATGTTGATGACATAATATTTGGATCAACCAACAAGAAACTGTGTCAAAGCTTTGAAGAGTTAATGAAATCTGAATTTCAGATGAGCTCCATGGGAGAATTGACATTCTTCCTTGGCTTACAAGTTCATCAGAAAACAGATGACATTTTCATCAATCAAGAAAAGTACATTCATCAAATCCTGAAAAAGTACAATCTTGCTGATACAACTTCATGCAAGACACCTGCCTCAACAATAGACAAGATTGTGCCTGACCCTGCTAGAAAATCAGTAGATCAAAGATTGTATAGATCAATGATCGGTTCTTTAATGTACTTAACTGCCAGTAGACCTAGACTGTTTTTGCATGATCACTTAAAGGGAAGGGTACCCTAGACTGTTTTGCCTTATGGCATATTTCACATAAATCGTTTGGTTTAAAGTTATCAAGTTTAAGAGACTGTTTTAAAATGTTTAAAACAGTATCAGATGGATGCCTTAACCTGGAGTGCTATAGGTTTGCAGAATCAGACTTACTAGCACACACCTCAGCATAATTTTCAAACAAATACAGACCATCACACTGACTACGAGTCACCAAGATTTTCTTTGACCTAAAATCCTGAATGTAACAATTTTTGGAGTTAAATATAACTTCAAGGTTGCTGTCTTGTGCAAGTTTATGCACAGACAAAAGGTTGACACAGTAGTCGGGAACAAAGAACACATTTTTAGAACAATTTCCTTTGTAATATTAATGTTTCCAATTTTAGAGACTTTTGCATAAGTACCATTTGGATGATCTACAGTCATATTAAGCTTAGGTACATCAACACAATTAAACATATATTTATCAGATTTTATCATGTATTAGTTTGCCCATGAATCAATGACCCAACCATTTTAAAGTTTTCACAAAGGGAACTAGTGTCAGTGTAAAATTTTATTTTAGAATTGAAGCTACTAGAAAAACCAACAGTTTTAGCTCCTGAGCATTGAGGATCAGAACCTTGATTGTCACTAACTAACCCAATTAACCTTGAGATTGTTCAGGAGTGAAAGGAAAAGAACCCGAGGAACTAGATGAAGGTCCAGTTTTAGATGAGGTTGCAGTTGAGTTATTTGATGTTCCCATTTTACCCGGTTGATTAACATTTTTCTTTTTATAGTTAGCCGGATATCCTACCGGTTCATAACACCTATCAACTGTGTGACCTATCATATTGCAATGTGTACATTTAAGGTTTGGGTTGGGTCCTCTTCCAGGTTTTCTTCTTTGGTCAGAGTTTTGTGATTTATTAGAAAAAAAATCCCATTGATTGAGTTTTTGTAGAAGAGCCACTACCACCACGATGTGACTCTTCCCTTGATATTATAGAAAAAGCTTCTTTAACACTTGGAAGAGGATCTTTGGTCAGAAGGTTTGATCTAACAGGTTGATATACCTCATCAAGGCCCATAAGGAATTGCATAAGTTTTATCAAATGGTTGAAATCATTGAATTCCTTAGAGACTTGACAGGTATAAGAGGGGAGTTGAACAATGGAATCTATTTGTTTCCACATAGTGTTCAATTTATGATAATACTCGACAACAGTAGTTCCATTTTGGGTAAGAGAGTTTATTTTTTATATAAATTATAAACTACCGAGCCAATAATTTTATTGTAGGTTTCTTTAAGATCGTCCCATACTTCTTTTGCAAGTTTAGAGAAAACTTCGCCAACATACAACTCCTCACTAATTGAGTTTAAGATCCATGATAGAACCACGGAGTTACAACGATCCCATTGCCTCCCCATAACCTCATCACTAGGTCTAGTACATTTACTATCAATAAAACCTGATTTATTTTTAACTTCCAGTGCTAATTTCATAGAATTACTCCAAACAGTATAGTTTTCTGTACCTTTTAGTTTGATTGTTATTATGGCTAGAGTATTTGTATCATTAGCATGTAGATAAAGTGGATTACTCATATCAAGTTTACTAATGAGAGTCTCACTAGAGGTAACAGTCATAGATGATTCAGATGATTCAGATTTATCCATTTTAACAGCCAATTTTAGAATCAAATAAAGAATGAACGACACACAGGCACACGCACAAACAAACAGCTAAACCAGAGCCATGTTTTCACACCGCTTATAACGGTAGATCAAGGATTAGATTAGCTGTTTTAAATGCAAGCACACAGATAATAATGAATCACACAAGTGATGCACAGATACGCAAGAGATGCACAACAATCAAGATATCACAGATGTTGGTCCTCCTAACCCAGCCAGAATATGTCTAGACAGAAATAAAGAAGAAATAGAGAAGGAACGATCTCACCAGATAAGTGCCCAAGTTAGGGTTCTCCAGATGAGCCTTAGAATCAGTAACCTTCACTTAGGGTTACTAATCCAAGGCAAAAAAAAAGAAACAACAACACTGCAATACGATCTAGGGTTCTTGCCCTAGATTCTTCAAATTAGACAGATCAATTTCTCCGAAAGTGAATAGACAACCAACAACAGAGGATCTCGAGCAACAACACAGTAATATGATCTAGGGTTCTTGCCCTAGATTATTCAAATCGTGCAGATCAATTTCTCCCAAGACCAAGAGACTTAGGGTTTCTTGAGAAACCTTAATCTTCATATGTTAATAGAACTTCAACAATCAGTAGTGGATTCTGAGAAAGAACCCTAAGAACAAGTAACGTATGCGGAAGCACGCCCCAGATGAATAATCTCGATTAGGGTTTCAGATCTGAAAAACCCCAACCGACGAACAACAGCAGAGAATGGATTTGGAGTCGAAGAGCTATCAATAGACAATAGATCAAAGCCCAAATAGCTCTAATACCATGTCAAAAATGGTATGTCTATAATCACCACTCCAAAATTACACTAGAATCCAAACTTACAATAGAAATAATAAAGTAGACAATGAACTAGAGAGAACAGAACAATATATTTGAGACTAATGAACCTGCATAGAGGTTATGCAGATTCAGAAATATGAACCAAATCGAAGAAGATGAACAGAGAGAACAATCGAATATTCAAGAGACCGATGAGTCGTTTTGTGTTGTTGACAAACCCTAACAGCAACACTTGCTTAAATACTAAGCAAGATACAAAAGCAACCCTTGAACTCTTGAGGAATAACAATCTGCACACTGCACCTTTATGTACCTGAAATAATATAATTACAATAAAACAAGGAACAAGTGAGGACCAAGAATGACAAATAACTGAACATAGAATGCTAATAGATTGAGAATATCTATTAGATATTTTAACAATGATAATATCACAACTTATGGAAAATCTATGAAAACATGACTTACGTGTATGTAAGTATAAGTTAAACATGTAAAGTATGTAACTAATACAAGTTACATATTAATGACAGAGGTAACTTCATTTTGTGCTATCATGAATTTTTGTATTTTCTACAGATAATTGTGTAATTTAAAGTAATTTAGAAGCAATAGTAGAATAATTTTGTCGTTCAAAAAAGAAAATTATGAAACAATTTAAAAATAAATAATATATAAATTATGTGATTAATTAATGGTGGTTTTTACAATTTTCCAACGAGTTAATGTCCTGACCGTCTTTCAAGTATGATCACAACAACGAAGTAGAAATCTACAACTGCATGAGTGAAATATTTACTAACATGTTTGTTGGTTTGTCATTTACGACTCAAACAACCCCTAAAAATGCTGCTAGAATTTAATCTAGAATATGACACGATGATCTCTCATCTTCTAACAGGATGATTTTCGGTTTAATCATTTTAACTGCTCTTTTAATTTTAAAATGGTGCAAGAAGAGGATAGAAATGACTTAATTCGTATAGGTTGTACTGTTGTAGCCACCATGGTTTAACAATGGCCATGTGATAGTGCAAAAATGTTAAGTGATTGGAGGAGGAACACGGATGACAAATTAACAATACTTTGGGTATGAGACCACTTTTATCAACCATATTTATTATATCCCATTATAATAATATGTCTGAGGGGCTCATACTCATGTAATTGACAACAGGTTGCATATAAGACTACTTATATTAACCTTAGTATTATTTCTAATTAGACATCCAAATACATATATTATAACCCGTCTAAAATGTTTTGGGTTTTTATATGATTTGATTTCAAAACATGAGGTTAGTGTTCTTTGGCCATGATGTCATCCTTAATTAGGAGAAAGGACTTGTGATTAATTAAGGACTTTAACGTGTTAAGAAGGTATTGAAAGTTTTGCTGCCCTTACAAAACAAAAAAAGAAATCTATAACTAATCAAGGGTTATACTTCTTTTTAACTCATTTAATGTTACTCTACAAATAAGTAAACTAATACTGTAAAAACAATGAAAGGTTTAAGATCTTAGATAAATTATTTAATTAGAGCTAAAGATCATTTCTATATATTTCTTGTAGACCACAAGGATCTTGTCTAAATTTATCCCATGATCTTATTTCAAGATTTTGAACAATCATTTCAAAAGACAGTTCACGATGATTAATTCAACTAACATCAAAGTAATAAAATACGCCCGATATGAACTAGTATAAAATGTAATCAATACAAATCAGATTTCTTTAAGAAAACCAGATACTTACTAAATCTAGTCCTCATATACTTTAACTTCTAAAAAGCATCATAAAACCTTGATACCATTAAAACCCATTAATACATAAATCTTAAGGATTTGACTAAAAATAAATATATGCTAAAATAACAAACAATAATTATAAATAGAAAACTGTGATTAGAACTGATATAACACAATACTGCACCATTACATAACCACCAAAGTACCAATTTTACCCCTCCCTATCTACGTAATAACCAAACTACAAAATGGCACTATCTTTAACACCTATTGCCATCAACACAACAAGAAAACCAAAATGAAGGGGGTGGTTCCACATGTCCCTTTTGGTCATTTCACATCTCTTCAAGGGTTCATTGAGCTTGAAGAAGAAGAAGCATGAGTGCCATTGGAGGTTGCAGAGAGATTGTTATCATTTTGACCACCCATTGTCAACCTCTGTTTCAGCTGTGAAAGCAATGCTTGATTCTCTTGGTTCAGAAGTTGTGCTTTCTTCCTCAGTTTCTCATTCTCTTGCATGATCAAACAGTTTTCAATGTACAGCTTTGAGTTCAATCTTTCCATCTTTGATTCAAACCTGCAATCGACCACAGATAGAATAAAATCATTCATCGATTCAATAAAGAAAACCCACATCAAATCATCAAAAATATGTCGATTCCATGAAGATTTCATAATCAATCGGCTCAAGTTTAAGAAATTGAGGAAAACAGAGAAAGAAAACATCGATTTTGTCTGACGATTTAGGAATAACAGAGCACAACTTGGGAATGGGGGGTCTGACTATTTAGGAAGAAAACGAATGAAAATTTTATCTAATTGAAGAATGAAATTGATCTCTTTTGCCTCATGAAACAGAGGAAGAACAAAGAGATACCATCAATTGATTTGATTCTGTAGACGTGTGTGTGTTTTCGTGTGTGAATCTTGAGGAACAGTGTGTGTTAGAACGCAAAATCGATTCAAAGATGAAAAAAGAAGACATAAGTTTGTATCTTTTCAAGAAAGATCACCTCTATAAAGCTGGAAGACGAAAGTGTATTGAAGCTCTGTTTTTTTTATGAATGTTGAACAACAGAAGCAGAGGGACAAGATGACGCATAAGACCAGTGATACGTGTATATATAGTGGGAGAACAGGAGGTGGGCGTGGGGTGGGTTGGGTAGGGGTGGGGGTGGGGTGGGTTGGTAGGGGTGGGGGTGGGGGTGGGGTGGGGGTAGGGTGTAAACTTCTGCAAGTAAACAACTAATGATAATGGAGATTTGAAAGGAAGAAGACGGCTTGTATGGGAATGGATTTAATGTGCTTCTTGTTGTTGTTCTACAATGATGATGATTATCAGATTTTTGGTTTTCATTACGTCATGTGAATGATGGGGTCTCGAGTAGGGGTATTTGAGGTATTTCACATGTGAAAGGTAAAAAAGAAGATGATTTGTATCATTTATGTTCGAAAATGATTAGAAAACATCCATCATAATAACCAAAAAGATAATAAACAGAAATACACTTTAAAAATATCAACCATATTGTTAAAGACTACATAATGAGTGTTTTTATTTGTTTTTACTAGTATTTATATAGAACCGGACCGGTTGGATTGGAAAGCCGGTTATAAAACCGGTCCGATTTTGTATATTTAGATCGTTTTCATTTGAATCGATCGGATACAGTTGGACCGGATCGGGTGGTCGGCCAATTTCAATACTTTTTTTTTACTTTCCTTTCAAATACCTATTTTTTATTAATTTAATAATTTGTGATACATATTTTAGTTATTAAAGTGCTCATATTGTGTTAAAAGTGTAAATACACCTTAAAACATATAACAATTTTCATATTTAGTTTTTGAACTAGACATATATAAATTATCTTTACCTTTTTTATATATATGACGTCATCTGGTTCAACCAAACGATCCGTTCGTTTTAACTTGTACTATCGGAATTCAAAAACATAACTTCTAGTGACAGTATGATTTATACATCGGGCATGAAAGAGGGAGGTGTGTGATTTTTAGTGGCGTTTTTTTTATTGTGTTGTGAGAGGGAACTTGGGCAATGGTGAAGTGACAAAGTTTTTAACGCTCATAAAATACACTTTATTTAAATTACTTTATAGTATTTGATTGTTATTAAAAATGTTATGAAAAAGGAATAATAAAAATATATATATGATTTGGGTATTTAAAGTGGAAGATAGAGGTCGAGAGATATAATGATGGTTTTGAATTGGTTGCAACGACGGAGCCCTCGCCATACCCATCATCACCACACCACCTTCTTTCACCTTCATCATCCATTTTTCCGGATAATGTTTTTGATTCAATATATTACACAATCTTAAAAAAATACATTTTAAAATATGTTACAAAAAAATTAATTTTTAAAAAATACGTAAACTTTGAGAGGCATAGTTGGTTGTCTAATATTTCAGATCGGCTGTAAGAAGAGTTTAAAATCATATTTCGAGAAATGACAATCTGAGTAAAATCATAACTACATAAACCACAAACATATCTAATTCTTACGGGAAAACAGTAAAACCAGTGAGTGATAAGTAATTTACTAATTTATATTTGATGGGTGTGAAACATTGTTTTTACAATCCGGAACCTAACATATGGTCATTCATATTTTTAAATAGAATAATCTATGGAATATAAAATAGAAACAAGTAATTATGTTATTATGTACAAATAAAAAATCATATCCTATGAAAAGAAACTTGGTAATTTAAAGAGTACTATTATGATTTGAGTAAAAGTGATGGGAAAATATGTTATAAAAGATGAAAATGATAAAAAGTTGTAGTGATTGTGCATAATTAATAATAAATAGAATGATTAGGATGGTTAATAGAGACCATAACCACTTGCCTTGTAATAATTTAACCAACGTTAATGGTTTTCTTACAGATTTCAAAAGTCACGGCTCGACGCAAAGTTTATAGTTGTATCTCATAATTGTGTTAGCAGTAATGAGTTATCTCATTTTTTTATAAACCTTTTACTATCTCTAGAGCACCCACATCTCATTCCTTATTTTCATCCTTATAATTACACTAAAAATCACTACTTCTTCTCTCTTCTTTCAATTAAATAATATATTTTATACCTTTTTCATTACATTTTCTCTCTCCTCCACTCACAATCACTTTTAAGAATATTAAAAATTTATAAGGGTTGAACTCTGAATTCTTAAATTTACAGATGAACAGTAATATTTTCTCTTTCCTCCACTTACAACTACTTAAATCATTCCATATAATTTAAGAATTCTCACTCATATAATTTTAAGAAATGGGTTGTGAATGCTCTTATATAATAAATCTTTATGTTTCTTAAAATTTTCTATAAATATATATAAAATCAATTTTAACCAATCATATAAGTATGTTGTTTATAACTATAACTAGGTGTTTTCCCACGCGTTACCGCAGGGAGATTAAAACAATTGCTTTTAGGCATCATTTCGAGAACTAGTTTAGACTCAGTGTTTGACACCGGTGCGTACTGGCTACAACTTAATTAGGTTGTAAGTACACAAATCCATGGCAATGTCACACGAAAACTCGGCTTGTGCTAAAGTCATCATAGACAAATGCAATGAGATTCGACTAGACTATATATAAGTATTAATACCCATGCTAGTACCGATAACAACAGACAGTCATAACCAAGTCATAACCACACTTAGAGCCAATCAGCAACAATTTAGGTTCCATTATTACATACCATGTATCTCTATATAGTCTTCTCTCTATAAAGATGGATATAATAGCAGAGATGGAGACGGGGAGGCACCAAACATCATGATCAAAAGAACGAATGATGGTTTGCTGGCGAGAAATACTGTGGGAAAAGCCTATTCATCCCCAATCTCTCTACTTTCTCTCTCTATTAAAACTCTATGTGAAAGAAATGAGAAATCTCACGAAAAAATTGGCTCGCCAACCTTAAAAGATCACCAAACTATTGTGGCTAAAATAAGAAGGCCAACAACTACACTGATCCCATCGACCAAAAGGATTAATACATATTATAATACTAGTATCTAATTGCATGATGTATTATTTTTCACATTTTCAAACCAACACAGCTCATGTCACGAACTCTAATGTCTAGTGTCATAAATTATATTGAATTTGATCACGAGTAATTGACACTACAAAGAGTCATTGCAAACTCATAGCAACCCATGATGGTCATTTTAGATGGTGGGTTGCTTGAAATAAACGTTTAAGGCCCAACAACTATTACTCTATTAGAGCATCAGGTACTCACTGAGTGAGAGAACACTATGATCACATGCAAGGTGTATTTGTTTCAAATAGTGGTGAATGATGATATTTTTCACAGTATTAAAAGATAAGTATAAGTATCAATAATGATGGGTTCGGTTCTATACAATAAATGTTTAAGAAATAATTAGCTTGATTTTCCTTCGCAAATTATTGTTTATTTTAGTGTTATTAATATGTCAATTGTGACCAACTTACCAAATATATACCCTGTCTCATGTATCAATCACCAAACATTTTAATCCCTTTGTATACCTTAGGTTATCCATAATAATAGGCTTAAAAACCGACTTCACTTAATCTATCTCCATTTTACTCGGGTTTTACTACTCTTAATCTCTTATAACAAAAACCAGTTATGAAACGTCACAAAAACAACGCCCTCTGTCTCTCTTAATTTCCTCCTCCCGTTCTTCCATCCTATGTGACCCGACTTAGGATGTTTTTACAGAAAAACATCCATCATCCTTATCTTTTTCATATCATTGCCTCTCTTGTTAAGTTATCCAAAAAATCCTATTGTAAATGCTCTTTTGTTGCTCTAGCCTTTTTTTATGGTCATTCATACACTCCATATGTTAAAAATACTACAAAACAAATGAGCATATCACAATATGGATAATTCCAATGGATATCCGCCCGTAAAAACTAATCCTACATATTAATATTAAAACGATAAAAGAATTGAAGAAGATTGATAAGATTAGAGAGAGGTTGGATGTAATACAAATCCTTAAAAAAGAGTGATAAATTTAACCAAAAAGAAGTTTGATTTGATGTGCGATTTGAGAATAACTACATCCCTTGATCACTTAGAATTATTTGTTTGAAAAGATAGCTACACGTCCGTCATATCCTTCAATCCTTCATATATTTTCGTAATTTCCTTTTCACTCACTTCATCACAAAAATGAAAAGTATTATGAATTATATAGGTTATTATTGACATTATTTTGATTTTGACTTAACCCATCTCTTTATAGCAAACTACATCAAAATATATTCACTTCTAAAACTGTTATTATATGTAGACTAAATTATATTTTCGGTGTGATTTGTCGATAATATTGGTTTGAGTCATCACTTTCTTTCTCGATTTAGTATCTTTGGTTTTGCAGTTCTTGTTATTTAGTCTCAGACACTAACTCGGTTACATGTTAAATAAAAGAGTAACCGTCATTTTACCTTATGCAAATGTTAATTAATATGCAAAATGTACAAGCTTTAACGCAAAAGGTAATAACAATTTTAAATAAAAAAGAAATTAGAAGCCTCCCCTCTCCCTTGTTGTCATTGGGCATTGTACAGACGTCCACATTCTACTGGTGATCTCATAACACCAACAAGCCCTTACGAAACCAATCCGGCGGATTCTTTTTGGTTCTTACAATCCCATAAACCATGTTTTGCCTCCTCCCCCACGCCCTCTTTGTTTTTGAGGTTCATCGAGCGACCCTTGCACTCAAACATGTGTTAACACATATTCATGTTTTGATCATTGATAATGATCTTCTCAACTTCTCCTTGGACAATGATAACAAAACCCTGTTCTTATTCGAACTCTTAAGACTTGACGTTTACATTCCTTTTTTTTGGTAAGATCCCCCCAATATTCTCGAGACTAGGAAATATGGAACCCTAACATGTGTTCCATTACTTGCATCTAGAAATAAAGAAAAATATTGTTTTAATTAAAATGTTAAGTTTTGAAAAGTTTGCTCTTACTAGTTTATTGATGTTAGAAGTTTGTGTTTTAGAGATGACATCGGGGATCAATGGCTTTAATGTGCTTTAGTTTATGTTTCAATGACGATAATTATGTTTCATCGACAACAATGATGGAGGTGCATCGCTCGCGGTGATGAAAAAATCATGTAAATGTTTTCGAACCATTGGTATTTTGATCCAATGGTATGACAAGATAGTTAAAGTTTGAGATCTTTTAGCTCTTACACTACAAGAAATGTCACCATTAGAGGCGACAGATTTAGCGGCGACAGGGACCATTAGCGGCGACAGCTTTTAGCGGCGACATTAATAGCGGCGACATTAATAGCGGCGACTGTCGCCGCTAATGGTCAACAATCCGTCTGGGGAAGTTAAACTTAGATCTGGCCGTTGAACCTCTGCTAGATCTGACGGCTTCCATTTAATCGTACTTTACACCTTTAGCGACGACACCTTTAGCGGCGACATGTCGCCGCTAAAGGGTGCAGATCTTCTAAAACCGGGAATATCTCCTTTTTCCCCTCTTTCCCTCCACACCACATCTCCATTCCCGCTAAGCAGACTGCTGAAGCTCCGACGACCATCATTTCACGACCACCACTTCGTTCATCATCTTCCTCATCTTCGGGTCATCATCTTCCTTAACATCCGTTCATCATCTTCCTTAACATCCGGTCAACATCTTCCTCCGTTTAGCACTCTCAAAGTCCGCCCATCACCACCCCGTAACGTCATCCTCAAATACTGGTCACCACCGTCGCCGCTGTTGCTGTGGATCTCGACCACCATCGCCGCTAATACATTTAGTTTTCAACACAAACTAGAAGGTAATATTTTTGGTTTAAACCTAAATTTATGTTTGTTTATGTTAATGTATGGTTCAAACATGTTTAGATTTGTATATTTAGTAGGTTGAACATAATTTTTAGTAGGATTTGTGTAATTTTTAGGTGTGGTTGTTTGTATGTTAATAGTGTTGAAGATGATGAAATAGAATATTTGTTAATGTTAATATGTTTGTATGTTAATATGTTAATAATGTATGGTTCAAACATGTTTAGATTTGTATATTTTGTATGATTCAAACATGTGGTTGTTTGATCTAGACTTTTTGGGTATTTTGTTATTTAGTTTAGTTGTATTTATATGGTTGTATTTGTATGGTTCAAACATGTGGTTGTATTTGGGTATTTGATAAATAGAATACTTATTAATGTTTAGTTTGTTTAGATGTTAATGTTTAGTTTGTTAAAGTAGTTTTGGGTATTTTGTTATTTAAACTATATGTATTTGGGTATTTTGTTATTTAGACTAGTTATAATTAGTTGAAAGTATAAGAAACTTGTATTATTGTTATTTTGGATGTAAATGTATGATTAGACTAGAATAACAAGAATAAGCAATTACTAAGAAAACCAAAAGAAACGTGATATTAGTTGAACCAATTGTAATAATGTTTTAATTTGTTCAAACAATGTCGTATTTTATTTGATTTTTATAGTAATTCCTTATTATTGTATGTTATAAACTTTTAGGTTTTGTGACTTCATTCTAATCATTACGAGCTTAGAAATACCCGCCCGAAATTGATTTAGTAATTAATTTCGGGTTGTCCCCGTTTTGGGACTGCTTTTTGAATATTTTATCTCATTTAGGATATGAATGTGTATTACATGATTGTTTGTTTAAGAAAAATTGGTTTTTATTTTCTCTTTGCTCCACGAGTATATATTTCTATATGTATATATATACTTGGGAGCTAAGAGGAAATGCTGCCGAATTTTTTTTAAACAAACAATCATGTGAGGCACGTTCATATATGAGATAAGGTATTTAAAAAGTGGGTATAGCAGCCCACCCTTTTGAATTCTCAATCCGTTGTCCTATTTTTTGTTAATCATGTTTCGTGGATAAATTTTCATCCACTTAAATCCTAATACGTATTGCAGTTCCATAATCATGTCTGTCGATAAAAGTTGGCTTCTTAATCCGAATCGTAGATCACCTGAGTATCAACAAGGACTCAGCTCTTTTATAGATATGTGCGAAAAACTTACCGACAGCTATGGTCAAATTCGATGTCCGTGTATGAAATGTCAGAATACCGTATTATTAGGATGGGTTAAAATGAAATATCATTTAGAAATATGGGGCCTGTGCCGGTCGTACAAAGGATGGGTTAAAATGAAATATCATTTATCTAAACCTTTGTTTGTATTTCATGTTGACTACAAGACTTTCTTCTTATTTTAATATTATGTTCTAAATCTTATATTTGAAGACATGATTTCATTGTGGATTGTTTTCGCATACCTTATGGCTGATGTTATGAGCCATGGTGGTGATGGCGCGGGTAGGGGTGTTAAAAATATCCGAATCCGAAACCGAATCCGAAATATCCGAAAATCCGAAATTCGGATATCCGAAATTTCGGATATCCGAAAATTCGGATATCCGAACTTCGGATATCCGAAATTTCGGATTCGGATTCGGATAGTGATTTTTAGAATTTTCGGATATTTCGGATATCCGAAATATCCGAAATATCCGAAATATTTTTATAAAAATTTAAAAATATTAAATATTAATTATATATTTCGGATATTTTTAGATATTTAGGACATTTTAATAAAAAACTTCAAATATCCAATAAAAACTTTAATAAAAATTATTATATTTTTATAAAATTTATTAAATAATAAAAAATTTCTTTGAATTCGGATATCCGAACGGATATCCGAATCCGAATCCGAAATTTCGGATATCCGAATTTCGGATATCCGAAATTTCGAATTCGGATTCGGATAGTGAAATTCACTATCCCAAATTTTCGGATATCCGAAATTCGGATATCCGAATTTCGGATATCCGAAAATGAACACCCCTAGGCGCGGGGGATCCACCACTACCTCCATTTGACGGTCCTGGAAGTCACGCGTTAGATGGTAATGGTTATTATAATTAATTTATTAATATGTTTATTCAATTATTATTAATATATGATGCAATTAATGATTTTTTAATCTAATTACAGGCACGCCTTCTCGTAAAACAAGAGGCAAGGCAAAAAATAAGAAATTGCAGCAAGAGCTAGCTAAAAAGGGATGACCTTTATCTCTTCCGTTTGATAGAGCTGCCACGTATACCCCCGTTGGCGAACTTAATGATATGTTTGTTCGCGAGGTGGGGATATACATGGAAGCTAATTTTCCTTTTAATGTTCGTTCGTATGAAAATCTTTCCGATGCTCAGAAGAATGCTTTGGAAGAGCATATGGCGGTAAAATTTTATAAGTTATATGTTTGTTATTCAATTTTACATAACTAACTTTTATTTTATTTAACTTAAATGTAGCGACGCTTTGACTTTGATGAGATATTGCGAGATCGTGAGCGCGCACAGATAGAGGGTGGAATCCGTTCGGTGTTTCTCAAACGATTTAGAGATCGAAAAAATGTGGCAAAAAGACATTTTGATCGAGTTGGAGGCTACGAAAATATAGAACAAGCAAGGGTGAATCCTCCACCAGGAATGAATCATGAAAATTGGAGCCAAACCGTTGACTATTTTATGAGTGACGCATATAGAAATGTGTCAAGTTCAAACAAAGCAAATCGTCAACAACAAATATATACAAACCGTGAGGGGACTGCTTCATATAGTAGTTATTGTTATAAGAATGTAATGATTTAAATTTATATATTTGTGTATTATATATTAGTATTTTTTAATATATATTATATTTTTTAACAACAGAATAAAAGCAGAAGACATTTCATGATGCACATACTGGTAAAGATGGAACATTTGATAGCGAGGTAGCACAACAACAATATGTAAGTATTTCATCTTCAGGAACGAGTTCTTTATGTATGTATAAATATGTTAATATATTTTTGTTAATTAATACAGAACCAATTAAAGGAAAGGTTTGATGAGCTAAGTCAAACCCAAAATCAAGAAAGTGGATCATCAACGTTGAATGAAGTCGATATTTTTGAGTTGGTGTTGGGACAACGGCATGGACATATTAGGGGGATTGGGCGTATACCATTCTCATCTTCAGGGACGAGTTCTTTTGTACATGATCACGAACAAACTCCTCAGTCATTTACACAGGTAAGTGCATCATTTTATCTAAGTTCATCATATTTGTTTTAGGTTAATTATGATTTGAGTTTAAACGGGTCAAAATAACTTAAACTTGGATGTGTTAAGTTCATCATATTTGTTTTAGGTTAATTATGACTTTTAATCGCTAAAATAGAATTTAATTATCTAAGTTTAGCTTAAACGGGTCAAAACGGGTCAAAACGGGTGAAAAGAACATGATTTGCGGATAAACGGGTCAAAATAACTTAAACTTAAATGTGTTAAGTTCATCATAGTTGTTTTAGGTTAATTATGACTTTTAATCGCTAAAATAGAATTTAATTATCTAAGTTTAGCTTAAACGGGTCAAAAAGGGTGAAAAGAACATGATTTGCGGATAAACGGGTCAAAATAACTTAAACTTGGATGTGTTAAGTTCATCATATTTGTTTTAGGTTAATTATAACTTTTAATCGCTAAAATAGAATTTAATTATCTAAGTTTAGCTTAAGCGGGTCAAAATGGTTGAAAAGGACATGATTTGCGGATAAACGGGTCAAAATAACTTAAACTTAAATGTGTTAAGTTCATCATATTTGTTTTAGGTTAATTATGACTTTTAATCGCTAAAATAGAATTTAATTATCTAAGTTTAGCTTAAACGAGTCAAAACGGTTGAAAAGGACATGATTTGCGGATAAACGGGTCAAAATAACTTTAACTTGAATGTGTTAAGTTTATCATAGTTGTTTTAGGTTAATTATGACTTTTAATCGCTAAAATAGAATTTAATTATCTAAGTTTAGCTTAAACGGGACAAAACGGGTGAAAAGGACATGATTTGTGGTTAAACGGGTTAAAATAACTTAAACTTGGATGTGTTAAGTTCATCATAGTTGTTTTAGGTTAATTATGACTTTTAATCGCTAAAATAGAATTTAATTATCTAAGTTTAGCTTAAACGGGTCAAAACAGGTGAAAAGGACATGATTTGTGGTTAAACGGGTCGAAATAACTTAAACTTGGATGTGTTAAGTTCAACATAGTATGTTTGGTTTACGCTTCATATACTTTGTCAAAATATAAATGTATATTTTGTTTTTGCAGGAGCAAATTTCAAGTCTGTTCCAAAATGCGCAATTTATGTCACAAATGAAACAATTAATTGCTTCGCAAAAGGCTCCAAATCAAGAGGAAGAAGTTGATTCAGACGAGGGGGATGAATAGGTTATTTTATGTTTGATTGTATGATATGTTTGATTGTATGATATTTTGTAATCTATGTTTGAATAGCTTAATTATCTATGTTTGATTGTATGATATTTCGTAATCTAGATTGTAGTTTATGTTATTAGATTATGTTATTAGAATCTAGGTTTATTTTGGATAAAAACTGGATTTTTGAAAAAACAAAAAAAAATTTAAAAAAAAAGTAAGCATTAGCGGCGGCATATGTCGCCGCTAATAGTTAAAAAAAACCACAATATGGCGACAACTTTTAGCGGCGACATCTATAGAATTAGCGGCGACATCTTTAGTGGCGACCTATTAGCGGCGAACATTTGACCAATAGCGACTAACTTTTAGCGGCGACCTTTTAGCGGCGACAAGTCGCCGCTAATACCATTAGCGGCGACAAACAGGGGTATTTGCGGCGATAATTGTCGCCGCTAATGATCGAATATTTTGTAGTGTTAGGTTTTAAATCCGACTCAAATGGGGTTTTTTTATAATGATGGGTTTCTTTATTGATATTGTTCTTGGGTGAGTCAGACATGAAATGCCAAAATCAGTATAAATGATTGAAATTTCGTCCCAGGAGGCTCACCCAGGCATTAAGGTAGTTTCAAATGACAGTCAAAAAGTGTTCTTGAAAACTAAATAAAAGTAAATGTGAGTTGTAAAATTGAACTTAAAATGTAAGTTTTATAGTTCAATGCATATCATAATGTTGAATTAGATACATTTTCATCTCATTTAGCTCTTATATAATGTATACATGTAAGACGTGTTTAACATTTTATTAACCTCATACACGTTGATCGATCATCAAATTATGCCTTCGAATGCTATATGTATTTTCTAAATTAAAATAAAAAAGAATAATAAAAAGGTTACTTCTATTTTCATTTTCTTTTCCATACCACACTTTGATAAACGTTTCTTAATTTCCTCCATCATTGCTAATCATATATTTTATTTATCTACCTCATTTGTCTTGTTTTAGCTTGTATAATCGTTCATACCTTCCATTTCATGCATAAATCAATCCTCATGCTCCACCATTGATACTTTAGTGGCATACTAGTTGGGTTATGTATGTTTGTTGTGTACGTGGATATAATAAACATATTGTACTGTAATATACGAAATTTTAATAAAACATTACGTTATTGTAGACGTAAGTGTTAAGGAACATGAAAACGAGTTTAAAAATAAAATAAGTAAAAATTTACTACGTTTAACAAACCTCGGTATTGCACAAAATAAACATATCGAAAACGGTAGAACATATTATATTTTAATACTTATAAGAGCAAATAAAATAAAGAAAACTAATCTAAGAAACAAAATAATTTAAATTTTTTTATATGGTTTAGAAGAAGTTCCTCCTTAATTTTTTTTTTATTAAAGACATAAAGGAAAGCCGAGGAAGAGGAAAAACACGGGTCAAACCTACGAATCTATGATCCAATAGAATGAAGGTGATAGCGCTAAACCAACTTGACATGTTAACTATTATTAATTATGGTAAACCAAAAATATATATAGGGGACAAGAAATTTTAATTTGATAAGTTACTATTCTTATCATTCTATTGTATTAGTAATAGAAAGACCATATATAACAGTCGATCTACAACCAATGATCTTTTGGTATAATGGTCAAGGGATAGGTGGGAGGTTGTGCCTTTCTTGGAGGTCCAAGGTTCAAACCTAGGCATGAGTGAATATTACTAACTTGATGATACTAACAACTAACAACTAATCAGTCGTTAAAAAAACAGTCGATCTACAATTTTAATCAAGTCAAAAATGATTACTGATAGGTAGAACCAAAACTCATTTTAGACATAAGCTTATGTTCCTTACTTAGGATAGAAGGAGTCCCTAAAATTTTCAAATGACACATTAACATCACATCAATATTCTTTTAATTTGTTTCTAATTTTATGTAGTTTAGAGGGTTTGGTTTCACTTTCCTCATTTCCCGCACATTTTCTCTATGTGCATGTATGTGTGGTACGGTACACGTGATGAGAAACGCGGGTTATTCCCCGATTTTGGCAGAAAAATGAACTCTAGATCCGAGGGGGTGGTATTCTCGGGTGGGGAAAAACGAGAGGCTTCGAAAATTGGTTTCCACGCAAACGACTCCATGTGTTCTTATTTAGCTACTATGGATCATTGTAGTCCATAAATTAAAATAAAACTTTATCAGTGCTTGTATTCAGTGCGATGATGCCATTGACTCTCTCTCTTTACCACAAGTATCAATCAATTGTAAAAAAAGAATCTTTTGGACTTAGCTCGGCTTAAGTTAGTTCTTTTCTTGTTATGTGAGAAATAAAATATGTTTACGACTATCACATGTATGAGATTTACTTCACCTTGAATCAAATGACCTTTTTTCCGCTGCTTACCTATTTTATTATGGTAATTTGCTTACTTAAGTTTGTATTAGTGAGCAAAATAAGTAGAGTTCACTTAAAACGGTAGTTTAGTGGTCATCTTCTTTTCTAAACTCACCTATATACTTAAGTTTGTATAAACTATTATTTTTAGATTTTAAGTAGACATCTCCACTAAATAAATTATGTCCATAAATTCCTCTCAAATTATTTAAACTTAGCACACCCTTACTTTGTCAAAATTAGAAAAGTAGTTCTTTATTTGATGCGACATTTTTTGACAAGGCAATTATCTTATGGTTGGTTACCTAAACGGGTTTCAGTTCTTTAGTCAACGTAACACTTTTCGAAAGGAAAATATATTCAAGATCTCCGATAAAAAAACAAATCGGGTTCTACTTATTTATTTCACAGGACTAATGATTATTATTATGGCTAGAGGGAGTGGAAATGTGGAATGCGGGTAACATCCCTAGGTATGGACTAATGATCCTTAGTCAAATTGTTTAATCATAACCATATTTTCAGAACCGGATCGGATGTTGAACTGGACGTCTTATCGGTTTGGTGGTCGGACCGGATTTAAGAACCGGATGATGTTATAATTATATAGATATATAGTATATTATATATATAGTTATATATATAATCAAATATAAGTAATTTATATATGATTTATATATGTATTTTATAGTTATATATAAAACTTAAGTATAGTTGGGTGTGTGTGAATGTATGTTTAAGATTATGGTGAACACTTTGTCCTACATTGATGTGGGGACAAAGTGAGGTTTGATTTATAAGTAATTGTTTTATCACTCTAGTGTATTTTTATGATATATTTTGCCACAAGTACTATCCGGGCGCAGGGGGGTGCAAAAACGGGAAAAAAGGTTGGATTTCCAGCGAACACGTGTCGCGGACACGAATGCAGCTTCAAAAAAGTTTATAATTCGGTTTTACTTTTTGATCTAACACACTAGTTTATAATTTAACACCCCGGTTTTACTCAAAAAAGTAAAAAAAAATCTTGAAAACCGTTCTTACTCGGGTACAACCGGCCGGTTCGACCCATACAAAACGATTCATACACGACCGGACCGGCCACCGGACCGATTCGCGGTTCAACCGGCCGGTCCGATCCGGCCGTGAAAACACTGATCATAACATGTAAATATTGAGAGGTTATGAGTTTAAGTCTCGCTTTGAGTAAATTGCTCAGATTTAATCGAATCGAATAAGTTGAATTTTGAAAATTTCAAACTGAATTCGAAAAATAAAAATCGAATTCGAATCAAGTCAAATTCGAAACTTTCAAACTGGATTCGAATTCGATTCAGGTATTTGAAAAAAATTCGAATTACAAATCGAATTCAGATCGAATTTGAATTTATTCGATTCGTATTTAATAAAAAAATATTTAATCAAATAACATTTTTAAAATTCATTCGACAAATCAAATTTCAAATGCTAAAATATATAAACAAGCGTAACATATGAAATATTATAAGTTTTATATATGTCAAAAGGTATCAATCAGGCTTTAATATTTTAGATTATCCATTTTTTTTAACTTTTAATTCTTAATTTTTCATATGCATATTTCTAAATTAATATACATAATAAAGAAATGCATGTGTGTGTATTTATAATTCGAATTCCAATCAAATCGAATCAAAAATCACAAATTCGCAATCCAATTCGAATTCGATAATTAGACCTCTAATCGAATTCGAAT
The DNA here is from genome assembly GCA_024085815.1 of Flaveria linearis. Taxonomy (NCBI): domain Eukaryota; kingdom Viridiplantae; phylum Streptophyta; class Magnoliopsida; order Asterales; family Asteraceae; genus Flaveria; species Flaveria linearis. The sequence continues at coordinate 10,657,655 of CM044011.1, forward strand.
TTGAAAATTCCAATCGAATTTCGAATCAGTGATTTCGACTTGAATCGAATCGAATTTTGAGTTTTTCGAATTCGATTTGAATATTAAACACCCCTAGTTAAGACATGAGGTTTTCTCCGCAATAAGTTTCCTCCTGAGGGGGTTGGGGTGCGGTCCCGGCTGGAAAACAAATACGTAAGCCCGATTAAGATAACACATAACCTCTGAAACATAGTCGCACATTTGCCGTTAAAAAATACACCAATGGGTATGGTGGGTTACATGGTAGCACCGCCGTCACTCATGCAGGTAGAGCCAAAGGGTGGGGAGTTGGGTATTCGAACCCATTGAAGCCGAGCCACTTGACCGTTGACAATGATGTTTCTCCTTATTTCCGATCGCTGCAGATATTTAAATAAAAAAAATCGTCCCTGTAAATTTTACTTAAATTCAACCAATTTTCATACAAAAAGCACTCTTTACTCTACAAAATTTCTAGTAAATTTATTCCGTCATTTTTACCTACTCAACAACATGAGACACACATTCTTCCACCATCTCAACTAACGAGTTCCAATAAGATAACAAATAATGTGTGTTTAACCTTTTTTTAGTAAATGTTGTGGGTAAGAGTACCCCTCCCCCCTCATTTCTAATAAGATGACAAATAATGTAATTTGTTTGTGCAAATAAAACCTGGTTATTTATCTTAAACCAAGCTCTAGTTATTTATTCCACACCCTTTTGACGGAGAAGCTAGATAGAGCTTGTATTTTTATAAAAAAATCGAGTTCTATTTATCCGCAATGTGACAATCCAACATTCTAATTTTTGTATTTTTAATGGAGTTATGTTTAAAGGAAGTTAAAACCTATATCTATCTATTCTAATAAAAAAAACCTTTTAAATTACCACTTGCCATAATATAGACCTCATAAGAGTAACTTTCCCGCTTATCTCTTATATTAAATATTTACATTAACTATTAATTATATTTTCTATATCTTTTTTAGATTAAAATAGTTTAATAAATTAAGAAAGAGTTTCTTTTTATAATTGTAATTTCTAGAGAAACAATCTTTTGTATAACATAAGTAGTTTTAAAATATCATACTTTTTAAAAAATATAAAATATTTAAGATCAATTTTTTTAGAAATTTATTTTTTTATGAACCACAAAACAATAAAAATTTAAAGTTATAATAAAATATTACAAAATGACATTTTCTTTAAAACTTTTTGATTTATAACAAATTTTTTAATTTTTTAGATAAAAAATAAAGCAAAAGTTTAAAAAAATAATATCATTATTTTATTACTTATAATCATTACTCATACATAATTTCAATAATATCAATTTCTAAAATATTATTTTATAATTAATAAATTTTTATTTTTAATTATTTAATATTTTATTTATTTAGTTTGTGTAATACAAAAGATACTAATCTAATATTGAAATAAATAAAAGTTATGATTCGGTGGAGACATGATATGAATGAGTTTCAAATAAATGTATGGTAGTGACCAAAAGATTTTGCATGGCAATCGATAGCTAGCTAACAACCATTCATGGGTGCCTCATCTTCTTCTTCTATAATCATTATCTTACGTTTCTGATCAATTCATCCCATTATTCATTTCCTCATCTTAATTTATTGCACCCACATATTTACCCACCGAATAATGTTCTAACAATAAATAATGTTATATATATATTTTTAAAAAGTCAATAATATTTGTTACACTCATGGATGTTGGATTTATCATTTATGTGAATAGTTAGGTTTATTTCAAATATCTTTCTAATAGTATTATTGTATTAAAATCTAAAACCGTTGGTGAAAATAGTCTTAAGACGAGTATGCACCGATGGGTATTTAGCCCAATGGTATTCAGGTGATGAATGTTCTATCCTTTTAAGATTTAGGGTTCAAATCCATCAACAGACGTATTAGATTGATTTAAGAGTATATTAAAATAATGTTCAAAAACGATTAAATCCTCTAGCCTTAAAGGGGTTAACGAGTTAACACATTCCTTAAACATGACTATGTTCCAGTTGACTTGTTTAACGAAAGGTTAATATTAATTAACTTAAAACCTGATTACATTTTTGTTGTGTTTCAGCTCATATCAAGTATTTTCACCCCTAGAAACTTCATCAGGTTACATGGAAGAAAGTGTTGAGGTGAGTGTTAAAAAGTGTGTTCATACGTTGAATCTGACATGAACTTGAAAACTTGATGCTGTTTTTTTTTAATTTAAATTGACAAAAAAACTACAATCTGTCATCAAACATAATTAAAAGTTATAAAAATAATCGGTTAAACACTTAAAGACATTATATTTTTTAATATCTTGAATCAAGGATTGGCATGCTTGGATATGAATCCATTTTGAAAATTAGTTAGAGATGATATCTATCGTTGAGGGGAGGAATTATGATTTTACTTTCACTTCGAATTCCGAACACATGAATTTGAGTTTCGATTATAATTTTAAAATCACATTACGAAATCCAATTGCATACGACATCTTGAATGTGTTGTAATACATAAGTGTGATATTTTAAATTCATATCTAGTTAATTATATTCGTTAGTGACTTGTCTTCAATTATCCTATTTAAACTTGGTGCGAGTGGTATCAAATTGTCATAAAATATCAATACTAGTGACAAAAATGTAACTATAAATTCTTGTGGTCAAATCCTAATTAAATAAACTTCGAGGGGCATTTGTGAGCACTCACACTTGAAATAAATCTCTTGAACATGCTAAATTAGATATGTTTACCACTTGAATCCTTTTGTCCCCTAAAGTCACTTATTTTTCACTAAACTTTCTAAACGTAATACAAAGCCTAATTAAGGATTTTGACTTTTATATTTTTTATTTATTTTAAATGACAATTAGATCATTGAAGGCCTATTGGCCCACCCAATCATATTCATTACTTGAATATGTGACCTGAGACCACACTCAGAAGGAAATGACCATATGTGAGAGAAATAATCAAATTAATTGGTGGAAATTTGACTAATTATACGAAATAATCAAAATAATTGGTGGAACGGGTTTGAATCAACGTATGAGGTTAAAAGATCAAAATGACTCTATTTAGAGAAATATAATGTTTAGCTAAACTAGACTTAAAAATTGTCAAATTATTTATTGACTATTGTAATTGACTACCAATTGACTTCAAATGATCAATTATACCAGGTAAACGTGTTTAAAGTATTAAAACTGCAACTGACTGCATTAAGTGTGAAATTGTAAGTTATTTATATAACATATCGGTTTACGTTGAACAACAAGTCAGTTTGTCTAAATTCACATCTAAGTGTCCAATTTAGGTTAAATGGATTCCAATAATATAGTAATGTTAACTAGAGCATGACTAGTGGAAAAATTAGTTGACATAGTTAACATGTTTATTAGTTGGGCATTACACCCAAAACTAGCATTTTAATGTCAAACTTTGTTGACTTCCGAACAGTCAACATAAATATTATAGGAACTTAGAAAGTGAGTGCACACAACCCTTAATTTATAACGTATACACTGCTACGATATGTGAATTATGTGTTTAAGTGTTTCAATAGCATTATATCTATTTATATGTTGTTGTACATATATATATAATGAATGGTTTAAGGAGAAATGAATTATGAGAAAATGGTGCGAATAAGAACGAACCATAAAAAAATCTTTCAAAGTGGGATTAATAATAAGAAAAGTAATAAAAAAACCAGGAACTTCAATTAAGTTGAGGGTTATGAACCTCAAATAGGGATCTATAAATCTCAATTTATATTTAAGCAAAAGAATTTAAACTGAGAAAATTTCGTTTGTGAAATGAGAATGAAAAATGGAGATTGAATGAAAACTTAGAAATTTTTATGTTTTAAAAGAGGTTCTTCTCGCTTGTACAGGGGCAAAGCCAATAATAAGAAGACATAAGTCGAGTTCGATTTATCTTCTTTCATATAATGGTATGCCCTAGCTTACACCCAGAAGTGTGGTTTAGAGCTAGGCATACGCCAATCAAACGCCAATGTCTTATTTTTTGTTGTTTTTGTTTTTAATCAAGTTTTTCAAGTCGTGTTTTTTACTTAGTGTTGTTATGTACGATTTAAATGTATACTTTTTGTAAGAAGCCTCAAAATAATATGTAATGATAAAGTCCCGGGACAAAATATCAAACTAAGCTTTTGAGTTATAGTGTATGTATTATATAAACACTTGTTGGTTGTAAACTTATGTTATCTTTTTAATATTTTATTTATTAAACCCATGTAGTATATGGATTTTTATTTATTAGACCCATGTAGTATACTGGTTTTTGTTTATTAAACTTGTGTATAGTACATGAGTCTACTAAAACTAGCGGATGTTAATTTTACAAAAATATACAGCAGTTATAAATTTTCTATAAAACTATTAGCTTCTTTTTCTCTTTTAGTTTATTTGTTATTAGTAATATGTTTATTTATTAAAATTAAAATATTGCTTTCTAATAAAAAAATTTAATTGAAGATTGTTCAAATGTTTATCTTTTCATCAACGTTTCACTACGAACTATCAATGGAAGAACCCACGCATGTCTCTCACTCTTCTAGCTTCGATTATAACCCATAACCTTCTAAATTTCTACTAAAAAAACTAAGCCCATATGCAAGAATCAAAAATTTTCCTTAGATGTACAAATTGTTTAATGACACATGTATATCTTTTTTTCGCAATAACAAGTGTCATTAATCATAATTTTCCTTTAACGATGTACAAAATGTTTCAAGATGGAGTATACATAATGACACATATCGAAACTACAATCCTTTCTACACTTTGAGCAATTTAATGCTTAAACCTCGCATCTAAACATAGAATAGTCATCACTTACCATATTTAACAAACTCTTGCATTAAAATTTCAGGACGGTAACCAAACTAATTAGTTTGTTATGCAAAGATTCGAAAATCACTACAAGAAAACCGAGCAATAGGGGCGACCTTTTTAGCGGCGACAGACGTCATTAGCGGCGACACTCAATAGCGGCGACAAGTCGCCGCTATTTCTTCCAATCTGTTTCAGTTGTACTGAGCTTGATCTGGCCGTTCACTAAAAAGAAGATCCAACGGCGAGGGTTTATTCGTACAAGAAGCAATAGCGGCGACACTATTAGCGGCGACATGTCGCCGCTATTGCCTCTGATCTGAGATAACCCATCGATTTCCCTCCTCATCTTCATTCTTCCCTCCAACTCCACACCACCGACGATTTTCAGGCATTTTCAGGCGATCGGCCACCTTCACCACCTCCAACTCCACTTCCCTCATCTTCTGACCCAACACCCCACCTTCACCACCTAGCCATCGGCCTCCCTCACCACTCCACCGGAGCCGCCTCCCGTCTGCCGGAGCCACCATCACCGCCACCTCCGTCTGCCGGAGCCACCATCACCGCCACCTCCGTCTGCCGGAGCCACCATCACCGCCACCTCTAAGTGTCGTTTGAGTTTCTTGAGGTAATTTGTTTCTTGAGCCACCATCACCGCCACTAACTTAGTTTCTTGATGTTATTTGGTTGATCTTGGTTTTGTGTGTTGTATAAAGCATATATATTGTTGTACAAGTTGTTTGATCTCTTGGTATATACTGAATGATAAGTCATACAACGTTCGAATCACTTCATGCAGTTTTGGTTCGTTATTTTTGTTTAAGAAAGCAAGTTGAACGGATTGATTCATGGTTGAAAACTGAAATTCTCAATTCCTTGTTTTTTTAAACATCTGTTTGTATTCTTGAAGTACATGGTTATACATTTGATGTTTGGTAAACTAGTTGTTGAAACAGTTGAAAATTGTTTATATGGTGTTATTTAGTTAGTTGAGAATTGATTAAAAATTGTTTAGATATTTTTTAAGGTAATTGAGATATTTAGAGTTTATGCTTTGTTGATGAATGTATTTATGTATTTTGTAGGTTAGAAATAAATGGATTTGGGTATTTTGCTAGTTAGTTGATTAAAAATTAATTGGGTATTTGATATTTGGAAGTTAGTTGATATTTGGTAGGTTAGAGATTATTTTGAAGCAATTACTAAGAAAACCAAAAGAAACGTGATATTAGTTGAACCAATTATTGTATGTTATAATCGTTTACGTTTCGTGACTTCATTCTAATCATCACGAGCTTAGAAATACCCGCCCGAAATTGATTTAGTAATTAATTTCGGGTTGTCCCCGTTTTGGGACTGCTTTTTGAATATTTTATCTCATTTAGGATATGAATGTGTATTACATATTGTTTGTTTAAGAAAAATTTGGTCATTTTCTCTTTGCTCCTCGGGTATATATTTCTATATACTTGGGAGCTAAGAGGAAATGCTGCCGAATTTTTCTTAAACAAACAATTATGTAATACATGTTCATATATGAGATAAAGTATTCAAAAAGTGGGTATAGCAGCCTACCCTTTGAAATTCTCAATCTACTGTCCTACTTTTTGTTTGATAAATCGTCTTGTGTTTGAAGCTGCTATTGAGATATTTTTCTAATTTTTTCTTTTAGAATTTATGCTAATTGTTTGCATATTTTAAATTAGTTGTGTTAATTATTAGGTTTTACTTGTATGAATTATGCTATAATATTAGTAATTTGGTATGAATTGTATGAATTATGTTAATTGTATGAATTATCATGTTAATTATATAAATCTTTTGTACTTTAATTTGGCTAAACAAAATTAGTTAGTTATTATGAAAAACAATTGTAATAATGTATATTATCATTTGACTTTTATAGTAATTCGTTATTGTTTATATTAGTAGGTTTTAGGGTTTCGGTAAGATTCATTCTGATAATCACGAGTTTAGTAATTCCTTTTTGTTCGAGTTTTGTGGATAATTTTTCATCCACTTAAATCCTAATATATTTTGCAGTTCCATAATCATGCCTATCGATAAAAGTTGGCTTCTTAATCCGAATCGTAGATCACCTGAGTATCAACAAGGACTTAGCTCTTTTATAGATATGTGCGAAAAACTTGTGGACAGTTATGGCCAGATTCGATGTCCACGTATGAAATGTCAGAATACGGTATTATTAGGATGGGTTAAAATGAAATATCATTTAGAAATATGGGGCATGTGCCGGTCGTACAAGGATTGGATCTATCACGGTGAAAGTTTAATTCCTGAAGTTGTAGTTGTGGAAAACGTTGCGCCAACAAACGAAATGGCTGACGTTATCGAAGACGTTATGGAGGAGAGTAGCGGTCTCCATGAGCAGAGTAGTGGTCTCCATGATGATTTTGAGAACTTGTTAGAAGAAGTTCAATCAGAATTATATCCGGGTTGTGCTAAGTTTTCTTCACTTGATTTTTTAGCAAAGCTTATGCATATCAAGGTGAAGAATAAATGGACTAATAGCTCATTTGATGAGCTTCTTGAGTTGTTACAATCTTCACATCCTGAGGGTAATAAAATCCCATCTTCTCATTATGTAGCAAAAAGGACATTAAAAAAGATTGGTTTAGGATATGAGTCGATACATGTGTGCAAATATGATTGTGCTCTTTTCTGGGGAGAAAACCTTTTGTTAGAAAAATGTCCCGTTTGTAATGAGAGTAGGTGGGTTGATACAAATACAAAGGGCAAGAAGTTACCTCACAAGGTGTTACGATGGTTTCCTTTAACCCCGAGACTACGACGATTGTATTCTTCAAGGCACACGGCAAAAGATATGATTTGGCATAGTACCGGACGATCAGAAGAGGGTACGATGCGACATCCTGTTGATGGTACCTCATGGAAAGATTTTGACATAAAGTACCCGACCTTCTCAAGGGAACCGCGAAACGTTCGCCTAGGGCTTGCAGCCAACGGTTTTAATCCATTTGGTAACATGAGTTCGGCTCATAGCACGTGGCCGGTTGTACTCACCACATACAATCTGCCTCCATGGTTATGCATGAAAGAGTCATCATTTATGTTGTCATTGTTGATTCCTGGTCCTAAATCACCGGGGAAAGACATGGATGTGTTTCTTAGGCCGTTGGTGGATGAGCTTAAGCAGTTGTGGGTGTCAGGCGTACGTACATTATGCAAATGGGTATTCAACTGTCCTATTTCGTTGCAAATGGTTTGATACTCGAAGGGGCGTTTCATACGACAATAATATCATTAGTATCAACACAGAACGTGAATGGGACAAAGACGATCAACTCATATTTGCCTCTCAAGCTAAACAAGTGTTCTACATCCGAGAACCTTCTCGAAGAAATCAAAACAATAATCACCGGTGGGTCGTCGAGAATGTTAATCATCGAAAAATTTGGGATCGCCCTACAATCAATGATGGTGTCATGGAGAACATTCAAAATGTTGACAATGACTTGACAGAAGATCTTGACGTTGTTCACAACCACTCTTCATCTAATAGCATACTTTTCATTGACTTCACACAATACTTTCATAACATACCTACTCATGTCACCGAAGACGAGACTCCAAGTGAAGTTAATCCGCCAACTGTTACCGCTGAAGAGGTGTTTGAAGACGAGGATGATTATGATGAGGACGATTCTGATTATGACACCGAAGAGTCTGACGAAGATACTGAAGTATATGAGGGTGACTCTGATTGAAACATTTGTTAGGATTTGTATATGTATTTATTTATTTAAACCTTTGTTTGTATTTCATGTTGTACTACAAAACTTTCTTCTTATTTTAACATTATGTTCTAAATCTTATATTTCAAGACATGTTTTCATTGTGGATTGTTCTCGTATACCTTATGGCTGATGTGATGAGTCACGGAGGTGATGGCGCGGGGGATCCACCACTTCCTCCATTTGACACTCATGGGAGTCACGCGTTAGACGGTAATGGTTATTATAATTAATTTATATACTATGTTTATTCAATTATTATTAATATATGATGCAATCAATGATTTTTTAATCTGATTACAGGCACGCCTTCTCGTAAAACAAGAGGCAAGGCGAAAAATAAGAAATTGCAGCAAGAGCTAGCTAAAAAGGGAGGACCTTTATCTCTACCCTTTGATAGAGCTGCCACGTATACCCCCGTTGGCGAACTTAATGATATGTTTGTTCGCGAGGTGGGGATATACATGGAAGCTAATTTACCTTTTAATGTTCGTTCGTATGAAAATCTTTCCGATGCTCAGAAGAATGCTTTGGAAAAGCATATGGCGGTAAAATTTTATAAGTTATATATTTGTTATTCATTTTTACATAAATAACTTTTATTTTGTTGAACTTAAATGTAGCGACGCTTTGACTTCGATGAGATATTGCGAGATCGTGAGCACGCACAGATAGAGGGTGAAATCCGTGCGGTGTTTCTCAAACGATTTAGAGATCGAAAAAATGTGGCAAAAAAACATTTTGATCGGGTTGGAGGCTACGATAATGTAGAACAAGCAAGGGTCAATCCTCCAACAGGAATGAATCATGATAATTGGAACAAAACCGTTGACTATTTTATGAGTGACGCATATAGGAATGTGTCAAGTTCAAACAAATCAAATCGTCAACAACAAATATAAACAAACCGTGGGGGGACTGCTTCATATAGTAGTTATTGTTATAAGCAGGTAATGATTTAAATTTATATATTTGTGTATTATATATTAGTATTTTTTAATATATAATATACTTTTTAAAAACAGAATAAAAGCAGACTTGAAACGTTTCATGATGCTCATACTGGTAAAGATGGGACATTTGATAGCGAGGTAGCAGAGCAACAATATGTAAGTATTTCTTAAAAATATAATTTTTAAATATATATTTATGTATGTATAAATATGTTGATATATTTTTGTTAATTAATACAGAACCAATTAAAGGAAAGGTTTGATGAGCTAAGTCAAACCCAAAATCAAGAAAGTGGATCATCAACGCTGAATGAAGTCGGTATCTTTGAGTCGGTGTTGGGACAACGGCGTGGACATATTCGGGGGATTGGGCGTAAACCATTTTCATCTGCAGGGACGAGTTCTTTTGTTCATGATCATGAACAAACTCCTCAGTCGTTTACACAGGTAAGTGCATCATAGTTGGATGTGTTAAATTCATCATAGTTCACTTAGGTTTATTATGACTTTTTATCCCTAAAATAGACTTTAATTATCTAAGTTTAGCTTAAACGGGTCAAAATGGGTGAAAACAACATGATTTGAGTTAAAACGGGTCAAAATGAGTTAAATTTGGATGTGTTAAGTTCATCATAGTTCACTTAGGTTTATTATGACTTTTTATCCCTAAAATAGACTTTAATTATCTAAGTTTAGCTTAAACGGGTCAAAATGGGTGAAAACAACATGATTTGAGTTAAAACGGGTCAAAATGAGTTAAACTTGGATGTGTTAAATTCATCATAGTTCACTTAGGTTTATTATGACTTTTTATCCCTAAAATAGACTTTAATTATCTAAGTTTAGCTTAAACGGGTCAAAATGGGTGAAAACAACATGATTTGAGTTAAAACGGGTCAAAATGAGTTAAACTTGGATGTGTTAAGTTCATCATAGTTCACTTAGGTTTATTATGACTTTTTATCCCTAAAATAGACTTTAATTATCTAAGTTTAGCTTAAACGGGTCAAAATGGGTGAAAACAACATGATTTGAGTTAAAACGGGTCAAAATGAGTTAAAGTTGGATGTGTTAAATTCATCATAGTTCACTTAGGTTTATTATGACTTTTTATCCCTAAAATAGACTTTAATTATCTAAGTTTAGCTTAAACGGGTCAAAATGGGTGAAAACAACATGATTTGAGTTAAAACGGGTCAAAATGAGTTAAACTTAGATGTGTTAAATTCATCATAGTTCACTTAGGTTTATTATGACTTTTTATCCCTAAAATAGACTTTAATTATCTAAGTTTAGCTTAAACGGGTCAAAATAGGTGAAAACAACATGATTTGAGTTAAAACGGGTCAAAATGAGTTAAACTTGGATGTGTTAAATTCATCATAGTTCACTTAGGTTTATTATGACTTTTTATCCCTAAAATAGACTTTAATTATCTAAGTTTAGCTTAAACGGGTCAAAATGGGTGAAAACAACATGATTTGAGTTAAAACGGGTCAAAATGAGTTAAACTTGGATGTGTTAAGTTCATCATAGTTCATTTTGGTTTTTTATGACTTTTTATTGCTAAAATAGACTTTAATTATCTAAGTTTAGCTTAAACGGGTCAAAATGGGTGAAAACAACATGATTTGAGTTAAAACGGGTCAAAATGAGTTAAACTTGGATGTGTTAAGTTCATCATAGTTCATTTTGGTTTTTTATGACTTTTTATTGCTAAAATAGACTTTAATTATCTATGTTTAGCTTAAACGGGTCAAAATGGGTGAAAACAACAAGATTTGAGTTAAAACGGGTCAAAATGAGTTAAACTTGGATGTGTTAAGTTCATCATAGTTGTTTTAGGTTTTTTATGACTTTTTATTGCTAAAATAGACTTTAATTATCTAAGTTTAGCTTAAACGGGTCAAAATGGGTGAAAACAACAAGATTTGAGTTAAAACGGGTCAAAATGAGTTAAACTTGAATGTGTTAAGTTCATCATAGTTGTTTTAGGTTATTATGACTTGGATGTGTTAAGTTCATCATAAGTGTGTTTGTTTAACATCATTAATTGACACTTCATATACTTAGCCAAGATATAAATGTATATTTTGTTTTTGTAGGAGCAAATTTCAAGTCTATTTCAAAACACGCAATTTATGTCACAAATGACGCAATTAATTGCTTCGCAAAAGGCTCCAAATCAAGTCGAAGAAGAGGATTCAGACGAGGGGGGTGAATAGCATGCTTATTATTGTATGACATTGCGTAATCTAGATTTTAAGCTTTTAAACATGACTTAATTATCTATGTATGATTGGATGATATTTTGTACGTAATCTAGATTGTAGTTTATGTATAATTTTATGATATTGTGTAGTGTAATCTAGATTTGATAAACATAGGTTTATTTTGGCTGGAAAACAGGATTTCCAATAAAAAAAAAACAAAAAAAATTAAAAAAAGACCATTAGCGGCGACATATGTCGCCGCTAATAGTCGCAAAATACCATTAGGTGGCGACAATTATTAGCGGCGGTATTTTGGTCAATAGCGGCGACACTTTTAGCGGCGACTTATTAGCGGCGACTTTTTGGTCAATAGCGACGAACTTTTAGTGGCGACTTATTAGCGGCGACTAGTCGCCGCTAATAGTAATAGCGGCGACAATTAGGGGTATTAGCGGCGACATTTGTCGCCGCTAAAGGTCTTCTTCCTTGTAGTGAATGTCATATCTAAGTATCTATACTTATGTATTACGTTAATGGATATTTTAACTTTGAAGGAATCGTATACAAGTAATCAAGTGTGTATAGATTAGAAGTTCTATAATCGATGAGAGCGTGTTATTTATATCGTTTATTTAAACTCTGATAAAATGAAATGTGTAATTCTTCATTTCATTAAATTATTCTTTTCTTTACAAACACCTATTATTACCTAAAATAATTGTTAAACTACACAATGCAGGATTTAAACGCACAAATCATTTGGCTAATTGTTAAATAATTATTTAGTTAAAAAGTACATCATATACCATCAAACTATCTACTTATAAACGTAATTCATCGTTAAAAAAGTTAACATCTTTAGTGTCCACTATACAAGTAATTAGATACCATGGTGACTAGTGCCCATTAAATTAATCGAATTATACTTAGCTAATACTTTACATATGTATCCTTTTAAGTTATATATTGTACACGTCCATTATTAAAAAAATATAATTATGTGATTATTAAAATTTTAAAAAAGGGAAAAACAATCCTCAATATTGTCCATTGACATAGAGCCCCAACCCCAGCACCAACCCAACCTCCATTTTCAATTTTTAATTAATTGTTGAGGTAATTTTTCATCATTTCGTATAATAATTACCAACCCATGCAAAGGGTAATGATGGAATTTCATTATTACTGTTGCCTTAAGTGCATTTAACCCTACACGTGACCCCTATGTTTCGTAATAAAAGCCCTTCCCTAAATTATTATCTTTTTTCACTTCTTTAATCCTTTTTATACTTTTTTAAATATTTATCTCATATCTTTTATATTAAGTAAACCAGTAATTGTAAGTCCTTTTAACTGTTTGTCGAGTAACCAACTGGTAATGTTTTGCCATGTATACAATTTAGAGTTTTAATTTTAGTTTTTTGTTGTAAAGTCTAAATGACATAAGTGGCCCACATAATTTATAATGAATTACATGTTTAATCTCTTAAATTAAAGATCTCAGAAACTTGTCACACATGCATGGTTCACCAACGAACTAAAATACCAAACTACCATTCAGTTATTACTTATTTTTAAAATATTGATTTATTAAATATCAATCAATATATAAAGTATCATAAATGAATCGAGAATTTTAATATAGAACCAAGTTTAGTGGAGAACTGCAAGATACACGATGACAGTTGTATTTTAAATGTGATACATAAGATGGTTATATAACTGTATGATTATCAGGCTTTCTCCTCCCTTCCGCGTCAAATCCACGTATCATGTCACCCTCTTGTTCCATCTCCCATTAACTACCTTTGCTTCCTTCGCTACAACCTACGCAAACTAATTCCACCACCCACAAACCAATTTTCACAAGTGTAATAGTATCATCATTGTTTGCAATCTATAAACCACAATAAACTACTTTAATTTATAAACCATAATATGATCCCACCAAACACAAGTAAAACCTAAGCACACCTACAATTAAAGATTAAAACTTTGTTTGATTAGGGTTTTGATTTCAATGTCATTTCCAGCTTATATTTTAACAATTCATCATTAATTTAGGCTTTGTTTGGGTTTCAAATATACTCACTCGGGTTTGATGTGTATTCGACTTTTGTGTTTAAGCACATTGACACAAGTTTCAATTTTATTCAAATTTACTCACACGGTTCGAACCCCTTCTCAATAAAAAGCTAAAAAGTGCATTTTCTATTAATCTATCCAAAAGTCACTAATGTGTTTGGGCTTTGGATTAAATTGATGGGCTTAAAATTTTAAAAGCTTAAATTACTTGGATTAAGTTGTTGGGCCTATCTTATATGAGTGGTTTTAACTTTTATGTAATTACCTACCGCTTTTCTTTACGAAATACATAAATACAATCACGTCTAGAGTTAATTATATGGATGGTTCTTGTTTTAAGGATGCATTATGGATTAGGTTAAACATTTTGTTACACGATTAAACGTTTAGTTCTTATCACTAACAAACTGTACAAATAGATGTTAACGCAACACACTTCCTCAACTTCTACGTCAACGGTCAACCCATGCACATCGAGGCCTTTTACTCATAAGCAACCCTTTCCTCCTGCGAAGACCTCCCGTCACCACCACCACCAGCATCACCAATTTAATATGCGACGAAGGACACAATGTTAGCATTTGATGGATATGTGGTGGTAGAGTATTGGGTACAAATCATGAATTGTGGATCTACGATGGTGGACTGTGGTCCTTCATCAATGATGGTGGTTTATCGATCCTTCATCAGTGATAACGGTTAGGGGTGTTCATGGCTTGGTCTAAAAGCGTGAAACTGCCCAAATCGATCAACGATTTGGTTTCTAATTTTTTTCGGTTGATTGTTTAAGAATTTTTAAACCAAACCATACTGAATGGTTTGATACAGGATTTATATGTGAAACTATCGGAGTAATCGATCATTACCATAGGATTTTGGCTATGTAACTTTTTATTTTACTTGATTCTTTCACTTTGTAAGTTGTATTATACATATAATTGAGATTTGTTTAACAACATGATACATGAACTCAGTCGTTTTAAGCTTTATATGTTTGAGTATCAAGTATTTTTAATTGTATATCATTTACTTTTTAGTAATAAAACCTAGTCATGAAAACTTATAGTTAGTAGCGATTTGCTTTGGTTCTGATTTACAGTGACCAACGATCGTTACAAACGTTGTGACAACCCGTATTTTTCAGGTTAACACCATTTCCGACCATTTACGCTATCTAATCTTTCTCTGCTATTTTATAATTAAATCAACTTTATTTATCATTATTATTAGTACATAATTCTAACTATTATTAGTACATAATTCTAATCAATCCTAACTTAATTAAAATTTATTAATAGCTCTAAGTGGAAGTTAGTTAAACTTAAGGGACTAGAATTGGCATGATACCAAAATCCCTTGCATATAATCCACCCACCTCCCGTAACCAACCCCCCCTTCTCTCGACTTTCTTCAAACCCGTAAACCACCTCCTGCGTAACCCTAATCGGCAGCCTCTCTTCATTGCGTACAAGCTCCTTTGACGTTCTTCTCAACCGCGAGTACTCGGCGATCGGTATCAACCGTGCTATCGTGTGGATCGTTTTCGGCAGCCCTCTTTCTCTCGACTAAAACCACAGCCCCTCGATGACAACCTTGTACAGTATGTTTCTCCGTTATTCCTTTTGTTACGGGTTTGGTTACGGTTTCGGTTTCGTTCGACACAGATTAGGTACGTTAGGTGGTGCGATGGTTGGTTTTGGGGTGTACTCGGGTTCACGGGTGGGTTCTAGCGATTGGTTTGGGGTAGCCGAGGACTCCAGGGAGTAGTTGCATGGGTTGTGGTTTTGGCAATTAGGTTGTGTTATTATGATGTTGTACATGTACGTGTGTATGTATGTTACGTATATATGTATAAGTTGTAGGATTCTATGTGCCCAAGACACTTAGAATATTGATGTGGTTAGTACGTTAAGATCCAAGTCGGGTTATACCCAATAACAAGCTTAGCAAACACCAATTAATATTTAATTGATGATATGATCATGCAATTAAATATTTACACCAATTTAGAAAATGAGTTTTCTAAATTAGTTGCATATGAGATGGAATAATTTATTAGGATATTTTGTTCAATAATATTATTTGAGGTGTTATTTAAATTAGTTGTATAACACCAAATAATAATGAGAGTATACTACTTATACAATTAATTGGTTAATTGTATAAACTAGTTACAAGACTAGACAATACATATGTGTGTGTTAAAACTTATTATTTGTAAGTTATTATTTGTAAGAAAAAAACATGTTTTTTCTTCTTGCGGCCGTCCACCACAATACACACACATGCATGTGTGATAGTGTTTGATTCCCTTGGTAAGAACATCCAACACATGCATGTTTCCACTAAGGTTATTCCCTAGATTAACACACACACATGCAAGTCTTGTCTACCACTATTAACTAGAAAACCACTCTCACATTCTCATATATACACACATATGCAAGAAGCAAAACTCAGCTCTCTCTCTCTTTCTCCCTACGGTTTTGGCAGCAGGAAAAGAGGTTTTTTCAGCAAGTAACAAGAGGGTTTTGAGCTGTTCTTGGTGTAGTTTCTTCCTAACAAGAAGGTGTTTGTAAGGAGGCTTGGGATATACAAGCTTGAGGACTTCTACTCTTGAAGTCTTGGCCATTTTCAGCATCATTCCAACATCATTTTGGTCGATTTTTTGCTGCTGCAGTAAGATATAATCACAGCTGTATATAGCTGTGATTTTATGTGCATTTACATATGTTCATAGCTTGCATATTCACATAAATGATCCTTTGTTCTTTGGGTTTATTTTATACAATAATATGGTCATCTAATGAACATATTTTTCAGCTTATAAACAAGTTTATAAAGTTGTAATTCCGATGCGTTTTCAGAAAGTTTAAATGGTTAAACTATGATTTTATGTTCTAACAAACCCAACAATGGCATCCAGAGCCGGTTATGTGAATAGCTTGCTTGTTCTTATCCTTTAAAAATCATTTTAAAGGATGTTAATCAACTAATTAGGGGCTGATTTTGGTTGATTTAATAAACCCCAAGTCTTTCAAAGTTATATCTTCATGCTTATAATTAAACTTTGAAAGATAGGAATGTCAATTGGTTGATATGTTTGGTTGTTGTTTGTTTGGACAAACAAACCCAAATTTTCAATTTATGTTGGCTGAAAATTTAGGGTTTGATGGGGTTTATTTTGTTTATTGAATAATGTTTATGATTGTTCATATGATAAGTGCATAACCTAGCCTTTGGCCCTATGTTATTTGGATGATTGGAATGATTGTTTTAATTCATTCAATTGGGTTGTAATATTTATGTTTATTATTTGGGTTGTAATTATTTATTCATTTGGTTATGTAATAAATAGATTAGGTGCATTTCTTTTATTAGAAAAATGTATTAGGATATAATTTTTGTAAAAGGAAGATGCACAAGATCAAGACCCAAAGATGGACATCAAAGACATGGACCTTGAAGTATATGGATATGGATTCAAGTGGGAGTCCATGGACACATATAATGTGTCATTACAAACCCTTTAGAAAGACCTTATAACAACACTTGTGATGGCAAACAAGTGTTGTCAACTTAGTAGCTATGGTTATGCACTCATGTTTATATGTTTATGCTTGTTTGAATGTTTGTTGTTTGATTGTTTGGTTGATATTTAGACATATATTACACACTCATAAACAAACTTAACAAGTTGAAAATTAATGGTTCTTAATCATTAAAAGTTAATAAAAGGTTATTAAAAAGGATTAATGATTTTATAATAAAATGGGTTTTATTAAAAGAACCATAGGGTATCTTGTATTTGAAAGCATGCAAATACAAGTACATAGAGTTTTCTAAACTAGAATTATGAAACCTCAAAATGTTCAAATCCCTTTAAAAATAAGTCAAACACCATCCTCTTATACAACACTCAAATCATTTGAGAACTTGATGTGGGATAAAGGTCACCTAACCACATTAGAGGGAACTTATGAGTTTGAGGTGGGTTTGCCATATTTATGGGATAAAGGTCACCTAACCACTAATATTAGCAAATCCACACGTGTGTCTAAGTAGGACGACTTAATTTGGAAATCATGCATTAGGATCACCGAAGCATGACGTACAAAGGGTGTTGATGGGATAAACATGCCAAACAAACATAAGATGTTTAACCGATCCCATACACTAGAAATTGTAATAGGTTACAATTGTCAAACGTTGACTACCTTGTTAATTTAAATAAAGGGATAAAGGTCACCTAACCGATATTTAAATGTAACGTTGGATTCTAGATTTTAATTATTAATTGTCTATGAGACGTAAAAGGTATTAATGATTAAAATGTAATTTTTTAGAAATACTAATAAGAACTTTGTTAATTTTGTAGAATGGCCGTAAACAACAACAACACAAACCCGACCGTCCATAACCTATCACTAAGAACAATCCTTGAAAAGGAACGTCTAAACCATGGGAACTTTATGGATTGGTACCGAAACTTGAGAATCGTTCTCAAGCAAGATGTAAGGCCCCGTTCCCGGGCACCTCACAGTTGGTCGTCATCACACATAAAATATAGATTTGATATAAGCATAATAAAATTACGCAGCGGAATTTATAAAAGGGGTCATTCTCATTTCAACATAAAAGCTTTTACAATGCATTACATCGTTATCTTGATTACAAAATACAAGCTTTCTTTACATTGCCTAGCTTTACTATGATTGCTGCTGGAGCATATGAAACCGAGGATAATCTCGTTCATGTGAATCCTCAACAATCATAGGGTCATAAACAGTGACCTCTATTATTAAAAACATAAATTATTCATCATAAAGAATATTCCTTAAGTACTTCCGTACATCGGAACCCTTAAGGAACTCTTGACACTCTTATGCAACATACTTTGTTGCATGTATTATGCACCCCCACTTCCAGTGCGGGTAGCATTATCAAAAGGAGAATGCCATCCCAAAAGAGCTGAGTAGCCGCCTCGTACCATCCCCAGCAACACTACCTGCCAACTGGAAACACATAAAAAGTCAGCGTTGCTGAGTGAGTTCTAGTTTTATAATAAACATATTATATTTCTTTTAGAAACCGTTTCTTTCACATGATCATACATCATACGTACACAGAGATAATATTCATTATTATCTTCATCATTCGTATTACATCATCATCTTTAACTTTTCATATGGATTCCGTCAGGCTTTACCCACTTCATAGCACTCGGCTATGATTACTGTGGTCGAATGACAAGAATCCCGTTTCATACTTACTTGCACATTGAATTCTAATGTACCAATACCATATGCTATACCCCGAACCGTCTTAGCTACTGGGCCGTGAATCCATAGAGCGTATGCCACAGTACTAGAGGTAAGCGGTAGAGGTACCATGACCATGGCCAATCACAAAGAAGGACCAATCGACTTATTCAATGTGGCAAGACTTTATTCGTTCGTTCGTTAATGTATGTATTTATCATCTCATTACTCATTCATTCGTTCATTAATACATGCATTCGTCATCGTGTTTCTCTTTCATTATCTTTCACTTTACGTACATAATACTTCGTTCGTTTATCGTCATAACACATGAGTCGTGAAAAATATATCTACGTCATCATAAGGAACACACGCACACATATATCAATCATACATCATCATACATGACATCATACATACGTAGCCTACATCAATAGTCATCTATAGGCACTTACAGAAACGTCCACGCAAGGACTTACTCCCATATTTATCCCAAAAGCCGGGACTTGACTATGCATCTTCTCGGGCGCAACAGCTCTAATTGTCCCTCCTAAACCTTGGGACTCATACTAACACATCATACAAACACATACAGGCCACAATCGTACCTTAAGCATACTACTCGTGATCATACCTCAAATAGGTCAACCATACATAATTCCATAACAGGTTTATATGTGTTCCAGCCCCAAAATCATTTAAAACAAGTAAATGAGGGGCCCTAGAAACTCACCTGTGCTTGACAAGCAGCTTCTCAATCAAGCTTTAAAGACGTGGGTCACACTACACCGCCTGCAGTTAAGTTAACACTCAAAAGAGTTAATTTCTGCCTAAATTCGCTAATAGTTTCGCCCATAGTTTCGCCCAAGCGAAAGTGTAGTTTCGCTAGGCGAATCAGCAGTTTCGCTGCTAATTTCGCTGGGCAGCCTTCTGCCAGTTTCGCTGGACAGATTCGCTACCTTGAGCGCCCAACTTTCGTTGGAATTTCCTAGTTTCGCGGTGTCTAAGGGTCAACCTGGGCATCAGCGAAGTTATCTTAGAATCAATAGTTTCGCCCAGGCGAAAGTATAGTTTCGCTGCAGCGAAACTGTAGTCTCGCTGAAACTCCTCATAGTTTCGCTGGACGAACTTATAGTTTCGCTGGACGAGTGCTTAAATTCGCAGAACCAGCTTAAATTCGCAGAACGAGCTGAAATTTACGAATCAGCTCATTTTAACCCAAAAATCCAATCCTTTCCACCCAAACCCTTGGATTATCGTCCAGGAACCTAAATCTAAGCTTCTTACATGTTTTATTACTCTAAAACGTGCGTTTTTGGGCGATTTGTGCCACTTTTAAAACCCCAAAAATCCAAATCCGGGTTTTCACCAAATGGAGCAGTTATACTATGTTTCTTACCTTGATTCTTGTAGTTTAGGAGTCCACAAACACCAGCCTTCGATCCTTGACCAACCGAGCTTCGATCCGGCACTTTCTCTCTCTACACTTTCTCTCTCTAGAATTGGGCGTTTGAGTGAAAATGAGAGTTGCTCAGCTGATCCATCTATATATATGCCAGGCGTTCCCGCGACCCCAAACTCGTTAAACTCGTGACCCGAAGGGTTAACTCGGTCTAATGCCCACAACCATTTTATATTTATTAAATGGTTTTCGTCTGAGCCCATTATTATTACTTGACTTGCTTAGAAAATTTTCCGGGTGTTACAAGTCCACCCCCCTTATTTAGGTTTCTTCCCCGAAACCTGCTATTCCTCAAACAGGTGTGGGTAATGTTGTCTCATCTCTTCTTCAGTCTCCCACGTAGACTCGGATCCCTTCCTGTGCTTCCACTGTACACGCACAAGAGGAACCACTTTATTCCTTAACCTCTTTTCTTTACGATCAATGATTGCCACTGGTTGCTCAACGTAATTGAGCCGTTCGTCTACTTCAATATCCTCTAGTGGAACAATCATGTCTTTGTCAGCCAAGCACTTTCTCAGATGAGATACATGAAATATGGGGTGAATTCCACTTAACTCATCTGGCAGTCCAAGCCGATAGGCTACCTCTCCTACTCGTGCGATGATTCGGAAAGGCCCTATATATCTCGGGCTTAGCTTACCTTGTTTTCTGAACCGGATAATGCCTTTCCAGGGCGAGACCTTCAACATGACTCGGTCACCAACCTTGAACTCTATCGGCCTTCGCCTCTTGTCAGCATACGACTTTTGTCTATCTTTCCCCGCCTTCACGAAGGCTTTGATCTTTTCTAACTTCTCAGTCTTTGCTTCAACTATCTCGACACCTCGCAGTTCCTTCTGCCCAATGTCTCCCCAACATACGGGCGTTCTATATTTCCTACCGTACAGCATCTCGTAGGGTGGCATGCCATTGCTGGCATGATAACTGTTATTATACGAGAATTCTGCTAACGGTAAGTGATCATTCCAACTTCCCCCAAAATCGATCATGCACGCCCGAAGCATGTCTTCGAGTGTCTGGATCGTCCTCTCAGACTGACCGTCCGTTTGAGGGTGATATGACGTACTAATATGTAGTCTCGTCCCCATCGCGTCATGGAATCTCTTCCAGAATTTCAATGTAAAACGTGTGTCACGATCAGACACGATGGACACCGGCACGCCATGACGAGCTACGATTTCTTTGATGAACAGATCCGCCGATCTTTTAGATTAATACGTCTCGCGGATCGGTAAGAAGTGGGTGCTTTTCGTCAAACGGTCAACTATCACCCATATAGCACCATACCCCTTCGGGGTACGTGGTAGTTTCGTGATGAAATCCATGGTGATATGCTCCCACTTTCATTCGGGTATATCCAGCGGCTGGATTTTCCCATACGGTTTCTGGTGTTCCGCCTTCACTTGAAGACAAGTGAGGCACTTACTCACGTACTCCGCTACATCACGTTTCATACCCGGCCACCAATAATCTTTCTTCATATCGTGATACATCATGGTAGCCCCGGGATGAATGGAGTACCGAGTCTTATGGGCTTCGTCCATTATCTTTCCTCGTAGATCCCCGTATCGAGGAATCCACATCCGCCTTAATCGGGTCTTAACACCAAGAGTGTTTTCTCCTAATTCTGTAACTAGACCTCTCATCCTTTTGGAGTTAAGACGATCTTCTTTCAAAGCCTCGTCTTGAAACTCCTTAACCTGTGTCATCACGTCGGAGGTCATGATTAGTTGATAAGCTTTTACCCGAATCGGCTCGGGCCTTTCCTTTCGGCTAAGGGCATCCGCCACCACGTTGGCTTTGCCCGGATGGTAGTGGATCTCACAATCATAGTCTTTGATCAGCTCTATCCATCGCCTTTGCCTCATCTTCAGATCTTTCTGCTCGAAGAAGTACTTCAAGCTCTTGTGGTCCGTGAAGATGGTACACTTCGTCCCGTATAGATAGTGCCGCCAAATCTTCAACGCGAAAACCACCGCAGCTAGTTCTAGATCGTGCGTGGGATAGTTGACTTCGTGGGTCTTCAGTTGTCGAGATGCATAGGCTATTACCTTCCCACGTTGCATCAACACGCAACCTAGCCCAGAATAAGATGCATCCGAATAGACTACTAAGTCCTCATTTCCCTCGGGCAATGTCAAGACAGGGGCTTGTGTCAGTCTCGTCTTCAATTCCTCAAAGGCCTCCTCCTGTTCTCGACCCCACACGAACTTTACATCCTTGCGAGTCAATTTTGCCCCACCAGCATAAGGCCGACCCCGTAAAAGAATGGGTAGCAAACTTCACCTTCTTGTCCTCCCGGCAATCACTAATATCGAGGACAGCCTCCATTTCCCTCACCCATTGGTGAGCATCAGCAGCGGTGCCAGAGCCATCAAAAGTAGGGGGCTTGCACCTCATAAACGCCCCGTAGTTACAACCTCGTGTTGTTTCAGGCACTGACTCCTCCTCCTCTTCCTCTTCTTCATCACTAGAAAGAACTGTTTCCGACTCTTGTTGCTGCTATTTTCCTGAGGATCGATTCCTCCCTCGCCTCTCATCTTCGCGTACGGCCTTTATCACCTCGGTCACTACAGATGGTAAGATCGTCTGCATGACCTGGTGCACCTCCTCGACCACTGCCTCTTTTACCGAGGCCCTCAAATCAACACTCTCATCCACTCCCTCCGGAGGAGTAGTATCAGGTTCTTCAGGAACCTTCTTCTCTAGTCTAGGTCTTCCTTTTGTGGCTCGTGGTTCCGCACCACTTCCGCCACCGCCTCCACCACGTGGGGCTTTAGACGATCTACCACCAACCATCTTCTATCACACACTGAAAGGTTCAAATACTAACACGGTCGTTCAAGGAAATAGCTCAGTTTATGTTAAGTATAGTAAGTTCCTAATTACAGTGGCCAGTTGTGATCAGCCACTTACTGTACTCTTCGTACCCCGAGCATTACCTGTCCTGACTACATTAGTATTTAACTCTAACAGTAGCACATACTTCACATAACATGCGCACGTAATACTGATTAACTTTAATAAAAATACCTGATGGCACGCAACTACTCAGATGGCATTCGCTTCCTTTCTGTCCCATTTTCAGTTTAAGTTTAGGTTTATTTTTAAAAAAATTTACCCGTTTCACTTAAACTCTGGCTCTGATACCAACTTGTAAGGCCCCGTTCCCGGGCACCTCACAGTTGGTCGTCATCACACATAAAACATAGATTTGATATAAGCATAATAAAATTACGCAGCGGAATTTATAAAAGGGGTCATTCTCATTTCAACATAAAAGCTTTTACAATGCATTACATCGTTATCTTGATTACAAAATACAAGCTTTCTTTACATTGCCTAGCTTTACTATGATTGCTGCTGGAGCATATGAAACCGAGGATAATCTCGTTCATGTGAATCCTCAACAATCATAAGGTCATAAACAGTGACCTCTATTATTAAAAAATAAATTATTCATCATAAAGAATATTCCTTAAGTACTTCCGTACATCGGAACCCTTAAGGAACTCTTGACACTCTCATGCAACATACTTTGTTGCATGTATTATGCACCCCCACTTCTAGTGCGGGTAGCATTATCAAAAGGAGAATGCCATCCCAAAAGAGCTGAGTAGCCGCCTCGTACCATCCCCAGCAACACTACCTGCCAACTGGAAACACATAAAAAGTCAGCGTTGCTGAGTGAGTTCTAGTTTTATAATAAACATATTATATTTCTTTTAGAAACCGTTTCTTTCACATGATCATACATCATACGTACACAGAGATAATATTCATTATTATCTTCATCATTCGTATTACATCATCATCTTTAACTTATCATATGGATTCCGTCAGGCTTTACCCACTTCATATCACTCGGCTATGATTACTGTGGTCGAATGATAAGAATCCCGTTTCATACTTACTTGCACATTGAATTCTAATGTACCAATACCATATGCTATACCCCGAACCGTCTTAGCTACTGGGCCGTGAATCCATAGAGCGTATGCCACAGTACTAGAGGTAAGCGGTAGAGGTACCATGACCATGGCCAATCACAAAAGAAGGACCAATCGACTTATTCAATGTGGCAAGACTTTATTCGTTCGTTCGTTAATGTATGTATTTATCATCTCATTACTCATTCATTCGTTCATTAATACATGCATTCGTCATCGTGTTCCTCTTTCATTATCTTTCACTTTACGTACATAATACTTCGTTCGTTTATCGTCATAACACATGAGTCGTGAAAAATATATCTACGTCATCATAAGGAACACACGCACACATATATCAATCATACATCATCATACATGACATCATACATACGTAGCCTACATCAATAGTCATCTATAGGCACTTATAGAAACGTCCACGCAAGGACTTACTCCCATATTTATCCCGAAAGCCGGGACTTGACTATGCATCTTCTCGGGCGCAACAGCTCTAATTGTCCCTCCTAAACCTTGGAGACTCATACTAACACATCATACAAACACATACAGGCCACAATCGTACCTTAAGCATACTACTCATGATCATACCTCAAATAGGTCAACCATACATAATTCCATAACAGGTTTATATGTGTTCCAGCCCCAAAATCGTTTAAAACAAGTAAATGAGGGGTTCTAGAAACTCACCTGTGCTTGACAAGCAGCTTCTCAATCAAGCTTTAAAGACGTGGGTCACACTACACCGCCTGCAGTTAAGTTAACACTCAAAAGAGTTAATTTCTGCCTAAATTCGCTAATAGTTTCGCCCATAGTTTCGCCCAAGCGAAAGTGTAGTTTCGCTAGGCGAATCAGCAGTTTCGCTGCTAATTTCGCTGGGCAGCCTTCTGCCAGTTTCGCTGGACAGATTCGCTACCTTGAGCGCCCAACTTTCGTTGGAATTTCCTAGTTTCGCGGTGTCTAAGGGTCAACCTGGGCATCAGCGAAGTTATCTTAGAATCAATAGTTTCGCCCAGGCGAAAGTATAGTTTCGCTGCAGCAAAACTGTAGTCTCGCTGAAACTCCTCATAGTTTCGCTGGACGAACTTACAGTTTCGCTGGACGAGTGCTTAAATTCGCAGAACGAGCTGAAATTTACGAATCAGCTCATTTTAACCCAAAAATCCAATCCTTTCCACCCAAACCCTTGGATTATCGTCCAGGAACCTAAATCTAAGCTTCTTACATGTTTTATTACTCTAAAACGTGCGTTTTTGGGCGATTTGTGCACTTTTAAAACCCCAAAAATCCAAATCCGGGTTTTCACCAAATGGAGCAGTTATACTATGTTTCTTACCTTGATTCTTGTAGTTTAGGAGTCCACAAACACCAGCCTTCGATCCTTGACCAACCGAGCTTCGATCCGGCACTTTCTCTCTCTACACTTTCTCTCTCTAGAATTGGGCGTTTGAGTGAAAATGAGAGTTGCTCAGCTGATCCATCTATATATATGTCAGGCGTTCCCGCGACCCCAAACTCGTTAAACTCGTGACTCGAAGGGTTAACTCGGTCTAATGCCCACAACCATTTTATATTTATTAAATGGTTTTCGTCTGAGCCCATTATTATTACTTGACTTGCTTAGAAAATTTTCTGGGTGTTACACAAGAAAAGAAGTCCTATGTGTTAGACGATCCTATTCCCGATCAACCCGATGAAAATGACGATGAGGCCTTTACAGTGACCAACGATCGTTACAAACGTTGTGACAACCCGTATTTTTCGGGTTAACACCATTTCCGACCATTTACGCTATCTAATCTTTCTCTGCTATTTTATAATTAAATCAACTTTATTTATCATTATTATTAGTACATAATTCTAACTATTATTAGTACATAATTCTAATCAATCCTAACTTAATTAAAATTTATTAATAGCTCTAAGTGGAAGTTAGTTAAACTTAAGGGACTAGAATTGGCATGATACCAAAATCCCTTGCATATAATCCACCCACCTCCCGTAACCAACCCCCCCTTCTCTCGACTTTCTTCAAACCCGTAAACCACCTCCTGCGTAACCCTAATCGGCAGCCTCTCTTCATTGCGTACAAGCTCCTTTGACGTTCTTCTCAACCGCGAGTACTCGGCGATCGGTATCAACCGTGCTATCGTGTGGATCGTTTTCGGCAGCCCTCTTTCTCTCGACTAAAACCACAGCCCCTCGATGACAACCGTGTACGGTATGTTTCTCCGTTATTCCTTTTGTTACGGGTTTGGTTACGGTTTCGGTTTCGTTCGACACGGATTAGGTACGTTAGGTGGTGCGATGGTTGGTTTTGGGGTGTACTCGGGTTCACGGGTGGGTTCTAGCGATTGGTTTGGGGTAGCCGAGGACTCCAGGGAGTAGTTGCATGGGTTGTGGTTTTGGCAATTAGGTTGTGTTATTATGATGTTGTACATGTACGTGTGTATGTATGCTACGTATATATGTATAAGTTGTAGGATTCTATGTGCCCAAGACACTTAGAATATTGATGTGGTTAGTACGTTAAGATCCAAGTCGGGTTATACCCAATAACAAGCTTAGCAAACACCAATTAATATTTAATTGATGATATGATCATGCAATTAAATATTTACACCAATTTAGAAAATGAGTTTTCTAAATTAGTTGCATATGAGATGGAATAATTTATTAGGATATTTTGTTCAATAATATTATTTGAGGTGTTACTTAAATTAGTTGTATAACACCAAATAATAATGAGAGTATACTACTTATACAATTAATTGGTTAATTGTATAAACTAGTTACAAGACTAGACAATACATATGTGTGTGTTAAAACTTATTATTTGTAAGTTATTATTTGTAAGAAAAAAACATGTTTTTTCTTCTTGCGGCCGTCCACCACAATACACACACATGCATGTGTGATAGTGTTTGATTCCCTTGGTAAGAACATCCAACACATGCATGTTTCCACTAAGGTTATTCCCTAGATTAACGCACACACATGCAAGTCTTGTCTACCACTATTAACTAGAAAACCACTCTCACATTCTCATATATACACACATATGCAAGAAGCAAAAACTCAGCTCTCTCTCTCTTTCTCCCTACGGTTTTGGCAGCAGGAAAAGAGGTTTTTTCAGCAAGTAACAAGAGGGTTTTGAGCTGTTCTTGGTGTAGTTTCTTCCTAACAAGAAGGTGTTTGTAAGGAGGCTTGGGATATACAAGCTTGAGGACTTCTACTCTTGAAGTCTTGGCCATTTTCAGCATCATTCCAACATCATTTTGGTCGATTTTTTGCTGCTGCAGTAAGATATAATCACAGCTGTATATAGCTGTGATTTTATGTGCATTTACATATGTTCATAGCTTGCATATTCACATAAATGATCCTTTGTTCTTTGGGTTTATTTTATACAATAATATGGTCATCTAATGAACATATTTTTCAGCTTATAAACAAGTTTATAAAGTTGTAATTCCGATGCGTTTTCAGAAAGTTTAAATGGTTAAACTATGATTTTATGTTCTAACAAACCCAACAATGGCATCCAGAGCCGGTTATGTGAATAGCTTGCTTGTTCTTATCCTTTAAAAATCATTTTAAAGGATGTTAATCAACTAATTAGGGGCTGATTTTGGTTGATTTAATAAACCCCAAGTCTTTCAAAGTTATATCTTCATGCTTATAATTAAACTTTGAAAGATAGGAATGTCAATTGGTTGATATGTTTGGTTGTTGTTTGTTTGGACAAACAAACCCAAATTTTCAATTTATGTTGGCTGAAAATTTAGGATTTGATGGGGTTTATTTTGTTTATTGAATAATGTTTATGATTGTTCATATGATAAGTGCATAACCTAGCCTTTGGCCCTATGTTATTTGGATGATTGGAATGATTGTTTTAATTCATTCAATTGGGTTGTAATATTTATGTTTATTATTTGGGTTGTAATTATTTATTCATTTGGTTATGTAATAAATAGATTAGGTGCATTTCTTTTATTAGAAAAATGTATTAGGATATAATTTTTGTAAAAGGAAGATGCACAAGATCAAGACCCAAAGATGGACATCAAAGACATGGACCTTGAAGTATATGGATATGGATTCAAGTGGGAGTCCATGGACACATATAATGTGTCATTACAAACCCTTTAGAAAGACCTTATAACAACACTTGTGATGGCAAACAAGTGTTGTCAACTTAGTAGCTATGGTTATGCACTCATGTTTATATGTTTATGCTTGTTTGAATGTTTGTTGTTTGATTGTTTGGTTGATATTTAGACATATATTACACACTCATAAACAAACTTAACAAGTTGAAAATTAATGGTTCTTAATCATTAAAAGTTAATAAAAGGTTATTAAAAAGGATTAATGATTTTATAATAAAATGGGTTTTATTAAAAGAACCATAGGGTATCTTGTATTTGAAAGCATGCAAATACAAGTACATAGAGTTTTCTAAACTAGAATTATGAAACCTCAAAATGTTCAAATCCCTTTAAAAATAAGTCAAACACCATCCTCTTATACAACACTCGAATCATTTGAGAACTTGATGTGGGATAAAGGTCACCTAACCACATTAGAGGGAACTTATGAGTTTGAGGTGGGTTTGCCATATTTATGGGATAAAGGTCACCTAACCACTAATATTAGCAAATCCACACGTGTGTCTAAGTAGGACGACTTAATTTGGAAATCATGCATTAGGATCACCGAAGCATGACGTACAAAGGGTGTTGATGGGATAAACATGCCAGACAAACATAAGATGTTTAACCGATCCCATACACTAGAAATTGTAATAGGTTACAATTGTCAAACGTTGACTACCTTGTTAATTTAAATAAAGGGATAAAGGTCACCTAACCGATATTTAAATGTAACGTTGGATTCTAGATTTTAATTATTAATTGTCTATGAGACGTAAAAGGTATTAATGATTAAAATGTAATTTTTTAGAAATACTAATAAGAACTTTGTTAATTTTGTAGAATGGCCGTAAACAACAACAACACAAACCCGACCGTCCATAACCTATCACTAAGAACAATCCTTGAAAGGAACGTCTAAACCATGGGAACTTTATGGATTGGTACCGAAACTTGAGAATCGTTCTCAAGCAAGATGTAAGGCCCCGTTCCCGGGCACCTCACAGTTGGTCGTCATCACACATAAAATATAGATTTGATATAAGCATAATAAAATTACGCAGCGGAATTTATAAAAGGGGTCATTCTCATTTCAACATAAAAGCTTTTACAATGCATTACATCGTTATCTTGATTACAAAATACAAGCTTTCTTTACATTGCCTAGCTTTACTATGATTGCTGCTGGAGCATATGAAACCGAGGATAATCTCGTTCATGTGAATCCTCAACAATCATAGGGTCATAAACAGTGACCTCTATTATTAAAAACATAAATTATTCATCATAAAGAATATTCCTTAAGTACTTCCGTACATCGGAACCCTTAAGGAACTCTTGACACTCTTATGCAACATACTTTGTTGCATGTATTATGCACCCCCACTTCCAGTGCGGGTAGCATTATCAAAAGGAGAATGCCATCCCAAAAGAGCTGAGTAGCCGCCTCGTACCATCCCCAGCAACACTACCTGCCAACTGGAAACACATAAAAAGTCAGCGTTGCTGAGTGAGTTCTAGTTTTATAATAAACATATTATATTTCTTTTAGAAACCGTTTCTTTCACATGATCATACATCATACGTACACAGAGATAATATTCATTATTATCTTCATCATTCGTATTACATCATCATCTTTAACTTTTCATATGGATTCCGTCAGGCTTTACCCACTTCATAGCACTCGGCTATGATTACTGTGGTCGAATGACAAGAATCCCGTTTCATACTTACTTGCACATTGAATTCTAATGTACCAATACCATATGCTATACCCCGAACCGTCTTAGCTACTGGGCCGTGAATCCATAGAGCGTATGCCACAGTACTAGAGGTAAGCGGTAGAGGTACCATGACCATGACCAATCACAAAGAAGGACCAATCGACTTATTCAATGTGGCAAGACTTTATTCGTTCGTTCGTTAATGTATGTATTTATCATCTCATTACTCATTCATTCGTTCATTAATACATGCATTCGTCATCGTGTTCCTCTTTCATTATCTTTCACTTTACGTACATAATACTTCGTTCGTTTATCGTCATAACACATGAGTCGTGAAAAATATATCTACGTCATCATAAGGAACACACGCACACATATATCAATCATACATCATCATACATGACATCATACATACGTAGCCTACATCAATAGTCATCTATAGGCACTTACAGAAACGTCCACGCAAGGACTTACTCCCATATTTATCCCGAAAGCCGGGACTTGACTATGCATCTTCTCAGGCGCAACAGCTCTAATTGTCCCTCCTAAACCTTGGAGACTCATACTAACACATCATACAAACACATACAGGCCACAATCGTACCTTAAGCATACTACTCATGATCATACCTCAAATAGGTCAACCATACATAATTCCATAACAGGTTTATATGTGTTCCAGCCCCAAAATCGTTTAAAACAAGTAAATGAGGGGTTCTAGAAACTCACCTGTGCTTGACAAGCAGCTTCTCAATCAAGCTTTAAAGACGTGGGTCACACTACACCGCCTGCAGTTAAGTTAACACTCAAAAGAGTTAATTTCTGCCTAAATTCGCTAATAGTTTCGCCCATAGTTTCGCCCAAGCGAAAGTGTAGTTTCGCTAGGCGAATCAGCAGTTTCGCTGCTAATTTCGCTAGGCAGCCTTCTGCCAGTTTCGCTGGACAGATTCGCTACCTTGAGCGCCCAACTTTCGTTGGAATTTCCTAGTTTCGCGGTGTCTAAGGGTCAACCTGGGCATCAGCGAAGTTATCTTAGAATCAATAGTTTCGCCCAGGCGAAAGTATAGTTTCGCTGCAGCGAAACTGTAGTCTCGCTGAAACTCCTCATAGTTTCGCTGGACGAACTTACAGTTTCGCTGGACGAGTGCTTAAATTCGCAGAACGAGCTGAAATTTACGAATCAGCTCATTTTAACCCAAAAATCCAATCCTTTCCACCCAAACCCTTGGATTATCGTCCAGGAACCTAAATATAAGCTTCTTACATGTTTTATTACTCTAAAACGTGCGTTTTTGGGCGATTTGTGCCACTTTTAAAACCCCAAAAATCCAAATCCGGGTTTTCACCAAATGGAGCAGTTATACTATGTTTCTTACCTTGATTCTTGTAGTTTAGGAGTCCACAAACACCAGCCTTCGATCCTTGACCAACCGAGCTTCGATCCGACACTTTCTCTCTCTACACTTTCTCTCTCTACACTTTCTCTCTCTAGAATTGGGCGTTTGAGTGAAAATGAGAGTTGCTCAGCTGATCCATCTATATATATGCCAGGCGTTCCCGCGACCCCAAACTCGTTAAACTCGTGACTCGAAGGGTTAACTCGGTCTAATGCCCACAATCATTTTATATTTATTAAATGGTTTTCGTCTGAGCCCATTATTATTACTTGACTTGCTTAGAAAATTTTCCGGGTGTTACACAAGAAAAGAAGTCCAATGTGTTAGACGATCCTATTCCCAATCAACCCGATGAAAATGACGATGAGGCCTTTGCAGAGTGGGTCAAGTACACCGAGGACTCTGTGCAAGTCGCATGTCTCATGCTAGCAAGTATGATTCCCGATTTGCAAAAGGACTTTGAGAACCACAATGCCTATGACATGATCACCCAGTTGAAGGAAATGTTCCAACAACAATCAAGGATGGAGCGCTTCGAAACGGTTCGAGCACTCCATGCATGTCTGATAGACGAGACCCAATCGGTGTCATCTTACGTTCTTAAGATGAAGAGCCACACTGATCGCCTCGAAAGGCTTAACTGTCGTGTGTCTAATGAGTTGGCAACGGATTTGATCCTCAACTCTCTATCCAAGAAGTTTGATAGCTTTGTTATGAACTATAACATGAATGGATGGGACAAGAGCATTGGTGAGCTTCACTCAATGCTCAAAACGGCCAAGGCGGGCATGGGTAGAAAGGTTCTACCGGTCCTTACGATCAATGAAGGAGGTAGTAGGAAGAGGCACCTCCCCGACCCTAGGGCAAGTGTTGCAAGAGGGAAGGGGCACATCAAGGGGAAGGGAAAAGGAAAAGCAAAAGTGGAACCGCCCAAACCAAAAGAAAAGAAGCAAAAGGTTGCTCAAAATGACTCGTGTTTTAAGTGTGGTGAGGTAGGCCATTGGAAACGCAATTGCCCGGTCTATCTCAAAGCATTGAGATCAAAGAGGGATGCGGGGCAAACCTCAGGTACAATCTTTATGATACATGTTGAGCTAAATGTTATTTCTTCTAACACATGGGTACTAGATACCGGATGTGAAACTCATATTTGCAATTTATTGCAGGGGTTCAAAAGAAGTGAGCATTATGCAAAAGGGGAAATTAGTCTCTTCATGGGGAATGGTGCAAAGGTTCACGTGGAAGCCCAAGGAGACTATATTTTGAAGCTTCCAAGTGGTTTGGAAGTTATTTTAAAGAATGTTTTGTATGCTCCTAGTTTAACTAGGAACATTATTTCTGTTTCCCGTTTAAGACAATGTGATTATGATTTCAAGTTTGTTGACAATGATATTCATGTTTCTTTCAATCATATGTTTTATTTTAAGGCTATACCTTGTAATGGTATTTATGAATTGGTTCATGAAAACACAACATATGATAACTCAATGTACCTAGCAACCACCAAAAAGCTCAAATTAGATTTGAGTGATTCCTATCTTTGGCATTGTCGCCTTGGTCACATAAACAAGAATCGTATGCAAAAACTCCAAAAGAATGGTCTTTTGAAAACTAATGAAAATGATTCATTTGATGTATGCGAGTCTTGTTTACAAGGTAAAATGACAAAGACCCCTTTTAGTGGGACTAATGAAAGGGCAAAGGATTTATTAGGAATCATACATTCGGATGTATGTGGACCTTTTAAACTAATAACTAGGAATGGTGAAAGATACTTCATTACCTTTACCGATGACTATAGTCGTTATGGGTATGTGTACTTGTTAAGACACAAACATGAATCTTTTGAAATGTTCAAAATCTTCAAGAATGAAGTAGAAAATCAACTCAACAAAACGGTCAAGATTCTTCGTACAGATAGAGGAGGTGCATACCTAAGTAGTGAATTTCAAGAGTATCTTAGAAGTTGTGGGATAGTCTCACAACTTACTCCACCTGGAACACCACAACATAATGGTGTGTCTGAGAGGAGAAATCGGACTCTATTGGATATGGTTCGATCTATGATGGCTAGAAGTACACTACCTCTATCATTTTGGGGTTTCGCGTTGCTCTCAGCGGCCCGTATTTTAAATATGGCCCCAACCAAGAAAGTGGAAAGGACACCTTTCGAAATATGGCATGGAAGGGTTCCATCATTATCATATTTAAAATTTTGGGGGTGTGATGCTTATCCTAAGCAATACACTCAAAACAAACTGGAAGCCCGATCCACTAAGTGTATCTTCATTGGATATCCTAGAGATTGTATTGGATATTATTTCTATGATCTGACAGAACAGAAAATGTTTATTGCTCGAAAGGCAGAGTTCTTGGAAACTAAGTTTCTTTTGGAAGAAACTAGTGGAAGAGCAGTGGAACTTGAAGATGTTCAAGATTCACAAGACGATACACAATTGGTTGATACTAGAAATCAACATGAGGATGTTGAGAATGATCATGTGGATGATCAAGATACCCAAAACGTTCGCAAATCTGGTAGAATTAGTGTTCCTCCTGAGAGATATGGATTTTTCATGGATGGGTGCTATGTGGTAGATTCGGATGAACCAACCACATACCAAGAGGCAATGTCAAAACCTGATTTTGACAAATGGCAAGAAGCCATGAACGTTGAGATGCAATCCATGTATGATAACCAAGTTTGGGAATTGGTTACACCACCTCTTAAGTCCAAGATAGTTGGAAGTAAGTGGGTTTTCAAGAAGAAAACCGATATGTATGGAAACTTGGATACCTATAAAGCTAGACTTGTAGCAAAAGGTTTCACTCAAACTCAAGGGGTTAATTATGATGAAACCTTTTCGCCTGTGGCAATGCTAAAGTTTATCAGGATATTGTTTGCCATAGCAGCATATTATGACTATGAGATTTGGCAAATGGATGTCAAAACCACTTTTCTTAATGGATATCTTGAGGAAGATGACCATATGAAACAGCCTGAAGGTTTTGTCGATCCAAAACATCCTAACAAGGTATGCAAGTTAAAGAAATCAATCTATGGATTGAAACAAGCATCAAGAAGTTGGAATCACCGTTTTGATGATGAAGTAAAGAAATTTGGCTTCATCAAAAACGCTGATGTAGCTTGTGTATATAAGAAAGCTAGTGGGAGCATTATTACTTTCCTGGTATTATATGTCGATGACATTCTACTAATTGGAAACGACATTCCAACCTTGGAAGGTGTAAACACCTGGCTTGGAAGCTGTTTTTTCATCAAGGATCTTGGTGAGGCCACCTATATTTTGGGAATAAAGATCTATAGGGATAGATCAAGGCGGTTAATAGGTTTAAACCAAAGTACATACATTGAAAAGATCTTGAAAAGGTTCAAGATGGAGAATTCTAAGAAAGGTTTGGTGCCTATTCAAAAGGGGACTATATTGAGCTCATATCAATGCCCTAGTTCAAAGGTTGAACAAGAAAGAATGAATGGAGTCCTATATGCATCTGCTATAGGATCCATCATGTATGCAATGATATGTACTAGGCCGGACATGTCATGTGCTCTAAGCATGACAAGTAGATATCAACAGAATCCTGGTAATAGTCATTAGATGGCTGTTAAGTGTATTTTGAAATACCTTAGAAACACTAAGGATATGTTCTTAATATATGGATCTGGTAAGAGGAGCTCGTTGTAAAGGGTTACACGGATGCGAGTTTCCAAACTGATCGAGATGATTCTCGATCACAGTCGGGATATGTCTTCATTATGGATGGAGGAGCAGTCTCTTGGAAGAGATCAAAGCAAGATGTAGTGGCACTATCTACAACAGAATCAGAATACATCACCGCTTCATTGGCAGCTCAAGAAGCTGCGTGGCTTAGGAAGTTCATTGCTGATCTAGGGGTTGTTGCTACCATTCAAGACCCCTAGAGATCTTTTGTGACAACAAAGGTGCTATTGCTCAAATCAAGGAACCTCGTGCTCATCAAAAGACTCGACACATTGAACAAAGATTCAACTACATTAGGGATGAAGTTGAAAAGGGGAAGATATGTATTCGTAAAGTTCATACCGATCAAAACATTGCGGATCCATTCACGAAGCTCCTAGATAGGTCAAAGCATGAAAGTCACACTTGTGCCTTAGGACTTCGATACTCTAGTGATTGGACTTGATCAAATTTTGTAGTTGAATATGTGGAACTCTTTATTATTTAATAAAATTATTTGGTTATAGTGTTTCAATTAATGTTCCTATTTAGCATGTTTAATCCATGAGTAAATTATTTACTCTAAATGTCCGTAGTCGTTCATACTTGTGGGAACAAGTGTGAGGGTAAGATTATTATGAACTTGGATTGGTTGATATTCATAAGATGAATATAGAGCAATGGGTTGCTACCAAGGTTCATAGATATTTGTGGGATACAAATATTGGACTAACCCGCATCTCAAATTTTACTACATGGAATCTTATCGATTGATCATAAGTAAATTTGAGTAAAGGCGAATATCATTTGGTATCCTCCGACCTGAGATACATATTGGGTTTTGATATTCACCAAGTATTATACCTTGAGCTAATTCTTCACTGTCCTGAAATAGTGGACAGTACATAAGGGTATGTTCAGGTATAACACGAGGTGTTTGTGAGAAACGTATGTAGTCAAGATGGAATTTGTTCCTCTTATTCGTTGAGAGTTAGATGTCTAAGGCCTGATTAAGTTAAATCAACAAGGAATGATCACTCTATGTCCTTGGATTTAACATGACATCTGTAACAAAAGGATAGATGATTGATTCACCTAAATCATTTTAAGTAGGGTACTTGAATAGGATGATGTTATTGAATGGCCATAATTCGTGCGTATTAAGGGTAGTAAACCGTTGTTAGGCGTTATTTACTGCTTGCATCAATCTTCTATGAATCTTGGGCAAGTGGGAGATTGTAGGATTCTATGTGCCCAAGACACTTAGAATATTGATGTGGTTAGTACGTTATGATCCAAGTCGGGTTATAACCAATAACAAGCTTAGCAAACACCAATTAATATTTAATTGATGATATGATCATGCAATTAAATATTTACACCAATTTAGAAAATGGGTTTTCTAAATTAGTTGCATATGAGATGGAACAATTTATTAGGATATTTTGTTCAATAATATTATTTGAGGTGTTATTTAAATTAGTTGTATAACACCAAATAATAATGAGAGTATACTACTTATACAATTAATTGGTTAATTGTATAAACTAGTTACAAGACTAGACAATACATATGTGTGTGTTAAAACTTATTATTTGTAAGTTATTATTTGTAAGAAAAAAAACATATTTTTTCTTCTTGTGGCCGTCCACCACAATACACACACATGCATGTGTGATAGTGTTTGATTCCCTTGGTAAGAACATCCAACACATGCATGTTTCCACTAAGGTTATTCCCTAGATTAAGACACACACATGCAAGTCTTGTCTACCACTATTAACTAGAAAACCACTCTCACATTCTCATATATACACACATATGCAAGAAGCAAAAACTCAGCTCTCTCTCTCTTTCTCCCTACGATTTTGGCAGCAGGAAAAGAGGTTTTTTCAGCAAGTAACAAGAGGGTTTTGAGCTGTTCTTGGTGTAGTTTCTTCCTAACAAGAAGGTGTTTGCAAGGAGGCTTGGGGTATAAAAGCTTGAGGACTTCTACTCTTGAAGTCTTGGCCATTTTCAGCATCATTCCAACATCATTTTGGTCGATTTTTTGCTGCTACAGTAAGGTATAATCACATCTCTATATAGCTGTGATTTTATGTGCATTTACATATGTTCATAGCTTGCATATTCATATAAATGATCCTTTTTTCTTTGGGTTTGTTTATACATTAATATGGTCATCTAATGAACATATTTTTCAGCTTATAAACAAGTTTATAAAGTTGTAATTCCGCTGCGTTTTCAGAAAGTTTAAATGGTTAAACTATGATTTTATGTTCTAACAAACCCAACATAAGTGTATATGTTTTCTACTATGGATGAATGCAAACCTCTTGTATATGTGGTTGTACATGAGGTTGTATGGATGTGTGTGTGTGTGTGTATATGATTGAGTTCATATGAAAACCCTTATAAATTACAAGAACTCTTTAACCTTATATCTAACCATTGATTTAATGTAAAAAGTAAAGATGCCAAATGAAAGGTTGAGATGAGATAGAGGGCATTTATGTCTTTTACTATATTCTGATTTCTATATTTTCCTGACACAAAGTTTTTCTTCTTTTCATGATCTTATCATCTAAACAAACATCTTTTTCACCAACCCCAAAACCCATCTATCTTCTTTCTCTGTATTTCTAAGAATTTTTCTTTTGATTCAACATTCACAAACCCAGATTCATCATGGTTTTTTCATCTATTCTTCAATCCAATTAACCCACCATTATTTTTTATTCAACATCACCCAACGCACATTCATCTTTGGTGTGATTTACACATAATTTTGCCACCACCATCGCCAATGGCCAGCGTTGATTCCACGGCCGTCGCCGCCCGCTCCCTCCTCCAAATCGTCTGCGATGCTAGGCGTACCTCCGGCGTCGGATTTAAGGGAGACTTGAAGGTGTTCGAGTTGTTCTCGTCGTCTTTGTACCTGCAGGTATGTCAATTTCTCCTCACTTTAGTTATTCTTCTAAGCATTTCTTAGATTCATGTTCTACATGATTTTATTTAGGTCCGATTTGTGCTTGGGAAGTCTATTATCACGCGCACTGTCGATGACTCTGATTTGTTCTTTGGAAGTTTATGCTTCAGATTTGGGGATCTTGACCATTTTCAAAAATGCGGATTTGAAGACAACAAAGGAATAGTCCCAGTTATTTCCATCTCCGACCACCATTGATGACAACAAGTGTTAAAGAAGGTATATTTTTTTGTTTTGTGTGTTTTGTTATTTGGGTTTTGATTCTTGAAGATAATAGTAGCAACTGCACAACATCTGATGCATGAGGTATAAGTATAAGTTACATCTTTTTATATAAAAAAACTCACTTTTATGAATAATCCATAGATAATGTTTCTGAAAAAAATAACTTATTGTAGATAATTAAGAACATTAAATTTATAACTTAATTTATATAAGTGTCAATTTTTAAAACTTAAACAATTTATTTAATGTCATTTAAAATAAAATACATTGTATTTTGAATATGATTCTTTTTACATAAAACAATAAGAATTAATTTTACATTATATTATACTTAATCACTTTCCAATCTCAAAATCCAACCATTGAAGCTATGCGCGTTGATTTTGCATCTTTATTTCCTTGTAGCTTCTCTAAATCACAAACGCAAAAGTCATAGGGATGGATTATTTCAGGAAACACATATGTTCTTAGTTTACATTAGGTTACAACGGGTTTAGGTTTTGTTAGGGCATCTGTGCTTAGTTTACATTGGTTTACAAATTAGTTTACATTAGTTTACATTGAGAAGAAGCTAGTTTACATTGGATTGACATTATAATGATGTCAGTTTACATTGGTTTGCATTGAAGAGTACATTGGTTTACATCAAGCCATTTTTACAACGACTTTTATTAGTACAATTAAACAAGATAAATTATACAACTAATATAATAGTTTTTGCTTTCTAGGTTACAAGATCTATTGGTGACGCATATTTAAAAAGGCGGTTTTCAAGTTTCATTATCCTAATCGAGAAAATATTCTTTTTCTTTGGTTTATATTGGTTTACATTAGTTTATATTATTTAATAGATTCATGTACATTGGTTTAATTTCATTATTATTTGAATTCATATAAATATGATGTAATTTATTGTAATATCTAACGTCCGGAAAATTATTAAAACTTGTTTCGAGACTATATTTTCATTATTGTAAGCAAAAAATTTATATATTTTCATGATTGTGTCACTGTTAGTTGGAGTGGTGTAATATCAGGTAATTAATAGTGTAAGTAGATGTTTTCGTTACAACTTTACTAAATATTACATTAGTATAACATTAACAGTGTAACTAGGTTTTTTTTGCAATACTACAGTAGTGTAAACCAGTGTAATCCTCTTTTTGTTATATCGCTATTAAATGTTAACGGAATTATTAATGTATAATTGTTTTTTTATTTTATTTTTTTATTTAATTCCATTGTTGAAGTTTTGTTATATTAGTGTAGTTACCATAAGGTCATATATGAACTTTATTATAACAAATTCTTTGTCTTTTCTTTAGATATAAGTATGTTTTTAAGTTTAGTTATGTTTTTTTTATGTTTTATCTACACGTTACAGTAATGTAATAAGTAACAACTGAGGATAAATTTTAAAAAGTTTCAAAACTATATTGGATTTAAAGAGAAAAATGAGACGAGTTTAATGGTGTGATTATAAAAATCACAATGGATAAAAAAGTTATATAAGTTTTAAAAATAAAGGGGGTAAACTTTTATAAAAAAGTAGATGTAATCTTTTGAAAATAGGTGGTGACACTTGTCAACACTAAATTAAAAGCTGACTTTTGTTATGAGTGAAATGTCAAAAATGACATTTTCTACTAAAAAAGGAATATGGACACTTGTCATCATCTTATGGTTCTAAAATATAATCAATGGCCTACAAAGAGTTAATGGGTTCTTACAATTAATATGGGTTCTTAATAAAACCAAACCCTATATATATATATATATATATATATATATATATATATATATATATATATATATAAAGAGGTGTATGTGATGGAACCGTGTGTGAGTTTATTCCTATTATATATATGGTTGTATACGTGGGTCTTGTAAAGGTGAGTGCATGGTGTGCTTGTATGCATGTGGTGATAAACAAACAAACAAACAAACAAACAAACATACCCAGTAAATCTCACTCAAGAGGGGTAGTTGGTGGCAAGTCTTTCCTCTATCTTGGGAGATAGAGAGACCGCTTCCGAAGAGACCCCCGACTCAATAACGAAATCAATAACAGTAGCAATCATAATATACGGCATACATTACACAGGTACAAATCATATAAATGCTCAGAAAGTGTATACAACATATAAACGGCAAGAAACGCGAAAAAGGGCAGGTTGAAGAAAACAGGGGTCCCGCAAGAAGTCTACGTCTACCCTTCCTACCCATAGATCCCGCTAAAAGTCCTTAATTTTAATTCTACGCCTTCACGCACTCCTATCCTCAATCATGTGCTCAGAGAGGTGCAAGTCTACCATATCACGCCTAATTATCTCATCCCAAGTCAACCTAGGTCTACCTCTACTCCTCCTACCCTCTACGCTGATGTTCTCTACTGCTCTAACTGGTGCTACCATCGGCCTCCGCTTTACGTGCCCAAACCATCTTAATCTTCCCTCTCGTATTTTATCTGTGATACAAGCCACCTTTAACCTCTGTCGAAACACGTCGTTTCTTATTCTATCCAATCTTGTGTGTCCACACATCCACCTCAGCATTCGCATTTCCGCGACCTCTATTTGTCTCTGGTGCGATTTCTTTATGGCCCAACATTCTGTTCCGTATAACATCGCTGGACGTACTGCCATTCTGTATAGTTTTCCCTTTACTTTTACTGGGAACCTCTTATCACATAGGATCCCTGCTGCTGCTCTCTATTTGCACCATCTTGACTGCACAAGGAGAGCTACATCACTGTGTATCTCTCCGTCCTCCTGTACGTACGAGCCCAGGTATTTGAACCTAGACGTCTGTGGTACCGTCATACCCTGGATACTGATTTGGGTGCTCTTTTCATCCTCACCACTAAAGTTACAGTGCATGTATTCCTTCTTAGAGCGGCTTATCCTTAAGCCTCTGCGCTCTAGTGCTGCTCTTCACTGTTCTAGACTCTCGTTAAGCACCGTTTTAGATTATGATATTAAGACAATATCATCCGCAAACAGCATGCACCATGGGACTGGCTCTTGTATAGACTTAGTCATCTCATCCAACACTATTGTAAAGAGAAATAGGCTCAATGCTGATCCTTGGTGTAGTCCCACTTCCACCGGGAAAAAGTCTGTGTCTTCAACTGGTGCTCGTACACACGTTTTTGCCCCTTTATACATATCCATTATTATTTTGATATACCTCTCTGGTACCCTTCTAAGTCGTATATTTTCCCAAATGAGTTGATGCGGCACACTGTCATATGCTTTTTCTAGGTCAATGAAAACCATATGTAGGTCCCTTTTCTTTTCTCTATATTTCTCCATTATCCTTCTTATGACGTGTATGGCTTCTGTTATAGAGCGTTCTGGCATAAAT
This sequence comes from Flaveria linearis, assembly GCA_024085815.1. Classification (NCBI taxonomy): domain Eukaryota; kingdom Viridiplantae; phylum Streptophyta; class Magnoliopsida; order Asterales; family Asteraceae; genus Flaveria; species Flaveria linearis. The sequence goes on from CM044011.1 coordinate 10,699,823, forward strand.
CCAAATTGGTTTACCGCTATTTGAGTTTATCGTCTAATTCTCGTGTCAATAACTATTTCCCAAAGTTTCATCGTGTGACTCAATAGCTTTATTCCCCTGTAATTTGCGCAACATTGTACATCTCCGTTTTTCTTATATATGGGGACTATGACACTGCTTCTCCATTGCTCTGGCATCCTCTCGGTTTTGAAGATAGTGTTGAATAAGTCTGTTAGCCATTTCAGGCCCTCGTCTCCCAGGCACTTCCACACTTCAATCGGTATGTTGTCTGGCCCCACCGTCTTAAACCTTCCCATTTTCTTCAGCGCTCTCGTAACTTCGTCGACAGTGATGCTTCTATAATAACACTTGTTTTGTTGGTTTGGTTGGGTTGTTTTATCGATGGTAGATTGTTGTGCAGGATCGATTATGGGTGGTTTTTCTCTCAACTCACTGCGAATAACACTCAGCAAGTAGTCTATGAAGAGTTGATCACAATATACCAAGCAGCAAGCAGTAAGAAAATAAACACTGCAAGTAAATTTTCAAGGTACTTTTATATATTGCTTCTCAACTCAAAGGATTACAAGACTCTTGGATTCTCAAATCACTTTTAATGAGTTACAAGGAGAAGATATATATAATATTACCTACAGCCGGATATACTTTGATACCAGCTGGACACCTCTAACCTTACATCTATACTACAAGAGTCTAGGTGAGGTCTTTCAGACATTTTGCCTGAGAGTTGGTAGTCAGGACATGTCCCTGACTTACCTTTTGTCACCAACTAAAGTTGGTAACATGTACTATCATAAAAAGATGAACAGTAGAATAAAGCATGGTCAACAACATGGCTCTTTAGGAAGATGCCATGCTGTATCAGAGGTCTGCAGCGGACTGTCAGGGACCATACTTTTATCTGCCGGTCATCGCAATGTCTTTCGAAGAATAAAGTACTTCGGAAGAATAACTTCTTCCGAAGCCACTTTTACTTCGGAAGACTGCTTCTTCCGAGGCTTGGAGTCTTCTTTGTCTTCAGAAGCTCAGACTTTGTCTTCAGCTGTTTCATCAGACTTTGTCTTCGGAAGCTCAGACTTTGTCTTCAGCTCTTTCATCAGACTTTGTCTTCGGAAGATAGTCTTCAGCTGTTGGCTTCAACTGTTGTCTTCAGTTATGACTTCAGCCGTTGTCTTCAGACTCTCGGAAGATCTCTTGCTTTGCTTCGAAAGCCCTTCAATGTAGCACCAAAAATGACTATGAAGTGGTTTTGGTTGCATCAGCCTCATCATGATCCAACAAACTCCCCCTAGGCTGATGCTACCAAAACTTCACTTCCCTCTTCTTCTCAAAGTTCTCAGCACCAGGGAAAGTAAGTGTTTATCAGTATCTTTATTCTTTCCTGACGTGGTGCTGAGAATCTTGTACAGATCCTTGGTAGACAAAACCTCCACTCTGTCTCCTTGGATTATATGTACCCTTTGTTGTGGCCCTCTGAAGAGAGTTAGTTGATGGGAACTATAGTCATATTCCCATCTAACTATTGGTTCCAATTCAGGACCTTCCACCATCTGTAGAAAGGCTGTGCCTTTGGTGGTTGGTCTTTCCTTGTCTTCCGCTCTTTTCAGCTTCAACTCTTCTTCAATCTTGGCTCTTCTACTTTGTTCAGCCAAGTGGAGACCGCTGATATGATTTCTGATATGTGCAGCAGTCTCAGAGTTGGAGGGATTGGAGAATGGCTTCTCAACAAGCTCAACAAGATCAAATCTGCTGAGATGCAGGAGAGAAGTGGCATTGAGCCTGTTGGTTTCACCATTCTCCCTTTCCACAACAAAGTTGTGAGAAGGTTCATCGAACCTCCACTTGATTATAGCATTCCTAGGTCCAGGAGATTGACTAGAAATCCTGTCCTCTTTCCTTGTATCCAGTAGAGTCACCAGTCTCCTTCTTAGTCTCTTCTCCTAAGCATTGAGGGTATCGGAGTTGAGACCAAGAAGTCTTGCAGCCTGGCCCAAAGTGTCTCTAGGCAACTCAAGAAATTGGCCTAGGGTGAGGGAGCTTGAAGAGTTATCAACATAGGTGATGTTGATAAGGTCTCCCTCACAGGAGATGTTGCTCAAAGTGGTGCAGTTGATGAGCCTTGTCTTGAACTCCTTTATTTCCTCAAAAGAGAGATGTTGAGGAGGCTGAGGGGATGGTCTTGGTTTTTGTTAGGTAGGCTTAGGTTTAGTGGTTTTGGGTTGTGTTTTGGGTTTTAGGATGGGTAGTTTGGGTGGTTGAGGTGATGTGGTAGGTTTGGGTAGTGTTGTGGGTTCAGGGGTGAAGGTTTCATCAGTGGATTCTGTTTTGATGGGGAATGGGGTTGGTTCTTCTGGTGTGGGTTGTGGTTTAGTGGTTGACTGTGGTTGAGTGGCTGGGATGAAGACCATTCCCTTTACCCTCCTGTACATCTCCTTCCTTTTCCCCAAACAGATGTCAGCTTTAATTTCACTGACTATCCGCTGGAGTGTCCTTTCGGACATAGGTCCCACCTGCCTACCAGAGAAGCCATGAGCCCGGAGATAGTCTTTCATCCAGGCTTTGTCATTTGACTTCTTGACGGCAGTGACCCCCTTCTCTTCTTCCTTCCTCTTCTTCTCCCTCAACTTCTCCCTAGTAGCTCTCTTCCTTTCCTTCTCTATTTGATCCTGCTCTTTGTTGTGGAGCAGTAGGATTATGTCATCATCATGAGGAGACGTTCAGGATGACTAAAGCCTCTTGAGAGTAGGAATTTAATCCTGTCCTCTCTCAGCTTCAGGGATGCTTCTCTTCTTTCTTCTTCTTCCCTCTTCAAGGTCAACCTGGCTTGTTCTTCTTGCTTTAGCCTGGTTGACCTCTCCAAAGACACCAACTCCTCTAATGGTAGTAGGAGTACTTCCTCATTGACAGTTCCTAGGCTGATGAGCTGGTCAATGAGTGCTGTCCTTCTCTTTTGGTTGATCTCTTCCTGATTGGTTGCAGCTGCCTTAGAACTAGCAGCTAGCAGCTTTTCAATAGGAAACCTACCTTTCTTTTTGAGTTTCTTAATCCTCTCCTCCTCCTGAAGCTCTTCCGCAGTCAGCTTTCTTTTTCCTTTGTCTTTGGTAGTGCTTGACTGTGGTGGTTCTTGGATGGAGGGTTGTGATTGAGAGAGAGGTTCAGCTGGTGTTTGGGTTGGAGGAATGTCAGAAATGTCCTCTCTGCTCACCTCAGATGCTATTTCAGCAATAACATCTGTGATGGTCAGTTCCTCGGACATCTGGAATAAGCCTTCCGCAGCTTCTATTTCGGCCTCGGAAGACTTTTCTTGTTCTTCCGAGGCTTCCATGTCAGCTTCGGAAGCTTCAGCTTGAGCTTCGGAAGATAAGACAGCTGCAAGTTCTATCCCAACTGTTTCAGTTGCTGGGCCATCAGTCCCCATTTCCCTTTCGAAGCTAATCTCAGGTTCCATGTGGACTTTTGGTTGACCAACTTCTTCCACAGTGGTAGAAGGTGCAGTCTGTCTTTGAAGCTCCTCGGCCCCAAAATATATGAGTGTGGTGTCGGGGCTGGGCTGTTCTAGGGAGGATCTCAATACAAACTTTGTGAAAAGTCTATAGAGATCTTGAAGCATCTTTGAGTCAATCTCTAGAAAAGATTGAGATGACTCAGGTAGTGTGATGAGTTGGGAAGTAAGAAATTGGGTCTGTGGTTCCTCAATTGTTTGTCTCTGAACTTTCTTCCCCTTTTTGGTAGCATCATCTTAAGAGCTAGATGAGCTAGAGGAAGAATTCAGTGAGACTTGAATTGGTACATGCCTAATAGACCTCTCCGTCTGTTTCTCAGCTAGTTTGGCCTTGAGAGTGTTAATCTCAAGTTGCTGAGTGGCAGTCCTTGATTCTAAGATCCTCACCTGTGATTCCAGGTTGGAGACCTTAGAAAGCAAGTACTGAAGTGTTAGTTGCATACTTCCCTCATCTTCATGAGAAGAATCACGGGGAGATGAGATAACATACCTAGTATGCTCAGTCTCACCACCAGATGTGGCTTCTTGGCACCCTGGTTTCCTTTGCTCAGAGTCATCTCTTTCAGAGATGTCAATGGGCAAAGTTGCCGTAGACTCAGTCCTAATTATGTTACCACTGTCCTGAGGGCTCAATGAGAGACTCTGAGTAGTGGCAGCTGAGTCTACATGAGTCCCCGCCACATCAGTGGGACTCACCTCAGTAATTGGCTGCTGATGGGGCCTAGAGACAAGGGATCCCTCTTGGCTCTGTTGATCTTTCAGAGGGTGTTGTAGATCAACTTCATGGCCATGGAGAGATGTAATCTCTTCATCAGTGCGGAGTAAAAGGTCAGTGAAAGATAGGGAAGATAAACCTACTGACCCGGGACCTAGATCAATGTCTACAGGCATTGAGCCTATGGTGGGGCTGTCCCTAGAAGGCTGCACAGGGGAGTGTAGAGACTCACCCTGTGGGCTTAAGGCTTGGGGTTCGGGCTCTTGGGTTTGAGACTGAGGAGGCTCAAAACCCACATTGAGGTCGAATGTGAAGGATGGTGTGACCTCGGACTGAGTGGGAGCCCATGATTCCACTTTAACCCTTTTGGTTTGAACTGAAGGAGCTTGTTCAATGAGAGTAGATTGAACAAGGGTTCGTTTGGGTCGTCTCTGGTATGTAGCTTTGATGGGTAAAGAAGATTTTGGCATTGTGGTGAAGGTTGCTGGTGTGGGTTCATCACCTGTGGGGATAACAGGGATGTCACCAGGAGCTATGCGCTCAGTCATCTCTGGAGGTAATTGAGTGTACCTTCCAGTGAAGTTGATGGAAACCTTCTTCAGTATTTTGAAGATGGTAGGCCTCATTTGTGGAACGGTAAGAGCAGCTGCGCAGACAAGCTTGCTTGGTTCCAGCTCACAGTTGATTATGTGTTGAATAAATCTGGGATACATGAAGAATGTATCCCTGCTTAGATTGCTGATAAGGTTGGTCAACACAAATCGTGAGTAGTTGAATCGGAGACCTCTCACCAACCTATGAACTAGGCATCCTAGTTCATATGGGATTTGATCCCAACCCCCTGATTTGTTGGAGAGGCAGTGCAGGATAATGTGCAGCAGGAACTTCCAATGGTAAGAGAAGTTAAACTTGTAGACGGTAGACCTGCTTACATCCCCTCCATATCCCATGAGGATATAGGTGCCTTCCAAGTCTTCTTTGAGGAACTCAGTAGGAGCCCCATCATCATGGAGCTCGAGATGCTCCATGATGAACTGTTCAGTGATGACCAACTCTTGGCCACAAATGTGGGTTCTCAGGACTCGAACCCCATTCAAAACTGCAGTTTGACCGTTGCTCCAGAATTCGGACATATGGTTGGAGTATACGGTGGGGTTAACTGTAAATGCAATGAGGTATGTGGATTCGGTAAGAAAGGTGATGATTTGGGTGAAGTCGGCATCCCTTGACGAATCAAGTAATGCGACTTGGTTGTGCTGAGGGTTTAGCGCCATTGAAGAAAAGGTAAGCTTGAAATTTGGGTGAAATTACAGGTTTGACAGTGAAGAAAATAGTTAGGTCAGTAAATTGGTAAAAGAAGATGAAATTGATCAGTCAAGATTATTTAAAAGGGATGAATTATGGTAGTAGCGGTAATAGGGTAACTGTTTGGGGTTACTGTGGGTGGTATGGTGGTTTACGGCGGAGAAATGATAGTGGCGGCAAAGGATAATTTTAAATAATCTGACTATCATGGACAAAATCTTTACTTTTTATAGAGTGGGGCCCAAAAGATATCCGTTACATATAAAAACCTTTACTTCCGAATGTAAAACATTTCCGAAGGTAATTGTCTTCCGACGTCAAATTCTCTTCCGAAGCAAGGCATTGCTTCCGAAGGTAAAATGGTCCTTTAAAGATACTTTCTCTTTCGAAGCAAAACATTGCTTCCGAAGGTAACATTATCTTTCCGAATGGAGAGTTTTATAAGCTTCTGAAGTAGATCTGATGTAAAATCAATCGCTTCTTCTGAGACCAAAAACTCTTCCGAGAAGACAATTTCTATTTAGGAATTTTGGCTTCGGAAGATATTCAAGAATATCTTCCGAGAGTTAATTCCTCTTCGGAAGTAATTTACACTTAGAATAATTTAAAGATCTTTTGTAACAGGACTTAGATTGTATTGACCCAAGATATTACACATTTAAAAAGCTTTTCAAAAGAGGTAGTTAATCAAATTTATCATCCCAATAGCTGATATAAGATACTTAAATCTTTGTTCATCAAATGCCTTTGTGAACAAATCAGCATATTGTTCATTTGAGTCAACTTTGATTAACTTGATCAGATGTTTCTCATGAATATCTCTAATGAAATGATACCTGATATCAATGTGCTTTGTCTTGGAGTGCTTCACCGGATTCTCAGTAATGGAGATAGCACTATTGTTGTCAATATGGATAAGAGTAGTCATGAAGTTGAATCCATAGTCTAACATCTGATTTTGAATCCATATCAGTTGAGCACAGCAGCTAGCAGCAGCAATGTATTCAGTTTCAGCAGTTGATGTAGAGACACATGATTGTTTCTTGCATTGCCATGAGATAATCCTTCCACCAAGAAATTGACATCCTCCTGATGTTGATTTCTTGTCAATGTTGCAGCCACCATAGTCACTGTCAGAGTATCCATAGAGATTGAAATTACTATTTCTTGGATACCAGAGACCTAGTTTAGGTGCTCCTTTGAGGTATCTGAGGATCCTCTTTGCAGCAGCTAGGTGAGACACCTTTGGAGCAGCCTGATATCTTGCACAAATGCATGTGGCAAACATGATATCTAGTCTACTAGCAGTGAGATACATCAGAGAACCAATGATTGCTCTATACTGATGTTGATCAGTATCCTCCCCCTCAAGGTCAGGGCAAAGATTTGGTTTCTGGGTATGGGTGTCTTAGCTGGTTTACAATTCTTCATTTCAAATCTTTCTAAGATGTCTGAGACATACTTAGATTGACTTATAAAGAACCCTTCCTTCATCTGTTTCACCTGAATTCCAAGGAAAAAGTCCATTTTTCCCATGGAACTCATCTCAAACTTCTGCTTCATAATGTTTTCAAAGTCCTTGCACATTTGATCGTTTGAAGAACCAAATATGATGTCATCAACATAGACTTGTACTAGCAAAATGTCTTCTCCACTCTTTCTGATGAAAAGAGTCTTGTCAATGGTACCTCTAGTGTATCCATTCTTCAGGAGAAACTGAGACAAGGTCTCATACCACAGTCTAGGTGCTTGGTGCAGCCCATATAGAGCTTTATCCAGTTTGCACACATAGTTGGGGTGCTGTGGGTCTTCAAATCCTGGAGGTTGACATACATAGATTTCCCTATCTATATCCCCATATAGAAAAGCACACTTGACATCAAGTTGGTAGACTGTGAAGTTCTTGGATGCAGCATAAGCAAGGAAGATCCTAACTGCCTCAAGTCTTGCAACAGGTGCAAAGACATCAGTATAATCGATTCCTTCCTCCTGGGTGTATCCTTGAACTACTAGTCTTGCCTTGTTCTTGATAATCAAGCCTCTATCATCTTTCTTGTTCCTGAATACCCATTTAGTGCCTATGGGTACTTGACCAGATGGTAGTGGGCATAGATTCCAGACCTTTTGTCTTCTGAATTGAAGCAGCTCCTCCTGCATCGATTCAACCCAACTACTATCCTTTAAGGCATCTTCTACCTTCTTTGGTTCCATCTGAGACAAGAAGCATGAGTACAAGCCGACATTCCCATGATGAGTTTGTCCTCTTGTTCTCATACCCTCAGAGACATTCCCTATGATGTTCTCAGTTGGATGAGTGTTGTGAATCCTAAGACGAGGAATCACTTCCGGTTGCAGAGATAAGTCTAGGTTAGACATATTCTGATCAGGAACTGGATCACTCTATCCAACTGTTGTTTCAAAGTCATTCAATGAGGACTGATTAAGTGATTGAGAAACATCATCAATGGTTGGTTGTGGAGTAGGATTAACAGTTGCCTGTTCCTTCAGAATACTACTTCCCTCAACCTGGTGTTGTAATGGATCACCTGAAGAACTTTGAGGTTGATCAAGTGATTCACTTGTTGAAGCTTCATTATTCCTGGAGATAGTTACACTATCAGATCTGTGAATGGTTGAAGCTTGTTACCTTTCAGTTCTTGGAGAATTTGTAAGAGGTCTGGGAAGCTCAAATAGTTGACTTGCATCAGCATCAGCATTCTCTTGAGCACCTGTTCCAGCTGAAACATTCTCACAAGATGGTTTAGAATAGTTTGGAAACAATTCTAAATCAAAGATATGCTCAGGTCTATTCCCCCTAACACAAGGAGTGTGCTCATTAACAACTATATTGGATGATTCCTCAAATTGTTGATTCTTGATATTGTATACTCTATAAGCTTTAGAGCTAGAAGAGTATCCAATAAAGATAGCATCATCCGACTTCTCAGCAAACTTTGCTAAGTTATCCTTTGTGTTAAGTATGGTACACCTGCAGCCAAAGGACCTTAGAAAGCCAATGAACGGTGGCCTCTTGTTCCATAACTCATAAGGGGTTTTTCCATGGGTCTTAACTACAAGAACCCTGTTCTGCACATAGCATGCAGTGCTGACTGCCTCTGCCCAGAATGTTAGAGGCAACTTTGAATCAGCTAACATGGTCCGAGCAGCCTCAATAAGTGTCCTGTTCCTCCTCTCAACAACACCGTTTTGTTGAGGAGTTCTGGGAGCACTGTATTGTCTGGCAATCCTTTTTGATCACAGAATGAGTCAAGAACGAAGTTCTTAAACTCAGTCCCTTGATCACTTCTAATGATCTTAACCTTGTGATCAATTTGATTTTCTATTTTAAGAATAAAAGATTTTAAAGTTTCAGCAGTTTCATCTTTACTTCTTAAAAAGAATACCCATGTAAATCTTGTAAAATCATCAACTATCACAAGGCAGTATGATTTCCTTCCAATGCTCATTATACTTGTGGGACCAAAGAGATCCATTTGCAATAAGTGTAATGGATTAGTGATAGAGTTAACACATTTGGATTTGTGAGATGATCTGTGCTGTTTCCCTTTCAGGCATGCAACACAGTTATCTTTGCAGAAAAATTCATTTTTAGGCAAACCATGTACCAAGTTATTTTTAGCCAATTTATTCATTGTTTTAAAATTCACATGACACATACGTTTATGCCATAGTGTTGACTCATCACTACCAGCTTTGGAAAGAAAGCATGATACTTCACCCATAGGAGAAGCATTGTTCATATCCAGCTTGTACATATCCCCTTTCCTGGGAGATCTAAGAAGCACCAATTCCGGAGGAATTATCATCCCTGGTTTGAGGATAATGCACTCATGTTCTGTGAAGAGCATCTGATGCTTCTGGTCACAGAATTGAGAAACACTTAACAGATTGTGTTCAAGCTGTTTGACAAAGTGAACTTTGTCAATGTTTATTCTGCCATTGGATATACTTCCTCTGCCCGAAATATATCCTCCGGCCTCACCTCCAAATTGGACAGGCCCTCCATTAAAGTTCTGGAATTGTTGAAGGAGAGATCTGTTCCCTGTCATGTGCCTGGAGCATCCACTATCTACAATCCAGACATTGTTGTTCTTGTCAAATGGACGTCCCTGCACATAAGATGAGATGGTTAGTTTTGATTGGAAGCCCAAGCCTTGCTGGTCTTGGGGTCTTCCAACGATAGTGACATAATTGAACCAAAAGATATGCATTGGGGTTCAATAGTGGTCGTTGTTGAAGAAGAGGTTTGGGCTGCAGCATCTTCCTTGATCTTCCAATCCATCCCTTGGTTGTTCTTTGAAGATGAGCTTGTTGAAGCTTGTGCAGCATGGTCTTCTTCTGAAGCTTCTTTCTTTTCGGAAAAAACCTTCACCACCTTTTCTTCCGAAGTAGTCTTCTTCTGAGATGGTTTCAAGGGAGCCTTCTTGTTCTTCCGAACCTTAGAAGGTTTGGCTTCCGAAGCCATCTTCCCTTCGGAAGAAGTAGTTTCTTCCGAAAGCAACTTGGCTTCCGAGACCAACCTTCCCTTTTTCATTATTTGGACCTTTTGAAGTGGTCCAACTGAGAAACCTTCTCTGACTCCTTCTTTTCTAACATTATTTGCATAATGTGTGCTTGCTGGATTGTAGTAACAATCTTTAGCCATGTGGTTGTGCAGACCACACATTATGCATGCAATGTTAGTTTTCTGGGAACTTGCAGGTTGCTGTTTCTTAGGTTTCTTCTCTTCATCAGCAACTTTCCCTTTCAACTTCTGATCCTTCAGTAGGATAGGAGTGCTGGTATTACACTCCTTTCCTGAATCAGAAGTACCTACCACTTGAAATCCGGCAGAAATGAAGACACCCTTTTGCTTTGGGTCGATCTTAAGCTTGGACTTTGCAACCTTCTTGGCAGTCCTTCTAGCAACTTTAGCTCTGCTTCTTCTTGCCTTGGTGGTAAGGATTTGGTCTTCACAGGTGGAGATGAGTATATCCTCCTGTTTCTCCCCTGTGGTGGTCACTATTTTTGCCTCATCCTTTAGTTCCAATGGAGAAGGGTCAGCAGTTGGAACCTCTTGCTCTTCAGTATCACATCTAGGTAGTCTAATAGACTCATAAGAGTGTGGTGGAGCTATTTCATTGGTTCCCAACCCTTCTTTGTTTTGATAAAACATTTTGGAATGAGAGGTTGATGCAAGAATAGTTTGGAAGCTTTGCTCAGCAATAGCTTGCTGTGACCAACTGGGCTTGAACCTCAGATAGTTTGGATATCAGATCTTTAATTTGAGTCTTATAATTAATCTTTTCATGTTTCAAAAGAGACACAGTTTTCTCTAACTCCTCAATTTTCTTTTGATAGTCAGATTCAGCTCTCTTAAAATCAGATTTTAGCACATTTAAAGACTCAACCTCAGATCTGATTTCCAAAATGTAATCCTTATAGAGTTTAACTTTAGCAATACAGGCAACAGTACAAAGATGTTCATATACCTGATCATCATCTGTTCCGGCCATGAGTGCTTGAGCAGGAGTCACATCCTGTACCATGAAGCTCCAGTCAACTTCTTGAGCCACATCAGCTGTTTCAGTTGACTTCTCTTCATGCTTTGAAGCAGTGGGATGTGTGGAGGCCTGTGGGGTTCCCGGGTTGTTCTTGGGAGCCTTGCATTCCCTAGCGAAGTGACCAAGTTGGTTGCAGTTGTAACACTTTGCTTTGCTTTTGTCAAACCCAAACCTGTTGTTGACTGGGTTTTGAGGGAATTGCCTTCCAGTTCTCTTGAAGAACTTCTTCGCACTATAAGTTAAAAGAGCCATCTGCTGGACAATATCCATGTACTCCACATCATCTGGACTGAAGCACTCAAGATCATCAAAGCAGTATTGAAAATCACCAGAGTGTCCATTTCCAGAGACAAAGGCACAACTATCCTGAGAGGAGTTGTGTTAAACCTTTTGAGACTTTGGAGTCTCAGGTAGAGTAATGTAAGGTCCGCTGTGTGAGTTGTCAGGGTAACACAACAACTGATGTTGTGGTTCCGTGATTTCCCTTTCAACCACATGAAGGGCTGAACTCAGTTGGTTATTGGATTGACCAGAGGAGTTCTGCATGTTCATCTCCATCTGGAATGCACTTAGGATACCATACAACTCTGTCAGAGTAAGAGTCTTAAGGTCTGAAGTTCTCTTGATTACAACACAGTAATGTATCCATAGTTTAGTAAGGGAAGACATGAACTTCCTAACTATGTCTCTATTCTCAAGAGCTACTCCAATATCCTCCAGAGTATCTACTAGCTCAACATACCTGAAGTATTATTGAGTCAAGGTCTCACCAGCCTTGAAAGTAAAGTTCTCAAACTGCTGCTTCAAAAGATCCTTCTTGTTCTCTTGGGTTTCCTTGGATCCTTCATACATCAGCTTCAGTGCTTCCCATAAATCTTTAGCAGTTTTGCACTTCTTGAAGCGTCTGTAGACGGAGTTGGGGAGAGCAATTTAGAGAGAAGTCATAGCCCTTTGATCCAGCTCTATTCTCTTCCTGTCTTCTTCTGAGTAATCATCAACATCTTTTGGAATGATGCGATTACCAGTGGCAGAAGTGGTGCTTGGTATGAAAGGACCATTGACAATGGAGTCCCACATCCTTGAATCTTGACACTTGATGAAGCCTTGCATTCTGATACACCATGTGTCAAAGTCTTCAAGGGTGATCAGTGGGGACTTGGTCATGGTACTGGTTTCCATATCAGCCTTGGAGAGAGCAGCCATTTGAGTGAGTGGTTTGTAGTGAGGAGTGAAAAACAGGTTGATTTGGATGGTAAGATCTCACAATCAAGAGCCTAGAGCTCTGATACCAATTGCAGGATCGATTATGGGTGGTTTTTCTCTCAACTCACTGCGAATAACACTCAGCAAGTAGTCTATGAAGAGTTGATCACAATATACCAAGTAGCAAGCAGTAAGAAAATAAACACAGCAAGTAAATTTTCAAGGTACTTTTATATATTGCTTCTCAACTCAAAGGATTACAAGACTCTTGGATTCTCAAATCACTTCTAATGAGTTACAAGGAGAAGATATATATAATACTACCTACAGCCGGATATACTTTGATACCAGCTGGACACCTCTAACCTTACATCTTACTACAAGATTCTAGGTGAGGTCTTTCAGACATTTTGCCTGGGAGTTGGTAGTCAGGACATGTCCCTGACTTACCTTTTGTCACCAACTAAAGTTGGTAACATATACTATCATAAAAAGGTGAACAGTAGAATAAAGCATGGTCAACAACATGGCTCTTTAGGAAGATGCCATGCTGTATCAGAGGTCTGCAGCGGACTGTCAGGGACCATACTTTTATCTGCTGGTCATCGCAATGTCTTCCGAAGAATAAAGTACTTCGGAAGAATAACTTCTTCCGAAGCCACTTTTACTTCGGAAGACTGCTTCTTCCGAGGCTTGGAGTCTTCTTTGTCTTCGGAAGTTCAGACTTTGTCTTCAGCTGTTTCATCAGACTTTGTCTTCGGAAGCTCAGACTTTGTCTTCAGCTCTTTCATCAGACTTTGTCTTCGGAAGATAGTCTTCAGCTATTGGCTTCAACTGTTGTCTTCAGTTGTTGACTTCAGCCGTTGTCTTCAGACTCTCAGAAGATCTCTTGCTTTGCTTCGGAAGCCCTTCAATGTAGCACCAAAAATGACTATGAAGTGGTTTTGGTTGCATCAGCCTCATCATGATCCAACATGTTGGTTAGGGTTCGTTATGTTGAAAAGGTTATCGAAGTAAGTTTTCCATCTCGCCTTGATGTCGTTCTCCTTCACCAAGACCTTTCCATCTGCAGCCTTTATGAACTTCACCATTCTCAGGTCCTGTCTTCTACTTTCTCTTGTCCTGGCAATCTTAAACATGTCATATTCTCCTTCTTTTGTCTCTAATCGCTTATACATTCTCTCGTACGCTGTGTTCTTTGCCTCTGACACAGACTTTTTTGCCTCTCTCTTAGCCTCCTTGTATTTATGTTTTAGATCTGCTTTTTCCTCGTCATTATTACATTGTAAAAGGTCTCTAAAACTTTGTTGTTTAATTCTTATCTTCTCCTGTACATTTTCATTCCACCACCAGGATTTCTGGTGACCTACTGTCTTATTTGTTGCAAGTCCAAGAGTTTCTTTAGCTGCTTGCATAATTGTAGTTGTCATATCTTCCCACGTTTGGTTTGCGTCTTTCTGTAGCCCAGTTTGGATCGTTGGTATGAACTTATCTCTAAAGGTGGTATCGTTGGTGATATATATATGTAAGGAGATATGGAAAATTAATAAATAATTGCTTGGTGTGTGAGTTCCTGCAGATCTTGTTTATATAGATATATTATATGTATGGATGTCATGCTTTTATAAGTGGACTAAATGTATGGTGTGTTATACACATGTGTAGGTAAATCTGTAGAAAATTGTGCATGATATATTATATATGTATATATATTATATGTGTGCATTAGGTGTTATGACATATGGATATATACACACACACACACCATATAAGTGTGTCATATATATGTATATGATAAGTATATTATGGATATGTAGTGAGTATTAAATAATATGGGTTTTACAATATAAATTTATACATTTAAAATGTATAAATAATACTTACATGTATTGTCACAAATACACATGAATAATTGAGTTTTATGCGTGTATGATGTTATGTTTGGTCGTGCTTGCTGATGAATGCGGAATTTAATCGTAACCCTCATTGTAACTGAGTCGTGAAACGTGAAACCGTACGCCCGATTATTAACATGTGGTATTTAATATTAATTATGTAAAATACGTGCATCCAGGTCATTTGGAAACTTAATCGTTTGTGCTTACACTTATTGGTTTTGCTGTGCATTTAAGGTGAGTTTTCATGGTCTCGTTTTATATTCTTTTCTTTTTGGGGGAGAAAACATGCAAACACTATTTTTGTTATGGTTGCCAGTAATATTGATATCGTCTGCTACGTTAGTGGAGACACATTTGAAAGTACTTATAGTATCGAACCGTTAGTAATGGGATTAGTGAGGTAATTCTGAGTAGTACTACTGGGTTTGACAAACCCCGCCCGGGCTAGTCGCGCTAGCTTAATTGGAGGTCGAACGGGTGCTAAATTGACATAACGATTGCCAAGGTCTGTGATAGACGTGGTGGAAAGGCACTAAACACACACAGTGAACTTTGGTTTGAAACATTAAGTAACTTGTTTATAGGCTAGCTACCTATCGATATGCTTTATATACTAAACCATGTGAAACGCTTTCTGACACATTACTTGTTGATTAAACCTGTGGACTCATCAATTTTATGTTGACACACTTTAGCATGTTTTCTCAGGTCAAAGGAACGCACATGGTTAGGATCCAGCTAGGATGCATTCATGGCATACATCACAACTCAATCATTTTATTTTATTAAATGTTATTGACTTTTATGGTTTAAACGCATGTTGATACAATTTACTGTTGATTTCTGTTTTCGAAACGCTTCTGCATGTTTGAAACACTTTTGGTTGATTTAAAAGTCTAATTACTTAATATGATGTTTTGTAATTATCGTTTCTGGTGTAACTGGTGCTATCTGAGATCCAAGTTTGTCACACGCCTGACGGTAAAACCTCGTTAGCGGTTTTTAAGGGTGTGACAGATTGGTATCAGAGCCCCAGTTATAGCGAACTAAAATGAGCATTCACATGCATTGCATTTTAGACTATAGCTAGATTGCATTAGTTACACACACGTAGATTACTGAGTTTTACTTGATTGATGTATTACTTGCTTGGACTCATTTTTGTGACATGGACTACAGACATGGTATCTTCTTCGCGAGCCTTAGGTAAAAGACCAGTACGTTCCGAGCCTTCCATTTCTCCTGTACCTGATAGAGGACTTGACTGGCCTCGATTGCCATACTCTCACGAGGAGATGGACTGTGACCAGATATTTGCGATACCTGAGCTCGATCCTTCACGCGACTGGGAGTACTACCCTACTTACATAGACCGTATGATCTATAGGGAGCGCGTTCTATCCCTAGCTACTACTAGACCTAGGACTAGGTCATCGACAGCCTCTACGACACCTACTCTCCCTTCTCTTGATGTTCCTCTCGAGCGAGCTATTGTAGCCTTAGCCGCTACACTAGACACTGCGACGACGCATTAGAGCACTCATTGATGAGAGCTCTACCTTATGGTACGACATGAAGCAACTACGCTTGCAGGTGGAGACACTTCAAGAGAGACTGTCGATGTCTATTACTGGGCATTATAATTTGACTGGTAACGTGATGGTACTTTCTGATCGCATGGACGAGCAGGATCATCGCAACTTAGCGATAGATGTGAGACTAACATGTTTGGAAGAACAGTTAGCTGCACTCCAGATTGAGGATGACCCGGCACCAGAGGAAGAACCAGAAGATGCACCAGCGACCGTATCCGATGATGATGACGGCTCTGTCATGTCCTGCTGATGTCTGATGTTCTGCCTACCTTGGATTTTATTCTATTTTGATTTCAGTTCTTGCGTTATTTCATATTACACCTAGATGGGTAGGGGTGTTCCCATCCAACTGATATATTTTGAATTTTGATGGTTTGATTTGTATACATTGTACTCTTATAATTATTTTTAATCAATGATTATTATTTGAATATTAACTGTTGTGGTTATATGAAATGCATGATTATTTACCTTGTACATTATGATGATCATATATTATGTTATCTCATGTATGTGTATTATGACTATGTAGAATCATGTCTGGACGAAGAGTTGGACGTCCAAGTGGACGAGGAAACATTAACCTGACGCAAGCTGAGCTTGATGCCATCATAAATGAGCATGTTGCTGAAGCGCTCGCGGCATACGAATAGGCCAGGAACCAAAATCAAAACAACAATACCAACCAAAACCAAAATCAAGGAGGTAAATCTCTATCAAATAGACCTTTTGGATCTAAACCTATGATACTCTGCTTAACAATCCTTAAATCATTAATACGTATCCTCTCATTCCAGGTCAAGCAGTCTGCACTTTCAAGATGTTCATGGACTGCAAGCCTCATTACTTTAAGGGTTCTGAGGGTGTTGTTACCCTCCTCTGTTGGATTAAGAAGCTGGAATCCGCCTTTGTAATGTGTAACTGTCCGGCAGAAAACCGTGTCAAGTATGCTTCTGGCACTTTGGAAGGGACTGCTCTAACCTGGTGGAATTCCCAAGTTCAGACTCTAGGATTGGAAGCTGCTAACAACTTATCTCGGGAAGACTTCAAGACACTATTGAAGGAAGAGTACTGTCCTAGAAATGAAATCCATAAACTAGAAACGGAGTTTTGGAACCTCAAAATGGTTGGATCTGAAATAGAGGAGTATACAACTCGTTCACACGAGTGTGCTGCCTTATGTCCTCAAATGGTGACCCCGGCCTACAAGAGGATAGAAAGGTACATTGATGGGTTAGCTCCTCAAATTGAAGCCAGTGTCATGGATGCAGATCCAATCACTATTCAGCAAGCGATTCATCTGGCTTATAAACTCACTGATCAGGCAGTAGCTCAAGGCACACTACCTAAACCTGGAACTACAACTAGTTCATCTGATAACAAGCGGAAATGGGATGGTGCGTCTACTAAGTCTTCCAACTCAAATCAGCCTCAGCAACAAACCAAAAAATTTGATTCACCCCGACACTTCACCAATGCTAACCAGAACAACAACAACGGTGGACAAGGATCAAGTGGCTATGTTGGAAAGAAACCAAAGTGTAACAAGTGCAACTTCCATCATTATGGCCAGTGTGGTCGTTTTCGTTGTCAAAGATATGGCAAGACGGGTCATATTGCTCGAGACTGCAGGGGTGATCTGATGACTAAGCAATAACCTCAACAGCAATGACCAGGAGAAACACCTAGGGGTTGTTATGAATGTGGCAAGGAGGGCCACTACAGGAAGGATTGCCCCCAGCTGAAGAATGGAAACAAGGGTAATAATGGAAATAATGCTAAGGGTTGTGCTTTTGTGATTGGTTCTGGTGAGGCAAGGAATGATCAGAATGTGGTTACTGGTATGTTTCCTCTGAATGGTTGTTTTGCTTCTATACAGTTTGACACGAGTGCTGATAGGAGCTTTGTTTCTACCAAGTTCATTAAACTTCTAGATGTAACCTTAGTTGATATGGAACCTAGTTACATTGTAGAACTAGCAGATGGGAAACTGATTAAGGTAACTCACATCATTAAGGGATGTAAACTGGGATTATCTGGACATGAGTTAAATATAGATCTGATGCCTGTCATACTTGGTAGCTTCGATGTAGTTATTGGTATGGACATGGTTATCCATGAATCAAGCGGAGATCATCTATGGTGAGAAAATCATTCGTGTACCACTTTCTAGTGGTGAAGTTTTGTCAGTTCAGGGCGAAAAGAGGGGTACAGTCTCAGGAATCATCTCCTACATGAAAGCCCAAAAGTGCTTACGCAAGGGTCATACAGTTTTCCTTGCTATGGTCACTGAAAGAAAAACTGAGGAAAAGAAGATTGAAGATATCCCTGTTGTACGTGATTATCCTGAGGTTTTCCCTGAAGACCTACCTAGTCTCCCACCGCATCGCCAAGTCGAATTACAGATTGATTTGGTACCTGGAGCCGCACCTATCGCGAGAGCACCGTACAGATTAGCTCCAAATGAACTGCAAGAGATGTCTATACAATTGCAGGAACTATTGGATAAAAGGGTTTATCAGACCTAGCTCATCACCATGGGGAGCCCCAGTCCTGTTTGTCAAGAAGAAGGATAGAACTTTTCGTATGTGTATCGATTATAGGGAATTGAACAAAGCGACGATTAAGAATCGTTATCCTCTTTCGCGCATTGATGATTTATTCGATCAGCTTCAAGGGTTGAGTTTCAATTCCAAGATAGATCTGAGGTCGGGATATCATCAACTGAGGGTTCGAGATGAAGACATTTGAAAGACTGCGTTCAGAACTAGGTATGGCCACTACGAGTTTTTGGTTATGCCATTAGGGTTGACCAACGCGCCAGCGGTTTTCATGGACCTCATGAACCGAGTGTGCAAACCCTACTTGGACAAGTTTGTCATTGTCTTCATTGATGACATCCTTATTTACTCAAAAAATAAGGAAGAACACGAGGAACACCTTAGACTGATTTTAGAGCTGCTGAAACGAGAACAATTGTATACTAAGTTTTCAAAGTGTGACTTCTGGATACGAGAAGTCCAATTCTTGGGTCACGTGGTCAATGAGAATGGTATACATGTTGACCCGAAAAAAATAGAAGTCATCAAGAAGTGGGCTACGCCTAAGACTCCGACTAAGGTACGACAGTTTCTTGGGTTGGCTGGCTATTATTGACGATTCATCGAAGGGTTTTCAAAGATTGCTCAACCTCTTACCGCGTTAACTCATAAAGGCATCACATACAATTGGGGTGACAAACAAGAATCCACATTTTAGGTTTTGAAGCAGAAACTTTGTATGGCACCGATTCTATCCCTACCTGAGGGAACAGACAACTTTGTAGTTTATTATGATACTTCCATTCAAGATCTTGGTTGTGTGCTAATGCAACGCGAGAAGGTGATTGCTTATGCTTCCCACCAATAAAAAGTTCACGAGAAAAACTACACGACACACGACTTAGAGTTGGGAGCCGTTGTGTTTGCACTCAAGATATGGAGACATTACTTGTACGGTACTAAGTGCATCATATACACTGATCACAAGAGTCTCCAGCACATCTTTGAACAGAAGGAACTAAACATGAGACAACGTTGTTGGCTCGAGTTGTTGAACGATTACGACTGTGCAATCAAATATCATCCGGGTAAGGCTAACGTAGTAGCCGATGCCCTAAGTCGAAAGGAAACACCTAAACCAAAACGAGTTCGAGCATTACAGCTTACCATCCACACCGGATTACCTGATCAGATCCGTAATGCTCAACTTAAGGCTTTGAAGGAAGAAAACTTAATGGCAGAATCCATGCGGGGTATGGAAAAACAATTAGAGGTCAAATCTGATGGAATTCGTTACTTTATGGAACGAATATGGGTTCCATTGTATGGAGAACTACGAGAGCTGGTAATGGATGAAGCTCATAAGTCATGATATTCTATCCATCCGGGTTCGGATAAGATGTATCAGGATTTGAAGGCTCTGTACTGGTGGCCGAACATGAAAGCAGATATTGCCACTTATGTAAGCAGATGTTTGACCTGTTCTAAGGTTAAGGTGGAATATCAAAGGCCATCCGGTATGCTTCAACAACCGGAAATTCCAGTATGGAAGTGGGAACAGATATCAATGGATTTCATCACAAAATTGTCTCGGACTCCCAGCGGATACGATACCATTTGGGTGATTGTAGATCGCTTGACAAAATCCGAACATTTCCTGGCAATCAGGGAGACTGACCGAATGGAAAAGTTGACCCGTATCTACCTAAGGGAAATAGTCCTTCGGCACAGTGTGCCTATTTCCATTATCTCTGATCATGACACTCGATTCACTTCACACTTCTGGCAATCTTTACACCGATCATTGGGAACAAGGTTAGATATGAGCACTGCATATCATCCTCAAACTGATGGTCAGAGTGAGCGTACGATCCAGACTCTCGAAGACATGTTGCGCGCCTGTGTGATCGATTTTGGCAGCAGTTGGGAAACCCACTTACGAGTTTTCTTACAATAACAGTTATCACACTTCAGTAAAAGCTACCTCCTTTAAGGCACTGTATGGACGCAAGTGTCGATCACCTATTTGCTGGGTAGAAGTTGGAGAAAGCCAACTTGCGGGTATTGAACTTGTGCACGAGACGACTGAGAAGATCGTGCAAATCCGTAACCGTATGGCAGCAGCACGTGACCGACAGAAGAGTTATGCTGATAAGCGTCATAAACTGTTGGAATTCCAGATTGGTGATAAGGTACTTTTGAAAGTGTCACATTGGAAAGGTGTGATACGTTTTGGGAAACGTGGAAAACTAAACCGTAGATACGTGGGACTGTTTGAGATTGTCAAACGGGTTGGCCCAGTAGCTTATCAACTGAACTTGCCTAAAGAGCTCAGTGGAATACACAATGTGTTTCACGTATCAAATCTAAGAAAGTGCTTAACCGATGAATCACTTGTCGCTCCATTGGAGGAACTAGAAATCGACTAACAGCTTCGTTTCGTTGAAGAACCAGTGGAGATCATGGATCGAGAAGTCAAAACCCTAAAGCACAGTAAGATCCCCATTGTGCGCGTTAGATCGAACTCAAAGCATGGACCAGAATTCACCTGGAAACGCGAGGATCAAATGAAAAAGAAGTATCCACAACTGTTTAACGATCAGACGTCTACTCCTTAAGGTATCATTCTTAAGATATCTTTTTCTTTCAATTTCGAGACGAAATTCCCTTCAACAAGGGGATGATGTCACAACTCGTGCGAAACCTTACATTGCTTTGTTTCGAGTTTGTTTCAGAAACTCTCAGAAATCTTAGCGCGTCTACGTTCCGGATAACTGACCAGCTTGCTCACTACGTTCGTTAAATCCGTTCTTCAACAAGGGGATAATGTGACAACCCGTATTTTTCAGGTTAACACCATTTCCGACCGTTTCCGCTATCTAATCTTTCTCTGCTATTTTATAATTAAATCAACTTTATTTATCATTATTATTAGTACATAATTCTAACTATTATTAGTACATAATTCTAATCAATCCTAACTTAATTAAAATTTATTAATAGCTCTAAGTGGAAGTTAGTTAAACTTAAGGGACTAGAATTGGCATGATACCAAAATCCCTTGCATATAATCCACCCACCTCCCGTAACCACCCCCCCTTTCTCTCGACTTTCTTCAAACCCGTAAACCACCTCCTGCGTAACCCTAATCGACAGCCTCTCTTCATTGCGTACAAGCTCCTTTAACGTTCTTCTCAACCGCGAGTACTCGGAGATCGGTATCAACCGTGCTATTATGTGGATCGTTTTCGGCAGCCCTCTTTCTCTCGACTAATACCACAGCCCCTCGACCACAGCCTTGTACGGTATGTTTCTCCGTTATTCCTTTCGTTACGGTTTTGGTTACAGTTTCGTTCGACACGGACTAGGTACGTTACGGTGGTGCGATGGTTGGTTTTGGGGTGTACTCGGGTTCACGGGTGGGTTCTAGCGATTGGTTTGGGGCAACCGAGGACTCCAGGGAGTAGTTGCATGGGTTGTGGTTTTGGTAATTAGGTTGTGTTATTATGATGTTGTACATGTATGTGTGTATGTATGTTGCGTATATATGTATAAGTGTATATGTTTTCTGCCATGGATGAATACAAACCTCTTGTATATATGGTTGTACATGAGGTTGTATGGATGTATATATATATATATATATATATATATATATATATATATATATATAAAGAGGTGTATGTGATGGAACCGTGTGTGAGTTTATTCCTATTATATATATGGTTGTATATGTGGGTTTTGTAGAGGTGAGTGCATGGTGTGCTTGTATGCATGTGGTGATATATATATGTATGGAGATATGGAAAATTAATAAATAATTGCTTGGTGTGTGAGTTCCTGCAGATCTTGTTTATATAGATATATTATATGTATGGATGTCATGCTTTTATAAGTGGACTAAATGTATGGTGTGTTATACATGTGTGTAGGTAAATCTGTAGAAAGTTGTGCATGATATATTATATATGTATATATATTATATGTGTGCATTAGGTGTTATGACATATGGATATATATATATATATATACCATATAAGTGTGTCATATTATGTATATGATAAGTATATTATGGATATATAGTGAGTATTAAATAATATGGGTTTTACAATATAAATTTATACATTTAAAATGTATAAATAATACTTACATGTGTTGTCGTAAATACACATGAATAATTGAGTTTTATGCGTGCATGACGTTATGTTTGGTCGTGCTTGCTGATGAATGCGGAATTTAATCGTAACCCTCATCGTAACTGAGTTGTGAAACGTGAAACCGTACGCCCGATTATTAACATGTGGTATTTAATATTAATTATGTAAAATACGTGCATCCAGGTCGTTTGGAAACTTAATCGTTCGTGCTTACACTTATTGGTTTTGCTGTGCATTTAAGGTGAGTTTTCACGGCCCCGTTTTATGTTCTTTCCTTTTTGGGGGAGAAAACATGCAAACACTATTTTTGTTATAGTTGCCAGTAATATTGATATCGCCTGTTACGTTAGTGGAGACACATTTGAAAGTTCTTACAGTATCAAACCGTTAGTAATGGGATTAGCGAGGTAATTCTGAGTAGTACTACTGGGTTTGACAAACCCCGCCCGGGCTAGTCGTGCTAGCTTGATTGGAGGTCGAACGGGGTGCTAAATTGACCTAACGATTGCCACGGTCTGTGATAGACGTGGTGGAAAGGCACTAAACACACACAGTCAGCTTCTGTTTGAAACACTAAGTAACTTTTATGGCTAGCTACCAATCGATATGATTTATATACTAAACAATGTGAAACGCTTTCTGACACATTACTTGTTAATTAAACCTGTGGACTCACCAACTTTATGTTGACACACTTTAGCATGTTTTCTCATGTCAAAGGAACGCACGTGGTTAGGATCCAGCTAGGATGCATTCATGGCATACATCACAACTCAATCGTTTTATTTTATTAAACGTTATTGACTTTTATGGTTTAAACGCATGTTGATACAATTTACTATTGATTTCTGTTTTCGAAACGCTTCCGCATGTTTGAAACACTTATGGTTGATTTAAAAGTCTAATTACTTAATTAATGTGATGTTTTGTAATTATCGTGTCTGGTGTAACTGGTGTTATCTGAGATCCTGATGTGTCACACGTCTGACGGTAAAACCTCGTTAGCGGTTTTTGAGGGTGTGACAAACGTAACCCTCAAAACTAGACCGTGAATACTTGTACAACCGCAACCGTCCATTGTTGTTTCATACTTTCATTTTGGGCTGAAGTTTGTGTTTGGGGATAAGATTTAAGGTTAGAATTTTGAGTTTTAAGTTCTAATCACAAAGAGTCACTTTCCAAAGTTCCCCATTTTGAAAAGGCTGAAAAATGTTTGGGTAATTGTGAAACTATTTTAAATTAAGGTTGTTTCATGTGATTGTTGCATTTGTTGATGAAATACCTGTCACACCAAATTCATAATTTATCAAAAGAAACAACCAAACCCGTAATTTAAAGCTACCATGTGAGTCATTAGTGTAATTAACTCAAATAATATATCAACAACATCTAAGTAAACCAAAATTAACATACTACGTACATGTCAGTCAACTTGAGAATGACTCAACAAGAGCAACTTAAAATATTTAATCTGCAGATTTTTCTTAATTTTATAATGAAATAAACGGAAACAAATTAAATTATGATACTAATAAAAACACTAGTTTGCTCGAAATTACAACCTAAATTATAACTTACATAAATTATAAATCAAAGTGATAACTTTTGACAATCTCTAATGAGGAAAAAGCAGGTATAAAAATATATAACGCGATCGTAGGTCATTGTTTTAACGAGTTAAAATAAACAAATATAAAAATAATAGTTTTGTTTTTACATATTAATATAGGTAAAATTATTATCTTTTAAATAAACAAGTTAAGTCGCGAGTCCAAACCAAAAATTTAAACTGATAATTTGCTAAATATAATACATGGGATACTAACTTACTTTAATTATAACTAGGTTTTAACCCGGCTGCGCGTTGCGGCGGCGGCGTATGTCATGCGATATAGTATAAAATACAATCAATCCAAATTTTTGAACTAAATTTACGTTGAGACGTAAAATAACTTGAACTTATAGTGCGTCTTTCCCAAAAGCAACGTAAACCGTTAATAAAAAAACCCAAACAAACCATCAAGTTTAAAAAACGAAGTCTCAATCTAGGATGAGATAGATTCATCCAAAACCATTAACAAAGAAAAACCCAGAACAAAACATCAAGTGAAATGAGCTCAAGCTCAGTTTCAATAAAGGTAGGCTCATTATCAACATAAACCTTTATAGGAAAAACCCCAAACACAGATCAAACCAGTAAACCATTAATCAAAGAAAACACCAAAATAGACCTCAGGTAAAATTAGCTAAAGATTGGTCTCAGATGAGCTAGGCTCTTCATCATCGACACACGTCTTCTCAAACAACATCCAAAACCATAAATCAAAGAAAAACTTATAACAAACCATCAAGTGAGATGAGCTCAAGCTCAATCTCAGATGAGCTAGGCTCATCATCATCAACATCAACTCACGTCTTTCTAAACAGCAATAAAATTATTAATTAAAGAAAACCCAAATAAGATCATCAAGTAAAATTAGCCCCAATTCGGTCTCAGACGATCAAAGGTCATCATCATCGACATATGTGTTCTCCAACAGCAAACAAACTCAGACTCAACCTCAAAAGAGCTAAGCTCATCATCATCGACATGTGTGAACCCAATGCTACCAAGGCAAAGCCTGCACCGCTGTCGCCACAAGGGGGCGGTGGTCGGCGACCGACAACGATAAGCCATAACAGAGTCTCAGGCTAATAATCATAACCATCATCGACAGATCTATAACCCCAAAGTACATCAAGCACCAAATCAAATGACCGTATAGCCCATGCTACCAAGGCACAACCCTTACCATCTAGCTAGAGAAGGTGCGACCGGCAACGATAGGCCACAAAACGGTCTCAGGCTGATCGAGGCTATGTAAGAGAAACAGAGAACCTGCGAGCAACGGCGATCTAAGAGAAACATAGCAACGCGATGTCCGACAATGACAGACCAAGCTGGCGTCGCCGGAAACGGCAAGCCAAGTGGCCATCGTGTCGTCTTTCACGAAGAAATGCATAAGCGAGACCCCAAAAACGGGACCGCGACCGGCCGTCGCCGCTTTCTCAAGGGTTTCTCTCTCTAACCCCCACTCTCTCCAAGTTGTCATCGCAGAGTAACGGCAAGCCAAGCGCAAGCGAGACCCCAATCCGCCTTCACCGGACACAGGACCACAACCAACCGTCGCTCCATTCTTAGGGTTTCTCTCTCTAACCCTCTATCTCTCTAGTCAAATGAACGGGATCCTTCTAAGCAAATGAAGGGGATCCTTCCTTAAAAGGCAAAAACAATCTAAACACACGTGAAAGGCACGTGAAATCCACCGACCAAAGTCCTTGATAAGAATAGTAATTTGAAGTCGTATATCAGTTTTGGAGTAAATTCAAATTCCTGGATATATCATATATGCATTATTAATTCTATCCAATATTATCAATAGTGCCGGCCCACTTTTTTCTTTCTCCATTTGTAATGCGGCCCAATCATGTCCATGCAGATCTCAGTTAAAAAAACCCGGCCCAAACCTTGTCACATATACAAGTATATAACCAATGTTTTTAAAACCGAACCGGACAGTGAACCGGACGCTTTACCGGTCCGTTGATCGGATCGGTTCAACCGGTCAGACAGTATATAAGAACCGGATAAAATTATAATTATCTTTTATAAATATACTTAAAAGTTACAAAAAAATAAAGAATTATATAAAAAAACGGTTCAAAATGTAAATATCAAAACATCAATAATGACAAGGATTACAATAAGTGGAATAATAATTTAACTATAATTATATAATCATATTCATATACGTACAAGCATTCCCTAATTAAGACACACATATATAACAGTTTCACTTTTGTAATTATATGACATCTATATCCTCTAAAAAAACTATGAATCTGTAGTCATGTTTATAGGGACTGTGTCGGTTACCAATTTACCATATCGATACAAAACTCATCTAAGTCTCCAAATAAACACAAGTAGGTTACAAGAAATGTTATAACTTATAACGGATATAACTTTTGGTTAGTATGAAGTTACGATGCCATAAATTGATGAATGACAATGTCTCGACGAGTGGATGCTTGGACAAAAGCCATAGGCAAATTTATTCGACTCTTCGGCCCCAATCTTTTATTCGATGAATTTTTCTTAAGCTTTAGCAATTCATAATTATTTCGTTTAGATTGTGAACAAGTAAATTATGTCCTTTAGACTTTAATTTGTTTAAAACAATACCTGTCAAATCAGTTAAGTCACATGAACGGATATTAAACTAAGAATAAAACAATTTGCATTAGGGTTGTTCTTTTCAGTAATAAACTAATTAATAATAGGGTGGAAGTTTAAATTCTTGCCATGTTGTACATGAACTCTTTAACTAAATATTTCACATGTAATACAGTAAAAATAAAGTTATATTCTTACTATTTTGATTGCATTAATTGATTGATTAAACAACGTGGTAGCAAAAATAATTTAACTTTGACCAGTATTACCAAAAATAACAATCCTTATCCGCATGTTTGAATTTTGATTCTTGGATTAGTTACCTAATAATGGTGTTTGATTCTTAGAGAATACCGATGTCATATAATTACAATAGAGTAACCTTAATACATATGTGTTTTAAGGGATGTTTGTACGTAGTAGGTACACAAGTGATTTTACGATATTAAATACTCATGCTTATTAATTTTGTTATAATTTTGCTTAAATAAAAAAGATAATCAATTGAAATAAAAAGTGGTTTTGATTTTAAAATCCATCAGCTGCAACATGTTATATTCTTGGACAAATACAAGGAACAAACATCCTCTAAAATTTTATTCATATCAATGTTTTTGGCACGTGTAATTATCATCTTTACTATCAATCACATACAAGATTTGAATCATTAACCTCTAGTATAAAAGCAAGACATCTTACCACTTCAACTGTCTATTTGTGACTAATGCGTATAAATACAGGAAAATAGTATCCTATACATAGTATAATGAACAAAGGGTATTTCTTCAAATATGGATAATGAGTGTTAGCACAGATTAAAAGTTTAAAAGGTGATTAAAGAAGAGGCACAAGGCATCGTGGAACTTTAAATTTGATATATATATATATATATATATATATATATATACACACACACTATACACCAACTCACCAAGCAAGCTTTTCTGCTTTTTTCCGTTTTCTTTTTCTTTTTGGGGTAATGGCCGCCACTCAAAGCCAAAGTGGCACTGACCTCGCATGCATCGAGTAGCACTACGTTTGCTTAGTACGGATCGGGAACATCTAAGGACTAAGATATAACATTTATTATGAACCCAACATCTCTACTGTTTACAGTCGTAAGCTGATGTAGGATTCATTTGATACACTTAACGATATTGTCAAAATGGTGGTTGATAATATTTTAAACCTACAAAAGAAAAATATATATTCATGTGGAATGTATGGTCAATAATAAAATGTATCTTTGAATGTTTATATCTGAGGAAAACGACCCTCAAACTTTAATATAGCAAGTTGTAACTCCAATCATTTTCTTATTATCACAATTATTAGTTTAAAATAATTGCAATATGTAATTTGTTTTCCGTTGTAATTACACTATTTATACACCATCTGTGAAAGCTCACACTCACCTCTTTTGCTTGGTTTCTTTCTTAATAGATCTTCTCCAGTGTTTTTCACTGTTTTCTGGTACAAAGTTCTCATTTTTTTTCACTATTTTGATACCCTTTTCATTTTGGTATTGAGTAACCTCACAATCATCAGCCATGACTAATTAACCAAAACTTTCATTTCACCAGTCGTAAACAATGTCCGAAGGCGCTGACAAAACAGGTTCAGCAGCTGCACCACCAGCAGCAACCGCGTCTAATACCAGGAAATTCAAATCCATATCCTTCTCCGGTTAGTTTCGTTAATCTTAAGTTTTGAATATTAATTAAGTAAGAGGCTGTTTAGTATTTTAATGGTTCTATTAAAAGGTTACCTCTGATTCGATCAGAGGTACAGTGTGTGCGGTTCACTTAAAAGGCACCGGCCGTTTAATGAATCATGAAACCCTTCAATAGGTAAGTTTTAGAAACATAAGTTTAGAGGCTATCTCTTATTTAATCAGACATCTTAATGGTTCAGCATAAAGTTGCTAAACAACCCTTAATTTGTGTTTGGCTCTGAATATTCTGTCTCTAGGAATCTTGAAGATATTACTAGTTGTCTTTGTTGCAAAGTTTTCGGCATGGGCTTATAAAGCAGGTCTTCCACCACCTCCTAAAACATGTGGATCACCCGATGGCCCTCCGATTACATCACCGAGGGTAAAGCTTCAAGACGGAAGACATCTATCGTATGTAGAACTTGGTGTTCCAAAAGATGTAGCGAAATCAAAACTAATATACGTCCATTGCTTCGACTGTAGCAAGTACCTCAATCCTTTTGCTGCAGCTTCACCGGTATGGTTTTAATTCCCACTTCAAAATTTTCCCCTTATTCCTTTTGTTTTTGTACCTTAATTCTTACAAATGAAGGATTTTACAGGCTGTTATTGAAGAGTTAGGAGTGTATATTGTTTCAATAGATCGGCCCGGTTATGGAGAGAGTGATCCTGACCCTAAACGTACAGTGAAAAGCTTAGCATTGGATATCGAGGAGTTCGCCGATCAACTGAACCTGGGGTCCAAATTCTATGTGGCTGGATTCTCCATGGGTGGGCAGGTCATTTGGTCTTGTCTCAAGTATATCCCTCATAGGTACTTTTCAAATCTTCAAAGTCTTAATCTCGAGTATAAAGATGATCGAACACAAACAAGTTGAATATGAGTGTATATATAAGCCTTTTTCTTTTTGGTTTGAAAACAATCAAAACGAATAGTAATGGTTATATTTAGCAAAACTGGTTTTAAAGCAAGCATCATCATGTACACCGGCCATTTTTATTTAATTTATAAGATCATGTGTTAAACAGACTTGCAGGAGCTGTTCTTATTTCTCCGGCTATCAATTACTGGTGGCATAACCTACCTTCAAACTTAAGCAATGAAGCGTTTTCTCAGCTACTTCCACAAGATCAATGGACTTATCGTGTTGCTCACTACCTACCATGGCTAACTTATTGGTGGAACAGTCAGAAACTGTTTCATGCATTTTCTGTTATTTCTGGAAACCCTGAAATTTTTTCTTTATCAGATTTGATAGTTGTATCTAAGTTGATAGCTCCCATGGAGCCACATCAGGTACTTACAGCTCTTGAGCATATCACTGTCAACTAAACATTCACATAAACACCATTTACCTAGCTATAGATCTTCTAGTAGTACAATCGATCTAAGTAAATCCTTTATGATTTAATGAAACTTTCTTGTTGTTATTAATAAATTACTTGATCAAGTTCATTGAAGACAGCATAAACACCATTTACCTAATTTAGCATAAATCGTTTCCTTTCATTATATTCATGCTACGTTTTTTTTTATTTTTATCATCAAAATTTAATTTGATTTTTAAATTTTAAAATCAGATATAAGCATGTGTAGATTCATTTAATTTAAACGATTAATAAATTCATTTTATAAAATTAATAGAACATGTAAAGATTTTCCCATGAAATTAATTTTGTCGTAGAAAAGTGTTGTTCCCTATGAATCTTCCACGAAAACATGCATAGGAAACGATCTAATTTTCTAGTAGTGACGCTTATGAAGACATGATAGGTATGCATTCTTATTTTTGTTGTTTTTTCTATTGTTTTAATAGGTAAAATGGATGAAATCACAACCAAGACTACAAGGAGAGTTTGAGTCCATCCATCGTGACTTGAATATTGGATTCGGGAAGTGGGAATTTGATCCGATGGATCTTGAAAACCCATTTCCAAACAATGACGGATCCGTTCATCTATGGATGGGTGATGAAGACCTCATTGTGCCAGTGACACTGCAACGTTATATAGGTAACCAACTAAAATGGGTCAATTACCACGAGGTCAGTGGCGGAGGACATACATTTGCTTTTGGAGATGGGATGCATGAGGTTATTCTTAAAACGCTTCTTAAGAAAAGTTATTAGCGGTCGAAATGAAACCAAGTTGTCACTTTTCCTATATTTCGTTGAATTTCATTTTGTCATCAAGGTGGTATGAACATTGTATGATGTATCCATATCTTCATCAGCTTTAATAGTTAAACAAACTCTTCCAATTAGTATAAGCAAACTAGCTACTAAGTTTTGTAAGAGAAAAAAATATAATAATGATGAAATTTTCTCAAACTTTTCTTCTAGTTACCCGATCACTTTTTGTAAAAGAGAAATTTTGAAAACTTTTAATAATATTGTCATCATCTAATTCACTGAACAATAAGTCAATGCGTATCAATCTTAATGATTTTCTAGTAGGGATTAAATGATTAATTGTTCAGTTAAAACAAGAATGTAACTGGGAACTAACATTAGTAAGTATCAACCGATGATACCTATGGTTAGCACTGATGAAGTGAATAAAGACTTCAGTAGTTATTACTATTGCTGGTTGCTAGTACTAATGTAATGGAAGATTCTTTTTATTATATTTTGTTTTAACCATTTTTAGGGTTGGTTAGATATATGTATATAAACGGTGAGGTGAGGTGAGGGTTATGTAGAGCTCGCTTTTCATTCGGTTCTTGTTTTTTTTTTTCGTTTCTTCTAATTATTCTAAAATCATTAAGCTTTATTAATGAAGTCATAGGCGGAGGATAGTGGAGAATTCTAATGATTTAAGTTAATTTAAATTCTTTATCAATTATTCTTTAGTGTTCGAATTCAATTTCCCTTATTCAATATCGACAATGTTTTTAACTTTTTATCTTTTAAAAAGCTCATATGTTTAGTATTTGTTCCGCGTCTCCAAGTAGAGGTTCGAACCTGACCCGGACCCGGGTACGGGTAGTGGTGTACAAACCGTGTTTTTGGCCCAAACCGTGTTTTTGGCCCAAACCGGTTCGGGTTCCAAACCGAAACCGGTTGGTCAAAGTTGGTCAAAACTGGTTGGGTTCAAACCGGTTCGGGCTGGAACCGGTTCCAAACCATAAAAACCCGACCCTATCAAACCGGTTTGGGTCGGTTTGGAAACCGGTTCGGGCCCAAACCGGTTCGGCCCAAACCGGTTTTTTTTTTTTGGAAAATTTGGATTTTTTTTATTCAAAGAAAATTTTAAACTTTTAATTAAAATATTTAATTAAAACATAAAACAATTTATATAATTTAAACAATTTATAACATTTATAAACATATATAAAAATTTAAACAAATTAAAACATTTAAACAATTTAAAACATTTATAAACATATAACAATTTAAAACAATTTAAAACTAAACATTTAAACAATTTATATAATTTAAACAATTTAAAACAATTTAAAACATTTAAACATTTATAAACAAATTAAACGTTTATAAACAATTTAAAACATTTAAAACATTTAAAACAATTTAAAACAATTTAAAACTAAACATTTAACATAGTCGTTTCTTCGTTCGTCCGTATTATACTTGTACGTTTACTCCTCGCCACCAGAACCGGAACTGTTACGAAGGTAGTCATCATATGTTGCTTCATCATTAGTCATTCCTGGTGTCAATCCGTTCTCGACCTCGTCCTCGTATAATTCTGCTTCGTATTCCAATTCTCCTTCAAGTGAGCGTTTGTCTTGTACACTTTCGCGGCATCCAAATAATATTTCAAGCAAATTGACATTTCAAGTGCTTGTGGAGTGAGTCTAGTACGTATTATTGATATAACCCTGCCACTAATAGGAAAAGCAGATTCCGAAGCTACCGTGGAAGCTTGGACGATTAGTAAATCTCGGGCCATGATGGATAGGATGGGAAATTGATCTTTCTTACCTTTCCACCAAGCCAACAAGTCAAAATTTTTAAAATCTTGTGGAGTCATGGTCGATAAAAAGTTTGTAAGACCATACCTCCCGAGTTCACTACTCTGAGTGTTACCACATTAAAGTTTATTACTTTTATCCCTTAAAGTATTATATAAATCAAACATTGGATCATTCGAAGTTTTAGCATTTGCCGCATGCCTTAAAGCCATGGATTTGTGATGTTTCTCTGTATTTTAATAAATAAACATCATACATTTGTTATAAATGTTTGTTAAAAGTAGCTTTTAAAGTTTGACTATACATTGGGTTACGAACTTCTAAATCCAAATTAAAAATAATTTTATCAAGTAAAGTTTTAACCCCCGATATATTTAAACAAGGGTTTAAAGCAGAGGCACATGTAATAACGGGAGGCATTTCTTTAAAATACTTTATAAGTTTTTCTTTCATTGGGTGTATCATATCGGTATAAGGTCTACCCCTACACGACATTTCATTTAATTTTGAAGTCATTAAATAAATTTGGTGAAATACTAACGGACTCGTTGGGTAGTAAACTCCAGAAAGACACGTAGTTATGTTTTTAAAAATTTGAAGCATTTTTGTTACTTCTTCGATAATGGCCCAACCCGATGGATGGTAAGAATTTGTCTTTCCCCGACTTACCAAACTATTATGAAAGGCTATTAAACTTTCTTTTTGTTCAATAGCCTTTTCAAACATGTTATAAGTGGAATTCCATCGTGTTGGTACGTCCTAATTCGGGCCTAAACATTTAGTATTTGCGTCTTTACAAAACTTGCGATATCTAGTATATCTTTGATTATTACTAAAAATATCACGTAACATTTTTTTAAAACAATCTTTAACAGTTTTAATCGTTTTTAAACCGTCTTGAACGACTAAGTTTATGATGTGCGCAACACATCGTCTATGAAAAAAACACACCCTCACACATTGGTTTATATTTTAATTTCAAATGATCTATCGCAAGAGTGTTATTTGACGTATTATCAAAAGAAATAGAAAATATTTTATTTTCTAATTTATACGTTTGAATAACTTTATCAATAAGATAAAAAATGTTTTGGCCGGTGTGAGAATAATCAAACAATTCAAACGCAATCGTACGTTTCATTATTTGCTACGAATCGGGTTTAACCCAATGGGCGGTGACATAAATGTACGAGTCCGGTGAACCGTGAGGTGTCGACCAAACATCACTAGTTAAGTTAACACCGGTTTGTAAATTTACAAAATAAGATATTAATTCATTTTTAGCTTTTTTCCACATTTTTAAACAATCTCTTCGAAGAGTAGCACGACTTACATTGGTGTAACGTGGTTGGAGAGTTCGTTGAATAAGTCGAGTCAAACGTTCGTTGTCGAAATGTTTGAATGACAAGCTTTCTTGAATTACAAAATGCGCCATTTGCTCCCGAACCGCATCAACGTTATAAGCCCAAATATTTCCTTCGTTTGTCATCGAAACTTGACCTTGAGAAGGTTCACCTTTTAACGCTTTACAATATTTATTTGAAATATGGTTTTTCAACGTTGTGTTCGCATCTTTTTTGAAAAACTTATGACAAAACTTGTAACGAGCCTTGTTTGGACCGCTAGCCATTTGACATAAATCGTAATTGCACCATATTTCGGGGTTCCTATTCGTAGGAAGGATTGCTACCACTATGTTGCTTGAAGACGCTTCACAACCAACGGATGATTGAACACTTGATGAAGCCATTTGAGAGATTTTTTATGAGAACGTTTAAAACGAAAGTATTTGTGAGAGCGTTTTTGAGATTTTTGAGAGTAGAGAGTGTTATAAGTTGTTGTGATTCAACCAAAACATCAAATACATATATAATAACTTAGTGGGGGTATAATGGTAAAAAAACATCAAAAAAAGGGTCAAAAAATGAAAAAAAACGGATATATAGCCGTTAGCCAATGGTAACCGGTTTGGAAAACCGGGTTTAAAACCGGTTTGAAAACCGGGTTTAAAACCGGTTTGAAAACCGGGTTGAGAAACCGGTTTGGAATCGGGTTGGAAAACCGGTTTGGGACCGGTTTGGAAATCGGTTTTGAACCGGTTCGGGTTGGAAACCGGTTGTAAAGTCGAAATGGAAAACCGGGGGAGGAACCGGTGGTTCGGGCCGGTTTCGGACCGGTTTGGGCCAAACCGGTTTGGGCCCCAAACCGGTTTCGGTTTTTCCGGCCGAACCGGTTTCCGAACCGGTTTTTTGGGCCACCTCTAGGTACGGGTAGTACCCGATGGAAGGTGTACCCAGGTTGGACCCATTTAAACCCGTAGGGTTGGAACCAGTTTTAGATTTTGAGTTTTATAAGGAACCCGACCCGAACCAAACCAAACCCGACCCGGTTGAACCCGAGTTGAACCCGATATTGGACACACACAAAAGAAAAGAAGAAGAAGAAAAAAGTAAATAAACCGGTATTGGACCTGGTTTCGGACCCGACCCGACCCTACCCTACCTGGGTATAGCGAATAGGGTTTTCATGTATGTGAACCCGACCGAGGTTCATACCCGGTTTCGCCTCAAACCGGGTACAATAAAACCCTGTTGGGCCACCGCGATCCACAAACTGACGCATGGGACTCACCCTTTACTTGGGAATAGAGCCATGAACCCGATAAGAGGGCAACAATGGTTTCGGTTTCACAAAGGACAACGAACAAGATGCAGTGGCCAAACCCGGTTTCGGGTAAGGCCGAAATGCCCACCTCTATCTTCAAATTCCAATTCTTTTTCACTCAATTTGGGCCTCTAATTATTTGTCTGCTTGTATTGATTGAGGATATTGGACTTTTGAGGTGTTGTAATTGGGCCGATTTCAAACTTATGGTCCGGTAAACCGAACAAGGTCCAAAGTCCAAACCATTTAGAGGCTAACCCTTATTCCAATCAGCCCACGTTATTGAAATCTTTGACCGGAAACTATAAATTGTTAAAAAGAAAGGGCTCTTTCGAACCATTTATACAAATATTATGGGTGAATAATGTAAAATTCAGGATCAATAATTTGTGCTAGGGTATGGTTCAGACTTCATACAACAATATTTCCTGTTTTTGTTTAAGTATGTATTTTGTGTTTATACAAAACTGGTTTGACGGTTGGGATTGAAAACCAGACACATAACCTTTACAGTTTTGTGTTGTTGAACCACTTTTGCTTGAACAGGCTAGCTGCCAGTCAAATCGTATTTTGAAATTTTGGCTTTGTTATATTCTTCTGAAAATAAATCTATTAATTACTTTAAACTCGATCCATAATATTTCGTTTAAACTCCTTATGCATTTATATGTTTAACTTTGAAATAGTCGACGGCATCATTTAATTCTTAAAACCATTCTGACAAGTTAACTTGTAAAACTACCGGTTCTCGGTTCGATTTAGCACCGAAAACATGACAAAAATGATAATAATTAAAAAGATGCTTCTACCATTCTATCTTAAAAAACACAAGGTGATTATAACAACTTTAAATTGTAAAACAGACATCCGTACACCCTCTAACTATTATTTCGTAACAAAAACATGCATTTGAACTTTGATTATTTATATTTTTGTAATATTATCAAACATTTTTACGTATAGATCAAGTAAAGCATGCCTTTAAACTGAGTTCAACAGGATCTGATTCAATCTTATCTTCTAGACATTTCCTTTTTTGATTGTTTGATAGAATAAATGCACTAAATCATGTCCTCCCCGGCCGGCCGGCCCTAAGCACACGAGATCCACATAATTTGCTTTAAGTTACATTTTTATTTATACATCCCAAATAAAAGGTGATCTCAAAGCCACCTTCATCTACTTTAGTTGCTTTCTTTCCTGTATCTACTGTGTATAGATCTTCTCCATTTTTTCTTTTATTATATGTTTTACATGTACAAGTTGCAGAGTTTTCTTCTTTTTTAGAGTTAATTAAACAGATGTTCATGTGTTTTGAACAAAGTCACGTGTTTGGATACCATGCTAAGTAACAATTTTAGATGCTAACTTTTAGGGAGCGTTTGGTTGGAAGGAATGAAATGGAATGGAATAGAATTGAGAAACTAGTATAATTTTCAAGTAAAATTATGTTTGAGTGGGTAATGAAATGTAAACCCAAGGGAATGTTTCACCTCAAATTCCCTTGGTTGTGGGATTTCAAATTCCCTCTCTAGGTGGAAGGATTTTGAAATCCCACAACCAAGGGAATTTGAGGTGAAACATTCCCTTGGGTTTTACATTTCATTACCCGCTCAAACATAATTTTACTTGAAACTTATACTAATTTCTCAATTCCATTCCATTCCATTCCATTCCTTCCAACCAAACGCTCCCTTAGTTTTGTATTACTATGAGTATGAAGATTAACTTTCGTTAATTTTTTTTAATTAGTGTGAATGCTAGTAATCAAAATGTTACTTTCATTAACTTTTTTTGTTAAATTAAGGTTAAAAATTAATCTAATGCCCAAACTAGTTACATAATTGAAAGTTAATATCCAAAATTATTATTTTTTTCCTAAATACAAAACATGTTAATTTGTCCAAACCATATATACATCATCTATGTAATTAACTCTCTTTTTATAATCATATAGAACCCTTTATTTTTTGTATCAAGTTGTTTTTTTCTTTCTGAATTCAAGTCTTTCTAAATAAGCCTTTGGATCATGTATGTCATTTTCAGATTGAAGTTATTTTGATAGTATTTTAAAACTTTTATTGGATAGGACAAAAAGTTCAAGAACAAGTGTAACTTCTCCTAGAGCAAATGATTCTTTTATATAGCGATTAAAACAGTGCAACTAGATAACGGTTTCTTGTTCGATTTTGGTTTCGATTTAAACAATAGATACTATGTTTTATTTATGATTGATTATTGTGATTCCAAATTATAATCATATTCCGAATCTTTCATACACGACATATACCTAAATAGGAACATATGTGGGGTGTTGGACTTATTACTTTTTAGCATTGGATGAATTGAAAAGATTCAAGTTATTAAGTTGATAACTTTTTTTATAGTAATTGATACATTCGTTTACTATTACTTTTAAACTATATTAATTTCTAGTTTATAATGTTATATAACTTGAGACTTGGTATTCTTGAAGGAGTTTTTTATTCTAACAATTCATTAATAGTTGACGGTCAAAATCGTCATAAGTAATCATCAATCGATAATAACATCAGTAGCAATCAGGTTATTACAAACCTTATTATCATTGATAGTAACAAGATTACTACCGACCTTTAGTTGTTACCAATAATCGGTAGAAA
The DNA here is from genome assembly GCA_024085815.1 of Flaveria linearis. Lineage (NCBI taxonomy): Eukaryota > Viridiplantae > Streptophyta > Magnoliopsida > Asterales > Asteraceae > Flaveria > Flaveria linearis. The sequence goes on from CM044011.1 coordinate 10,737,472, forward strand.
TTTTTGTTACCACTGATAACAATACTACTAAAGTACACTTTTGCCACCGGTGCACTAGAGTTGAAAACGATGACCAAAACGTGCTACCAATAACCAAAGCTTTTACCACCTACTGAAGACCATTTTAACAACTAATATTCTATTACTATCAAAGATCAATTTTATATAATTTTTAAGCAATTTATGATTGCGAAGAAACTTCTTATTTTATGGAGCTAGATTGTCATCAAGGGCTTTGCCCCTTAAACTCCAACAAGGGTTGCCGCCCCTTGAACCATGATAACAAAGCCGTTGCCCTTAATTAGACCTTTGTTGCTTAGTGTGCTTCAGCCACTTGATCCCTCAAATCCAAGGTTTCTTTTTTCATAAAAAACCAAGCAACCTTATTAAGTTGCACTCTTAACCTCCTAACTTATGTTAATAAATAATCTATTTTTTCATTAAGGATTAAGTGAATCATCGTTATTCAAAATTGCTTGTACACTAATATAATATCAGTGTATAACCTATAATTTGTCAGAGATTCATGGGTATCGACTTTTAAAAAAAAAAAAAACTTGTTGGAAAATATTTTCGACAACTTTTCAACAAATTTCCTACAAAAAAAAATTGGGTTTAGATTTCTAACAAAACTTCAACAAACTTTTGCAATTTATTTGTTAGACAATTCCGACAACAAATTTATTTATAATTTTCATTATTATGTTTAAGTTTTCAACAATTTTCTAACAATAAATAAACTCATTTTTTTAAAAAAGTTGTTGGAATTTGGTCTAAAATTTCCGCTGATCGATTTTCCTACGACATCTTCTTTTATCGGTATATCCTTGGAATTTTGTCGCTAATATTAGGGTTTTTCTTTCTATAGGAAGCTTGTAGCAATATTGTTGGATCTTTCGACAATTTTTTTTGTGAGAAATATATGTTGAAAAAATGCCCAGTTTTCTAGTAACGATGGATTTCTATTAGTAGCCACACAAGTCTTTGGTCAAAAAAGGCTCTCAATGTTGTGAAAGATACTGGTAAAAAAGAAAATATGTTCCCAACATCACACAACATCTAAGAATAATAGTTCACAGATCGATTTTTCTTTTGTATATATATTATTATAACATTAAGGTCTTAAGTTTGACAATATGAAATATTCAATTTTCTTGACTTATGGAAAAAGATTTTGAACGCGTAAATTAATTAAACAAATAGACAGCCGACAAAAATATAATATGTTTATTATTTCTGTTATTTGTGACGATTCACTAGAGATGGACCTCATGTCCAATTATGGATGTGCATATAATTTAGATCCATACCATTAGATTTGAACTCTCACTTTTTAAATACTTGTTTTTTTTGTATTCTAACAATTCCTTTTTTTAACCACGACAAAAGTCCATATAATAATCACTAATAACACTCATTTCAACAGTCCAAAGGAGTGACATCTCACCATTGACCCCCATTGTGAATAAATTTGATCATCTATGATCTATCATCCTTTTGCATAATATCAACCACAATGTTACAAGGTACAAACAACAAGATTTGATCATCTTTAGATGTTGTTTCACAGCCTCACAACATTTGCATTCATTTCAATTTGTGGTTTCAGGGATCTTGAAGATATTACTACTTGTGTTGTTTTCGGGGCTTTCGTCATGGGTGTATCAAACAGCTCTTCCACCACCTTCCAAGATGTTGGGATCTCCGGATGGTCCTCCGATTACGTCTCCAAGGATAAAGCTACGCGATGGAAGGCATATCGCGTATATTGAATCTGGTGTTCCAAAAGATTTAGCTAAATCTAAAATAATATACGTCCATTGTTTTGATTGTAGCAAGTACCATAATCCTTTTCTTGCAGCATCACCGGTGTGAATAGTTGACCCTTAACTAATTATGCTTCGTATATGATCTTTTCACCTTTCGGTTCTAGCTAATTATGAGCAAAGTTGATTTTTACAGGCTGTTGTTGAAGAACTAGGAGTATACGTTGTCGCTATAGATCGGCCTGGTTATGGAGAAAGTGACCCCGACCCTAAGCGAACAGTGAAAAGCTTGGCGTTTGATATCGAAGAGGTCGCTGATGAGTTAAACCTCGGGTCAAAATTCTATGTTGTTGGATTCTCTATGGGTGGACAAGTCATTTGGTCTTGTCTCAAGTATATCCCTCACAGGTTAGTTTTCAAATCTTTATAGTCTTGTAAGTTATAACGATTAACACGTTAGTGTTGTAGGGTAACTTGACTATAGTCGTTTTGCATATTTATGTATCTATGTGGTAAACAGGCTTGCAGGCGCAGTTCTTATCGCTCCAGCGATTAACTTCTGGTGGCATAACCTACCTTCAAACTTATCAAACGAAGCATATTCTAGGCAACTTAAACAGGATCAATGGTCTATGCGTATCGCGCACTACCTACCATGGTTAACCTATTGGTGGAACACCCAGAAATGGTTCCCTTCATTTTCGGTCATTGATGGAAAACCAAATTATGGTCCTCCAGACATAGAAGTTGTGACAATGCTATTTGGTACCATGGATCCGATTCAGGTATGAGCTACTACTTAATATGATTACTATGCGCAAACGATCTAGCATGAAACTACTAGAAAATTTTAACTAGGTAATTTTAAACATCAGTTTTCATAACAATTGCGTAGAAAATAATATTTTCCTACATAATCTAACAAAATGATATCGCGGGAATCTTTTCTGACAAATTCGGGGCTGTTGGCAGGCTCTTAATCGGCTTTTTAATGGTTCAGATGTCTGAATGGTTGTTTCGCGAGCAAATGTCTGAATGGTTAAGACATTTGCCTCTGAATGGTTAAGCAATATACTAATATTGAATGGTTAAGACCTCTTATCTGAATTGATCAGACATTTGCCTTTAAATAGTTAAGCGATATACTAGCTTTTAATGGTTGATCAGACCGCTTAATGGTTCGACACTTAATGGTTTAGATCTCTTATTAATTCAACACTTAATTATTCAGATACTATCAAACAGTAGCTTCCAACCAATATGTCCGACACATTTCTGACAAAAACTTTTCCTACTTATCATGATATCAGTTATATAATATATAATCTAATTTCTATATCAAATTAACAAGATGAAATAATAGCTAGAGTACAGTAAACTCTGCAGAAATACAATTAAATAAGGGGCCTGCTAAAGGGACGCCCAAATGGATATCTGGACGCCCTGCTTACGGGCCGTAAGGGCCTTCACGGGCCGTATGGTCTGACGCTAGTCAAATCGGTCATTCAGAAACGTAATTCAAAAACGTAACGGGCCGTGAAGGAGATAATGGTCGTATGGATTTACGGCCCGTGAATTTCTTCACGGCCCGTATGGAAATCATCTTACGGGCCGTGAATTTGATTACGGGTCCTAGTTTCACTTTTAATAATTTGACGAGATATATTATTCCTCGTTTTTCGTGTAATTTTGTATTTATTACGTTATTTGATATGACGTAATATTCCTCGATATTCGTGTAAATTTGTATTTATTACATTATTTGATATGACGTAATATTCCTCGATATTCGTGTTAATTATGTGACGAGATGCAATATTCCATTTCAACTACTATATAAACGTTAGTTTATAAATTCATTTCATAATTCAACGATATAAATTCATTTCATTTCAACTACTACATAAACGTTAATATCTAACGTTACGATGTCTTTCTGGGATAGCAACTATTTATTCGGTTCGGAATCTAACTATTACCCTCAGGAGGGTTACGGTTATTACGATGAGGCTGCTTCAAACTATTTAGGGCAGTTCGCGTCCAATTACGGGGGGAATGACGGCGGCGATGACGGGGGTGATAACGGTGGCGATAGCAGCGGGGATAATGACGGTTCGGGTTCCGGTAAAAGAGGTTTATACGACACGAATCAGGTATTAAGATATATCATATTTAATTTTACTTTCATTTTACTTTCATTTAGTAATAACTAACTAAAAATATTAAATTGATTAGGTTTTCTCATCTCGTGAAGAATTAGTTGATTGGGCAACTAACGTGGGGCGAGAAAATGGGTTCGTTATTGTCACCAAACGTTCAAAAAGAAATTCGAATGGTTTGGTGGTTAAAATTTGGTTGAAATGTGATCGGGGTGGTGTATATAAAGGAGCACCCACTTTAAGAAAAAGTGGCACGAAAAAAACAAACTGTCAATTTGAATTACAGGGTAAGTACCAGATGCAGAGAGATGGGTGGATTATAGTTGTTGTGGATGATACTCATAACCATGAACCTGCTGAACACCTGGAAGGACATGCATACGCAATGAGGCTCACCGAAAATGAGCTTTCTACTGTAAGGAATCTGTCCGAGCAAAATATTGACCCTCGAAACATTCTAGGCACGTTGAGGGAACAAAATCCCGATAACGTGTCTGGGTTACGAACCGTATATAATGCTCGGGCAAAAATAAAAAAGTCCACCAGAATTGGTGAAACCCCAATGCAGGTTTTTTTTTCTATACTACAACAACATCAATATATTTACACCCCTCACATAGAAGAACCGACAAATACCGTCGACGGGGTTTTTTTTATACATCCCACATCTCACACATTATGGCGTGCGTACCCACACGTGCTGATGATTGACACAACATACAAAACTAACTTGTATAAAATGCCGTTTGTTCAAATGGTTTGTGTGACATCCACCCTGAAATCTTTTTCTGTTGCTCACGCATTCATTGATTATGAGCGTGAAGCCAACTTCAGATGGGTGTTAGAGCAACTAAAAGCAACGCTGGAAGATAAGTGTATGGAGCCCCGTGTTATACTAACCGACCGAGACCTCGCTCTGATGAATGCGTCAGAAGAAGTTTTTCCGAGTGCTGTTCGATTACTTTGCAGATGGCATATTTCGGAAAATATTGTTAAACATTGTAAGGCGAGCTTTTCAAATGAAGAGTGGGGTGCTTTTCAGCATGTGTGGTCGGTACTTATTAACTCTGAAACGGAGGACATATACGCTTATAATTACGACCGGCTTTATCGCAGATTGGTGTCCAAACATTCAAGTAAGTTTTGTAGTTTTATTCTTAAAAATATATGTGTATTTACATAAAAATAAGTACATTTTTTCAAATAGGAGTGCTGATGTACCTCAAAAATAACTGGTTGGACCCCTACAAAGAGAGATTTGTGTCGGCGTGGATAAATAGAAGTTATAACTTCGGTCAGCACACAACGAACCGAGTTGAGAGCCAACATTCGTTGTTGAAAAGTTACCTGAAAGCAACCAATAGCACCCTGGATAGATTTATTCCTTTCATTAATAATATCTTAGCTACCCAGGAAATTGCTATAAAAGAAAGTTTTACCAAAAGCAAAATCATGCTTATGGTGCAGCATAATCATGAAGTGATTAAATTGCTGCGAGGTAACGTTTCTATTGCGGCTTTGGATATGTTAATCGGTGAGATTAACAGGATAAGTCATCTACTTATATCCAAAGAATCATGTGACTGCCATCTTTTTACCAGCCGTGGTCTTCCGTGTGCTTGTAAATTAAACAATTACTTGCAAACAGGTGAATGTTCTTTTACGTTTTTTCATGAAAACTTTTATTATATTTAATTTAATATATTATTTTATAGGTCAACGTATCCCGCTCGATGCTATTGATGTTTTTTGGAGGAAGCTAGATTTTTCACCCGCGTATATTGTACGGGAGGTTCAAGTAGATGTACATAAAGAGATGGAGATGGTGACAAAACATTTACTTGTCCAACCCGAAAATGTGAAAAGATCTTTGATTAATATTTTCAAATCTTTCGTTACTCCTTCAAAAACGGATAAAAAACCTCCTAAAGTCCAAACACATACACGGGTCGTTCAAAAAAAGATAAGCAAAAAGAAACAATATTAGACCCCCCCAGACATAGTTCATATGTTCAACCTGAGAGAAAATTTGACGGTCCGCCAACATATTCAAGTTCGGTGGTGAAGTCAAAACAAGGGCCTTTGCAGCGCAGTAAATCCATGTCTTCAAAATCAAGAGGCAAAGATGTATTATCTCAACAGAGTTCCAAGTTTTCCTATATCCCGGGCGACGAAGATAAAAACAATTTTTTCCGGTTTAACCGCTGGATTCCATCATTCTTTTTCCCGTATATTTCAGGCGCGGATGATGTTTTAGCGGACGGCAATTGTGGTTTTCGTGCTGTAGCACTCGCACTGGGATATGGTGAAAATCACTGGCGTTTTATTCGTACGGAACTTATAGCTGAGTTGGATGAAAACAGACATAGGTACGCTGCGATGTTTCCTGACATAAACGAAATAAGAGAATCATTAAACTGGAACGGGTTAGGTGCGGCTCCCCACAAAAATTGGATGACAGTGCCACCTGCTACAATCCTTATTGCTAACAGGTTTCGAGTGGTTATAATTTTAATATCTATCGGCAACTCCGCTACTTTTTTCCCGTTCTGGTTATCTCCTCGTGATATCAGTGAACATCATATAATTTCAATTGCTTATGTTCAAGATAGTCATTTCATTAGAATTCGATTAGTGAGTGACTACCCAATGCCTGTTCCGAGCAGATATTGGTATTTGTATAAAACAGAAAACGCTAATGATTGGGAGGCTATATACGGAAGTCGAATTCAAAAATATCTTCAAATAAGGCCCGTAGACCCGGTTGAACGTATAGATTTAGTATAATTTACACATTTATCAATTCTTTATTTATTCAATTTTTTATTCAATTCTTTATTGTTGTTGAATTGTAAACATGTAATCTATTATTTATTCAATTCTTTCGTTTTCCAATGAAAAATGCAATAAGAAGATTATCGAATTTTTTTCAACATTTGAATTTTGTTTATATGAGCTGGGCATTTGGTTAGCCGAATGTTAATGATATGAGATGCATAATATTTGTTGAGATTCAAGTATGTTTTTCAGTGCAACTTTTCCGACTGAGATTCAAGTATGTTTATATAATTGCAAAGCCTTGCGTCGGATTTTCTGAAGGATTATATATTTCTTTCTGTGGGACGAGTAGGTTCAAGTACTGATTTTATTATCCAAAATTTCAACCAATTGTTTATATAATTGCAAAGCCTCGAGTCGGATTTTCTGAAGGATTATATATTTCTTTCTGTGGGACGAGTAGGTTCAAGTACTGATTTTATTATCCAAAAGGTTCAACCAATTGTAAACATATAATTAAACATTTAAACATCATCCAAAATAACTCATAATATATAAACATAATTTTTCAATTTTTTTACATGAAAGGTAAATAAAATAATAAAATCCTACTATCTATGCGTCATGTCCACCACCAGCATCACCAACACCAGAACCATCATCCTCCGCATCACCACCCCCAGCAGCCTCCTCGTCATCACCCGCAGGTCGTCTGACAAACGGAGGCAACTCCGGCCGAGGGGGGAGGTCGATACCCGCGCTAGCAGCAAAAATGACGTACGCATCCGCCATCCATACTAGCAAGGCGTGGTCCTGGCGCTGCAAATGTAGTGACTCCGCCATAAACTCCCCCGTCGGCGGAATCTGCCGAATGATGGTCCTGGGAACAGGCGGTGGTGGTGGGACGGGTGATCTGGCGTGTGGCTGGGGATGCGGCTGTTGCTGCTGCGCCGGCTGCTCCTCCTCCTCAGCAACGTCCGGCACCGGCTGCCAGACGGTCCGACCACCATCAGTGGACCATCGGAGGTCGTCGCCAAATTTGGCGGCAATCCCCATGGCCATGACTGTCTGTCGACCTAAAATCCGAGGCGGCGTATCCGTCGTCTGCCTCACAATTAGGGCGTCCGTAAACAACCCTAAGCGCGAGGCAATGACGGTAATGTACGAGCCGCAAACAATCGGGCTATCCATCTGCAAAACAATCAAATAATAGGCATAATTATGAATCGCATAATAGATAATACTTATTTATTAAGAATTAATATAAATATTTTTTTACCTTGCCCTGAATGACGCTCAAAAAATAGGCGGCCATGCAGTGAGCTAGATTCACCCGTCTGGGTGAAAGCAAGGCCCTCAGAAAAAATAAGTCAAGGAGCGACACCTGCTCCATGCTCTGGTCTCTGCCGGTAATGGTGCCGGCAATGCACCGGTGTAGGTACCGGTGCAAAGGATCCCTAATGGAGGTCGCCCTAATGGCGCCCTCCCACGGCTGGTCGGAAATGGTCGGCCACCATCCGACCAACGGAGCCGGCTCCGACTGCACCTCGTCAGAATAAAAACGAGGATCCTCCGTCTCCTCGTGGGTGTAAAACCCAAGAGTCACCGCCCACTGAGCGAGGGTGAACTCGTACCTACCGGACCCCAGCAAAAATCGAACCGCTCTGTGCTCGTGGGGGTCCTGATCCTCAGAGGCGGGAGTGAACTGAAACGTAGACAGAAACTGCAACGTCAGCTCCCGGTAGCCCCTCCTCGAGCCCAAATCAAGCATCCGCCTCCACGGCGTCTCTCCGTCCAGCCCAATGATATCCTGGGCACGTGCTATGTATCCGACCTCGTCGAGCACGTCCCAGTCGATGGTGCGTGTCCCCTTTAGGGGACGTCCAATCAGCTTCCACAGCTTTTGCCGTGGCTGTGTCTCCCTCGGAAAATGAAGGTCAGGGTGTTGGTCCAGAAAGGCACCCTGACCCTCGGGCTCGGTATCCGGACGTGCACGTTTGCGCGGCGGCATAATCTGCAAAAAAAAAATCAAAAAGGGTTTCGATTCAGAAAATTCAATTTTTCAGAAAATTCAAAAAATTCAAAATTCAGAAAACAAAAAAGGGTTACGGCCCTTGATGAAACCTCACGGCCCGTAAGCTTTCGATTTTTCAAAGGGTTACGGCCCGTGAAGGATGGTCACGGCCCGTAACCCTTTGAAAATTCAAAAGGTTACGGCCCGTGACGTACCTTCACGGCCCGTAACCCCCAAATTTTTTCAGTTTTCAGATTTTTAAAATACAATTTTAATATATTTAAACGAAAAATACACAAAATAAAATACGAATTTGAATACGTACCGTAGTATGGAGTCGGCGGTATGAAAATGATGAAATACGGAGGTCGTGACGGGAGTAAGTCGTATGGGTGTTTTGGGGGCGTAAATGAACAAATGGGCCGTGAGGTCCTATATATTATCGGGCCTCACGGTCGTGACGGGCCTCACGGCCCGTTTCATATTTTCCAAACGGGCCGTGACATCAGTTACGGGCCGTGAAGCTTTGCACATTTTAAAACCCGACCGTTGACACTACACGGCCGTATGGTGACACCCTCACGGCCCGTAAAGCCTCTCACGGGCCGTATAAAACTTTTTATGCCTATAAATTCAGCCTCTTCACACAAACAATTCACACAAATTTACTCAATACCCAAAACATGAGTGCTACAAGTGATCAAAATCCGTGAACGGATGAAGAGGAGGTGACTTTAGTAAGATCTTGTATCGAAAATTCAGGTACTATCCCGCCAAATTCAATATTTTGGAACCGGGTTTCAACTCGTTTTCATCAAATTCTCGAACGTGAAGAATATCGCACCACTCGTGAACTTAACAACAAGTGGTCTGACTTGAAAAGGAAGGTCACGATATTTCACCAGCTCTACAAAGACGTTTACAACAATCGAAATATGTTATGGAATGAAACGGATATTATGACAAGAACTCAAGAAAGATATCGAGAGAAATTTGGAATTTCCTTTCACTACTAGAAAACTGCTAATAGATGACGCGCGAAAGATGACGCGTGAAAAAAGATGACGCGCATTTACGCGTATCATAAATTATTTGTCATTTTTTAAAATTTTCTTAGAAAGGATGACACGCATTTTTGCGTGTCATCATAATGTGTCATTTTTTAAAAATTTTCATAACTATATCATCAGCAGCTAGCGCGACTTTCATTCCAAATTCTCCCGCTTCCCTCAACTAGCCCTAAAACCTCCGATCATCAACCGCCGGACGCGCCTGCCGCCGCCGACCATCCACCGCCGGTCGCGACCACCGCTGACCTTCCACCGCCGGCCGCAACCCCCAGCACCACCATCGAGCCTTCGACCTGCAGCCCCAATCGAGCCGCAGCCAACTGCCGACCTTCCACCGCCGGTCGCGACCACCACACTGCCACCGCCGACCTTCCACCGCCGGCCGCAACCCCCCACCACCACCACCACCATCGACCCTTCGAACCCGCAGCCCCAATTGACCCGCAGCCCCAATCGACCCGCAACCCCAATCGACCCGCAGCCTCAATATGTATCCATGGATCTTCGCAACAAATCTCAAGTGTTTAAAGGTAATTTCTGTACTGTTTTGTGATTTTTGTTATTGTTTTTCTTTGAATTTACTTTTATGTTGTTCTCTGTACCAATTTTGCAGCTTGTGATGGGGTTGAAGTTGTTTTTCATATGGCTGCACCAGATTCATCCATCAATAACCACCAGCTGCATTATTCAGTCAATGTGCATGGTAATATACCTACAATGCATGAGTGAAAAGAATTAATGGATGATTAAATTTAGATGTTCATGAGTACTTGGTAAACTCCTTTGCAGCTATGTGCAATTCAAATTTATGTTGTTTGATGTACAGGCACAAAGAACATAATTGATGCTTGTAGTGTGCAAAATGTGAAAAGGCTCATCTATACCAGTTCTCCTGCTGTGATCTTTGATGGGAAACATGGCATATTCAATGGTGTTGAATCATTGCCATATCCCGCTAAGGTAATCTGTGCATTTTATAATGAAAAATAATCAGTTAAATGTTAGATTACAATGTGGTGATTGTCATGTTTCAGCATGCTGACTCATATGCTGCAACTAAAGCTGAAGGAGAGGCATTAGTTATCAAGGCAAATGGAATGAATGGATTATTAACGTGTTGTATTCGTCCTAGCAGCATTTTTGGTCCTGGTGATAAGTTGCTTGTTCCATCATTAGTTGCTGCAGCAAGGAAAGGAAGATCGAAGGTACTAGATTGCATTCCTATGTCAACCCTCAAATTATATTGTCTATTCATGTATCTGAAGTTATATTGGTATTTTAAACATATATTTTGTTTATGAACTCTGAACTTCCAGTTTATACTTGGGGATGGCAAGAACATGTATGATTTCACTTATGTTGAAAATGTGGCACATGCCCATGTATGTGCTGAAAGAGCTCTAGCATCAGGCGGTACCGTTTCAAAGAGAACTGCAGGGGAGGTAATATATAAATATCTTGGTACTAAAACATACTTTAAATGCTTAATTTTCATTGCACTATTGATCAATATCATTTATATTTGGGTTTTCGAGTTTTGCTTAAAATACATAATCTTTTAAGCCTAAGTAAGTGGTTTAATTAGCAATGTTGTGAAGACCAGATCGCACCGGCCAATCAGATTTTGGGAATTCATGGCACTCATTCTTGAAGGCCTTGGTTATGAAAGGTATTCATTTTCATATGTAGCACATAATGAATACGAGTCCAGATAATGTTTATATCTCATGAAATTACTGTTCACATATAACGGTAGTAATCATTTGAAAGTACGGTTGTAGGTAGCAAAAGCTCAATTGGATGTTAAAAGGAAGTCATTTCTGATATAATATAGTTTGCAGGCCAAAAATAAAGATCCCGGCATTTATTATGATGCTGATTGGATATATAATTGAGCGTATGTATCACGTGTTAGCACCATACGGGATGAGGGTCCCACAGGTGACACCTTCTAGAATCAGACTCGTAACTTGCAACAGAACTTATAGTTGTTTAAAAGCAAATGATCGGTTTGGTTACAGACCTCTTGTTCCACTTCAGGTGCACTGTTTCCATTTATTTAGCTACATGTAGTTGTATTGTTACATTAATTGATTATGGAATATGATCATATGAATCAGTGTGGAGATGATATACAAAAACTTGTATATGTGATTTAATAGTCAATTTGTCTTGGAAAATCTTGATAGAGATAAGTTTGGTTGCTGCAGGAAGGAATCAAAAGAACTATTGAATCATATTCTGATCTCAGAGCTGAAGTTTTTCTTAAAAAGAAAGATGCTTCTAAAGCTGCTGCATGTCTTGGAAACGGAATAGGTATAAACTGTTGGTTTCAGTCCCAAGATCATACTCAAACTCTTACATTCATTACTTGCAATGCATTCATTACTTGCAATACATTCATATTAATAGACTAAAAGGAAAACATGCAAACATGGGTTAGTGACTTAGTGCTACTATAAAATTGACCACTACTTAACATCCATCCGCTACTCCACTACCTAGACTAATTCAAAATAAAAACTTGCTGCATACTTTAAATAAAACATGACACTCAAATACTAGATCCGTAACTTGACCCGACTTGAACCAATCAAGGTTAACCGAACATAAACTATAAACATAAATCTAAGATTAACAAATCTAATATATTGTTGGTCGTTTGTATTAGTAAAAGTCGATAAATGGATATAATGCTGCAAGCCTGCAACATAACTTGCAGTTTCTAACAACTGAAGCCGACACTTATGATGCTATGATGTGCAGTTGCAGATATACTTCTATGGAGGAATATGAAGTTGACAGCCAGTACACTGCTAATTATTTATGCGTTCTATGTCTATTTGGTATTACCCGGAAATACCATGATAACTGCAATTTCCAAGGCCTTCATTATGGTGTCCGTTTTTCTATTTATCCATGGGAAGTTGCCTGATAAATTGTAAGTTCTGTCTTTATTTTACAGATATGGTGTGTTTTAGTCAAGCTGATCATCCAGGTTCTATCATATATGAGCAATTCGAAGCTTCTAACCATGGCTTATGCAATTACAGAATGGGACATTCTGTTGAGAAAATCTCAGGATCAAACTTTCGATTCACGGATAATATGTCACTCCAAACTGCTTTATCATTTGTTTCATCATGGAATCGTGCAGTACATAGTCTTAGATCTATTTCAAGTGGGAGTGACTCACTGCTATTCTTCAAGGTCCTTCCATTCTATACATGCATATTACTTTCATTCATCTTATTTGTAATACCCTAGACAAATCTCACATCCGTAATAGATATGAGAGATAATGGGCTTATAAGTTGTGCATACCTCATATACCATCAATGCATTTTGCGTGTATTAGCTGTGGTCAAGGGGAGAGCTGCATAGTTAAGTGTGTTTTAGTTGAAGTAATTCTAGATCAGGAGACCTGCCATGAAGTCTTCTAAAAATAAAACATAAACTCTTGTGAGCAAAGTGAACAATATTGTTTGGTATGAGGGGCTAATTGTTACTTAGACATAAAATACTATTAGAATAGAAAAAAGCACAATACATAAGTTACTTTTAATATTTATTACAATTGAAAATTGGAAAATGTGAAGAATATTCTTCACATTTTGTTGGTACCAAGGTCTGTCTATTGAAAAACATAGCGGGTATGTGTCTTGCGAAAACCCGCAGCCCCAATTGACTATTTGCCTCTTTGTGGATGTGTCTTGCGAAAACATAGCGGGTATGTTTGTTGGTACCAAGGTCTGTCTATTGAAAAACTTGTGATTGATGCTTTGCACTTGAAGCTTCTTTTTTGCTGCATGTTATAAATGATGTTTAGTGAGTTGTGGGTATGAAAACCCTACTTGATTTACTAAAAATATAGATTTGAGGTTTCTACCATTGGTTGCTGAATTTTGTGTTGTTGAATTTCAGAGATTGTGTTTATTGTTTGGAAATCCTCTTGTTGAACTGTCATTGATTTGAGGTTTCTACCATTGTGATTGGTTGCTGAATTTTGTGTTGTCTTTGAACCTACAATACATTTTACGATTTGTTTATTTCATTGCATAAAAATTGCATAATATATGTTTATGATAGTATTCGTGAATACTTGGATCTTAGACGATTTGATACATCCGTGTCTGGGTTGAAGTAGATATATATGTTGCTGTAGTGGATCCTAGTTGTGTCTTTCCTATTAAATAGATGCATTTTGTTAGTGTGGTGTATGAATGCTGTGTATAATATCTTTAGTAGTTTAGTTTTACCATTGGATAGAGTGACTCTTGTGTCTGTTATTGCTGCAATGATGGGTGGATCTGCCTGTGACATTTTTTGCCAGTCGAATCTTGGAATTATTTCTTCCCAGATGGTGGCCTCTATCTTTTCTCCACTACATTATGCCATGATGTATGAAGTTAGTATGTGGGATTTGTGATGTATTGTAAGGTTGGCGTTAGAAACTTACCTTATATCAGTCATTTCCATTCGCAACAGTTTTGTTCCATCTGCTGTTGTAACACGTCTTGTGTTATCTAGTCTCCCTGCATTATCTGTTTCAAACGATGAGTTACTATCTGTTTAGGTTGTAGGTATTTGCTACATGTATCGTTGTTTTACATAAAGGGTTTTTGGGTCAAAACTAACAACTTTAATTTAATGAAATTGGTTGTCTTAGATTGGAGAAGGTAAAGAAGAATACACTGATGGTGATTTGGATGAAGTTCGTGAAGATTGGGCGCGCTATGTATCGAATTTCATTTATATGTAGGACTGAATGATGGTATTGTTGGACTTATGTTGTTGGACTTGTAATTTGGTACTAATTGATAGTATTAAGTTGGACTTGTGTTGTTGGACTTGTAATGTGTTTTATGGATGTGTAAACTTTGTTGGTATTTAATGGATTTCGCTTATAATGTTATTCGAAAATTTGTTTTAGAAAACAACAGGTAAATTTATTAAAAATAAAAAAAAAATTAAAAAATGCAGCTAATTTTATGACGCGCATTGCGCGTCATCTATTGCACGTCATAAAAATTTCATAGATGACACGCGGATGCGCGTCATCTATTCATTTATGACTACCCCTTCCTTGACGCGCATTGCGCGTCATCTTTTGCACGTCATAAAATGCGCGTCATCTTTTGCGCGTCATAAACAGATGACGCGCGAATGCGCGTCATCTATCATTTATGACTACCCCTTCCTTGACACGCATTTGCGCGTCATCTGACCCCCAAGATGACGCGCAATGCGCGTCATCTTTTGCGATTTTTCTAGTAGTGTTTAACCATTTGCGGCTTGGATCTTTTATAAAGATCAAGAAGATTAAAAATTATGTGTTTTTTTTTGTGTGACAATAACGGTTTATCGTTTTTAAAAAAGTGTACTAATAAACGTTTATGTTTTAATAAATATTTCATTACTGTTCTACATTACACGTCTAGAATACAGTTCGTCTGCCATAAATCTTCGGAATCTAAAGCAAGCATCCTGTAAGCTAACCTCTTGCCACTCTAAAGATCTATTTTGAACCAACCTACGCAATAACATACAAATTACAACTCCCGAATCTCGACCAATATGACCGGCGTTAGGGGGCCAAACGGTTTCACCCGATACCTCCAGTTCTTCGATTTCTTCTTGTCCGGAGTGCTGCCAATATTGTATACGTGACAGAAAATGTAAAAAGTACGATTCGAATTGTACGAAAATCGTTCGCGCATTACAATGAATGCACCATGAATCATCACACGTATTTGGTCGGCATTCGTATGGAGAATATATACGAACTCTTAGTGAGTCCATAGAAATCTTAAAAAGATACCAATTTTCTTCGTCATCAGTAATTGGTACGTAAACCTACAAAATAATTTAATTCACGGTTATAAATTCATGATTTTTATTGTAAAACATTAAAAACAGTATTACCGTATCAACTTCCCATAACGCGGGATATAGACAGTCACTCCCGTCGCCATATTCGTTACCATTAACGGACCCCGAGTATATTAAGTTAAACCACTCAAATGGGAGAATCGTCCAACGATCACTACCCGGCAACTCTTCTGTTCTACGTATTTCTTCGTATCTCCATATTGTGAGTCTATTTGTCCACGCCCGAACATGCTATAAAACAATAACTTTTTTAATTGTTAGAATTTTAAAATAAAATAAAATATATAAAAAAACTTTAAATCATACCTCAGTACCTAAAGACACGTTTCCGAGTAATTCACGCCAAAATTCTAACGGAATATCGGAATGACCCATGTAATACACTCTACATGTTTGGGAGTCACCGTTACGTATAAAGTGAATAATATTCTGAGACCAGTTCCTCCCGTTCTGCCAATTATGGTTATCTATTGGATCAGGAATACTTTCCACAATATCTCGTGAGTTTGAAGATGACTCATTTTGACGTCTTCTCCTACCTCCACGAGAAGACATTTTAACTGTTTCGTTTGTCACTAACCATATAACAAGTCATATATATAACGGTTTATATAGAATCTTAAATCGAATCAAGGAATAATACGTCGCGTCACATAATTATAAAATTTAAAAGTGCACGCAAAACGAGGAAAGTACATTCTGAGAAGGACAATAACGGCCCGTGAAGGACCTAACGGGCCGTTATTTAAGTAGTTAACGGGCCGTGTGGGATGTAGTTTACGGCCCGTTTGTTCCTACACAGGCCGTGATAAATTGCAGGTGAGAGAATTAAATTTCGAACCCGTCACGGCCCGTAAGGCCCTTCACGGGCTGTGAAGAAAGTTAAAGGGCGTCCATTTAGCACCTGACAGGACGTGCAATTAGTAAAAGCCTTAAATAAAAGAGTAGATTACTATTATTATCTGTTTATCTTTCTTTTCTTTTGTTTTGCTCTTTTCTAGGTTCATTTGTCCCGTAGCATTATTTTAACTTTATGTTAATTTGTCCCTACTTTCGATTGATGACAAATGAGTGGAAGGCTGCTAATTTCGGAAACATAAAAAAATTCATTTATGCATTCAACTTGTGACTTTTTTTTTCATGAAATGGCATACATATACCTTATATGACGCATTAGCTCATTGTCGGATCGAGTTTACGTACGTTCAATTCTATAAAATTATATATGCAACCGCAATTAGTAAAACTTGTTTTACAGGCTCATTGGCGACTGAAAAGAAATAATAGTAAATTAATTTTACAACTGGTTTGTAAAAGAACTTTATATTGATTATCCCCCCACCCCTCACCATTAATTTGCGACAAAAAGTGAATGGTCGCAAATTTTATGATTGATTTATGACCAAATTTTATCTTATTTTTAAGAGTTAATTGCTATTTTTGTCTATAAGGTTTGGTGTTTTTCATCGTTTTCATCCAAATTTTTTTTTCTCCTTTATGTGCATGACATTTTAAAAACTTGTCATTTTCCTCTAATTCCATTAAACCCGTTTGTTTTACATGTTAAATGGACATTAGCTTTGAATATTGAAAACAATCGAATAGTGTTTGAATGTTTGGGACAACTGAAAAATGTTTATTTAGGTTTCTTTCTTTCTTTCTTTCTGATGAGGTGTAAAAGTGTATAAATGTGTCTAACATGAGGTGCACGTGATGACTACTTGGGACAACTGAAAAATGTTTATTTAGGTTTCTTTCTTTCTTTCTTTCTGATGAGGTGTAAAAGTGTATAAATGTGTCTAACATGAGGTGCACGTGATGACTACTTAACTAACGAAAATGAATGAAAATAACAAGTTTTTTAAATGTCAGGGACACAAGAGAAAAAAAATAATTTTTGCATGAAAATGATAAAATGTATCAAATATCAAACCAGAGACGAAAATAACAATTTGTTCTATTTTTGATTTCTTTTTCTTCCACTTATTTGGATTGACATGAGATAGAAATGAAAAGTTGACACCAAAATGAGACGGTAGTAAATTCTGGCCCTTGTTTGCGACAGCATTTTGTTAGTCACAAATTTTGGTCGCAATCGCTTTGTTTTTTCGAGCAGTAAGAATCGTGGTTTATATACATTCTCATTTTAATTTATTCTCTTTCTACTTTAATTTTCATATGAGTTAAGTAATAATCTGATTGTAAACTTCAATAACTATATTTAAGTTTAGTTATAAACAAAGAGTATATATATGTTCAATCAGCTATGTACTCGCGCGACGAATATTATTTACTTCAAATAAGACATAATTAATAACTTACTGTGTAGCATTTGTTGTATCAAGAAAATAAAATTTATTATTATTTTATGATTAACGAAATACACTTGAAAATACAATACATATTTAAATGCTACTACTTTTTCATGTGTTAAGGCTGAACTGATGAAATCACAACCAAGACTGCAAGGAGAATTCGAGTCGGTCCATCGTGACTTGAATATTGGATTCGGTAAGTGGGACTTTGATCCAATTGATCTCGAAAACCCATTTCCAAACAACGATGGATCCGTGCATTTATGGATGGGTGATGAAGATTTGATTGTGCCGGTGACACTGCAACGATATATCGCCCAACGACTTGAATGGATCAAGTATCATGAGGTCACTGGTGGTGGGCACTTGTTTGCTTTCGCTGATGGGATGAGCGATGCCATTTTTTTAAGCTTGTTAAAATGAACATTTAGCTTCATTATGCTTACACTATGATGAAAATCAGTTGTTTTTGTTTACATTTAGTTAATGAAACTCGTGTTTTTTCTATTTCAAAGATGGTATGTGATTTTGTCGTTTGAATATATATATAGACACTCACATAAACGTACACACACATATAGACTCCTGTGCTACATAAGTATACATGTACGTACGTACTCGATGAACGTTTACATTACACACAAATTTAAAAGTATATCCTATACACACAAATACCTCTTAATTTATACATTTATACACTTCATTAAAACGGAAAATATTTCTTTACACACTCCAAGTAAACACACACCACATTCATCTCTATCAGCCTCCCATATTTGTATAAAGAGGTATTTTCCGTTTATTTTAAAACAAAAACAAGTAAACACTCCAAGCAAACACCTTAGATTGTCGAAAATTATTATGAAATGACTAATATCCTTTTTATTTTAAAAACACTAGAAAACAATATAACACTAGACATTTTTTAAAATATATGTTGACGTGGGTACACTTCCTTCGGACCCTGCTGATCGGAAACTACTTTCATCGTATAACCCTAATCAACGAGATGAAATTAGGAGGGCATACTTACTTAAAGGGCCATGTCAACCAAAAGATATTGTATTCCCACAAATAAAGATTGGTAAAGAATTAAGACGTTTTAATGAAAGTTGGTATGATACTCATCCAAGATGGTTAGAATATAGTATAAAGAATGATCGTGTGTATTGCTTATGTTGTTACTTGTTTAAAGGGTATTTTGGAGATTCAAAAGACGCGTTTGTCTCTGATGGTTTTAATGGTTGGAAAAAACAAGAAAGGCTTGTTAAACATGTGGGTGAAGTTAATAGTTTGCACAACAAATGTTTGAAAAAGTGTGATGATTTGCTTAATGAAAATCAATCGATACGAGCCGCCTTTAAGAAGCAAGATTCAAAGCAAAGGTATGAATACCGACTTAGATTAGGTGCTTCTATGAGACTTGCCAAAAATTATTGAATCAAGGACAAGCATTTCGTTTATTGAAGCTAGCTCTCGTATTACCCGTTGCAACCGCAACAGTTGAAAGATGCTTTTCGGGAATGAAGTACGTGAAGTCCGATTTGCGTAATCGGATGGGTGATGAAAATTTAAGCGATAGTTGTATTTGTTTTATGGAGAAAGATTTACTTAAAAATATCTCAATAGATGTTATGGAAAGATTTCAAAAAATGAAACCTCGTAGAGAACAATTTTTGTAATGACATTTGACGTGATTTTGTTGGTTTTATGAAATTTAGTTTGCTTGTCTTTTTTTTTAATGACCCGACCCGATCCAACCCGCTACCGCGTTAGTCGACCGACCTTTAAAAATTTTCCGGCCCCCGTGAAAAAATTTTCTGGATCCGCCAGCGTCAGCCTCCCATATTTAGCATGATCTTGCGCACCATTGCTGTTGAGAGTAATTCATACTGATGGAACCATTCAACGTACAACAACGAGTCAGAAGCACGATAATTATTTTTTTTGGTTTTCATTTTATTAAACTTTTATGTAAAAAATAGGCGCCTTTCTCTATTCGAAAATTATCATTTCATTATATGATACCTTGCCAAGAGGGCCGGATCAACCTTTTAGGGGCCCACACCAGAGTAAAAATCTAAGGTGTTTTTCAAGATCAGAATTTTCATTAGCCGGGGCAAAAATATGAGTACGTTGGGTGCGGGTCGGGTCGGTCCGATAAAAAGTTTACATTAAAACAAACAAACACGCAAACAACTCATAAACATTAATTATGCATATATTAGAAGCGGAAATAAAGTTTTAGATAAAAAAAAGTGAAGAGATATATGATCAAAGAAATACAAGTGACAAGTGTATCTTTGATCATCAAGTTCAATCCGGATGTTATTTACTAGCATTGATAATTAATTCAGGTTATATGATATGCTTCTAAATCCAATCCAGAGGTGATCATCTTTTGTTTAATTCCAACCAAGTTAATACTTTTGAGTGTTTAGTTCATCAAAAAACAAATCTTTTTCTTTATGTTTATTCAAACCAAACAATTTGAGTTAAAGACCGTTTACCAACTCTTTGTGATTCAACACTCTTGTTTGCCCTAGTTAATGTAAGTTAAATAAGACATAGTCTCTTTATCTTTGGTCGGTTCATCGAAGCCGGTCAGCGCGCGCACGTGTGCAATGTGAAAGAGAGGACACACTCCACTCATCCGGATGCATCTGGAATCTTAATTGGATGGCTTCACATTTCAAAGCCCACTCTAGCAAGACCTCTTGTCTATCTGGGAGTTCTAATAAGCTCTCAAATCCCATTGAAGATAGTTCATAGGTTTAGTTATGACTTATGAGTATTGTGTATGGGGGTTCTGATCTTGAAATTAGTTCAATTTTGATGTTTCTGAGTCGTTTGAACTGATTTTGATATCTACAAATGGGTTTGAATGATTTGAACCAAATCCGCAGTTGAATATATATATTGAAGTACTGAAATAACCTTTTATATATAAAACAGCTTTAAAATGTCTGATATATACAATATTTTTCATTTGTAAATGAGAAAATAATTCACTAGTAGAAATTTAGACATTTGAGACTATCTTGTTTGGTTGCAAAACAGTCGCAAATGGCTATTTCTGACTGTTTTGCCACCGAACAAGCGATGGAAAAAACACACGTCGCAAAAGGCCTACTGCGACCATTTTGTGACCGCAATTTTTTTTGCGACCAATTATTGTGACCGCTATTGCCGTCGAAAATCATGCGACTGCTTTGCTACTGTTTATTTTGCGACCATTATTGCAACTGACGGTAGTTGCGACCGATGATATTTCTGACCGATTTGCGCCCGACAGTACTTGCGACTGATTTGCGACCGAAACTACCTGCGACTGGTGGTACTTGCGACCGTTTTGCGACCGCTAATGAGTTATTGCAAAGGAATTCTTGCGACCGTTTTGCGACCGCTACTAGGTTTTGCAACTTTTTTGCGACCGCAATACGTTATTGTGACCGAATGGTTGCAACCATTTTTCGACCGCTACAAAGTTATTACAACCAAATGTTTTTTTATTTACAGTCATTTTCTATTTTAAACCTGCTAATAATGCTCATATTTTAGAATATCACCAATAATCTAGATTTTACAAATTAAAATGTTATTTAAAAAGAGTTATCATGGTATGATAAATATTACAGCATTTAAAATAAATTGTTATAGCCCAGACAGATGGTTAGGTGTTGTTTGTTTTTTCTGCAGGAAAATGTCTGCAGTCTGCGGACCACATCTGCAGACATCTGCAGGAGAAGAGGTAATGTCTGCAGTCTGCAATAAGAAGACTGTTTGTTTTTTAAAATCTGCAGACTATTAAAATATTATGTAATTAAAGTAAATTTATTTTTTAAACTTTAAAAAGTTTTAAATTAATGTGTTATTTTGGTAAATGTTTAGATTAATAAACTAGACATATTCTACAACAAATTTGGGGCTTCTCACAAATGAAACTGTTTGACCAACCTTCTCATCCTCCATAGCTTCAGTTCTTGTCATAGGATTCAAGAATGATTTTAGATTTTTGGGGCTTCTCACAAAATGAGTTGCACAGATAAGGAGATGGGTTTTGTGGCAAAAAGAGGTGGTCGAAATTGTTGGATGTATGGCGAGGGACGATCTGCAACCTCGTCGCTTGTTCTCCAATAACCCACTTTATTTCTCTCTATAATCTCTCCATGTGAGTTGGTGACCACACTGCACCTTCTTCCCTCTTTCAATCCTCAAATAACCCACATTCCCCTTTCTCTCACCTCGAATCCCGTGCTATGATTCAACATTCTCCTGATAAAATCGGTTAGTTTTCAATCTGTTCATACAAAATTTCATCTTGATTCTTTGTGTTTTGCTTCCGATTTCACTATTTCCGACGACGAAGGTGGATGACGGGGCTGGTGGAAGGGAGGCCGGAGCAGGTGGGGGGGAGGGGGAGGCGAGGGCAGGTGGAGGGAGGGGGCGACGATGGTCCGGCCGGTGGGGGTGGTGGGACGGCGGTGGTCCGGCCTGTGGGGGGAGGTGGGGTGGCCGATGGGGGAGGTGGGGAGGGTGGGGAGATGTGAGAAGAGGTTAGAAGATCTCAGAAGACATGGGTCCACATCTTCTCCATGCAGACCTCCTGCAGACGTTTTTTAATGAAACGTCTTCCAAAAAACAAACACTCTGCGCACTCAAAACCTCTTCCCGCGTCTACGTGCGCGCAGATAAAGAGGTGGGGAAGAGGTTTTGGTAAAAAACAAACACCACCTTAGTCTCTCTGAGTCATAGCTTTTAACATTTCTTCAAACTTTTCCATCCTATCACGCATAGTTTCATTTTCAGCAACCAACTCTTTAATAATTCCATTCATCCTTTCTTTCTCTTCTTCTTTTTCTTTAACGAACTCCTTCATAACCTCATTCAACTTCTCTATCTACAAAACAACCAATGAATAGAGTCAAAAACTTAAAATTGATAGAGTTGTAGTATATTATATGTTAAAATATAAATTTTACTCAATTATTATAAGTGATTCATTGATATCTATTAAGATAATAATAGGATGTCGATCTATTAAGTAAACATACCTTGAGATTTTATCTACCATGTACATATGAGTCAATATTATTTAGCCCGTACACTTTGCCTTTTTTCTTGCCTCCTACAGCTTGTATCCACAATTCTTCGTCAACACATGTGGGGTGTTTGCTACTTTTCATCCCATATTTATCCACAAAAAATCTCTTATATTTAAATTATTAGGATAAAATGTGTAAGAAAAAACAGCGTATAAGTGTATGCTCCATAACGTCTAACTTGTTATAATGTTTCGTCATATTTTTTTAAATTCAGAAGTCGTAAAATGTGTAAGAAAAAATATGATTTTTTTAAAATTTTAGATTGAAGTTATTAATCCGTAAACTTACCCAAGTCTCGTGTGCTCTATCGTCCACCAAATCCAGATTTTCTTCTTGAATGTTTCCTTCTAGAAAAACGTCCTCCAAATCAACATCCTCAACTATCAAACCGCTATAAATTAGATCTTTATCTAACGGTCTGCTTCCTTTCTTGCAATGTGATTGCTTCCACATCTCAAGATGTGAAAGTTCACCCCCAATTGCCTTAGCCTATAAAGATAGAATTTAAAAGTCAACAATATTGTTATATTGGCAAGATATATATACAAAAAGACATAGATTAATATATTTTACCACTTTTCTTTATACAGTCAAATAGGTTTGAGATCCAAGGGTATGTCAATCATATATTATTAGATATTATCTTAGCCTATTTGTAGCATTAATCAAAAACTGCTCAACCAAAAGTGTTTGTGTGACAACCCGAAAAAAAATTTCCGTGATTTAATGTGAATTTACAATTTATTTTTATATTTTTAATTAAATAGTATTAATAATAATAAAAATAATGACAATAATAATAATATTATTATTATTACTAAAACTAATAATGTTAATAATAATAATAATAATAATGAAAATATTATTATTTACAAAATTAATATAATTAATTAAATAAGTCCAGGGACTGAATTTGTAATATTTGAAACTTATTTTAAAAACTATACACATGAAATAATAAACATTTCAAACTACAGGGGGCCATTGTGTAAATTGTTTTAAAACCCAACCCGCCGCCCGTATCCCCTTCGATTTTTCCGGCCGGTTCTCCGGCGACTCTCCGGCAGCCCCAAAAGCCAACCATATCACGATTATAATGCAATCCAACTATACCGACACCTTCTAGAGGATGGACCGAACTCGGGGACCATTTCAGTTTGATAATTCAAGTCGGTTTGGTATGTCCCCCACTTCGACCGAAAGTTCGGCCGACCCACTCACCATAAACGCACCAACAGGCTATTTTATTCCAATTAATCGAACGGGAAGTGCTATATAAGCATCCCTAAACTAATGGTACATTCACACACCTCTCAAACACTTGAAATCGATCAATTTGATCCCCTCATTGCCGCGGACCTGCAACCGATCGTGTACCCACTGTAGAACTTCGAAACAGGTACTTAAACACACCATTGTGCTCGTTTTTACAAGGGGAACAATAACCCCATGAATTCTCATACAATAGAAATCGATTTGGCTTTCGATTTGGTTGAAAATCGAACCTGAGGTTCTTGAGTGAAATGGGATTACTGGGGGTTAAGTTAAAAGAATTAAAAGGTGGAGTTTAACCACGGCCACGGCCTTGGTTTACTGGTTTGGGTGTGTGCTTGTGAACCGAAGGTCAGGGGTTCGAACCCTGCCCCCAACACATATTTTTAAAAGCCTTTTTAAGTCTTTTAAAAATGCGGAAAAATTACCAAAAATTATAGAAATAATTTTTAAGAACTTCTTTTATTTTAAATACCTTTAAATGATTTTCTGTATATTTAAAAACACCTTAAAATAAATTTATAAAATAATATTTAAAAATATTATAAATAACCATTTTTATAAAATAGACTTTAAATGATGATTTAAAGTATTAATCTATTGATTGGACACCATATTAATTTTTAATAATTGTGGAAATTTATTTCTTTAAATTCCTTATTTAATTATTTATTTATATACTTATTACAAATGTTATAAATAGTTACTTTTATAAAAATGGATTTTAAATGATGATTTAAATCATCAAGTTATTAATAAGGATTATATTATTTTAATTATGGATTTATTATGATAAATGAAGGAATTGTATTTAATAAATTTCATAAATTATTTACAAATACAAATATTATCATTATAATTATGACCACGCCATTGTTATTATTAATATCAATATTGGTAATATTATTAAGACATGGTGTTGTTTATATACCAAATCGTGTACGTCAAACCGAACCGACCCGAATCCGACCAAATATATTTATTCGCGTTGAACATGTTTTAAAAACTTAAATACAATTAATAATAGGTGTAGATCGTGTTTGATCGTGCATTGCCTTATTCTTTGAAGTTCTTGTTCATTTCATTACATCAAATCAAGGTGAGTTTAAGCCCCACTATTTTATTAAATCTCTTTTGGGTGAGTTCAAGCCCCACTATTTTACTAAAACTGTTTTTGGGGGAGATAGCATACTGGTAATGTTACAAACGCTTTTTATATATTTAAGATGTGTATGGATATTAATATAGTGCTGTTATCATTGTACAAGTCCTCACACTTTCGAATTGTTAATATTGGATAGCGGGGAAAGTTGGGTAGTACTACTGGGTGTGACGAGCCCCACCTGTGAGACTTGAGGTCAACCGGGTGCAATTTGTCCTATGATTATTCGTCACGATATGGTGAAGTCGTGACGGGAGGCAAACATAACATAGTCAGCTTCAATGTCGAAATCACTATTTAATATCATTTGTGAATGGATTAGCTAGCCATTACAATGCACATGCTTATATATACGCTGTTGTTAAACTGGGATGTTTAACTGTGAACTCTTGAACTGATCAACCATTGGATTGATACACGTTATTGTTAAACTGTGATGTTTAACTGTAAACTCTTGAACTGATCAACCATAGGGTTGATACACGCTATTGTTAAACTGTTATGATTAAATGCAAACTCGGTATACACTTTTGCTAAACTGTTATGTTTAAACACAAACTCTTGAACTCACCAACCATGTGTTGACTTTTAGTATGCTATTCTCAGGTCACTAATCTGGAACTGCTGATAGAAGCACCACACGGGTCAGCATGCATTTTAGAGACTTGAACTTAAACCATATTTACTTGTTTTTATTTATGGTTTCAATTACTTGGTTGGCACTTGTCTTGCCAAATGTTACTTTCACATATTTTGGGATGATTTGTTTACTTTATGCTTTCGCATGAATTTCAAAAGTTTGGTTTGTTATGTTAAACGTTGCATATAGAGTCGTTCCGAGTAACTATTGACTGTGATCCTGGTTTGCTCACCCCTCCGTGATAAATTCCAGACCCGGAATTTGAGGGTGTGACAGATTGGTATCAGAGCCATTGGTTATAGAGAACTAGGTTGCATACACACTAGACTATAACCGCACACAGTTAGTTAGTTACTTGTTTCTAGACTTCCTAAACTTAACTGATTATCTTAGGTTCAAATCCTTAGACTTTATGTCTAAACTATGAAAATCATATCGAGGTTTTAAAATTTCATGAACCAAATGAACTTGTGTGACACA
Source organism: Flaveria linearis (assembly GCA_024085815.1). NCBI lineage: Eukaryota > Viridiplantae > Streptophyta > Magnoliopsida > Asterales > Asteraceae > Flaveria > Flaveria linearis. Next base: position 10,764,125 of record CM044011.1, read on the forward strand.
TAGACACCTGTATTCTGGATTTCCTGGCAAAAAGCCTTCGGGCTAAGGCTAGCATATCGCATATATCTCATTACGAGACCTGGTATGCTTACCTGGGGATTTCTGGGATGAGTGATAAACTATGGTCAATACACAAGTCCATAAGGTAAATGGGATACCTTTTTACTGAACATGGAACAATACCGAGTCCGGCGACTCACAAGCAATGTCTACACACTACAGTACGACATAGCTGAATGATTCTATTCTATTTCCTTTAAACGATTCGGACTACGTAGCGTTTCTTTATTTTGGAACCTATGTGGAAAGAGTTGTTTCCCCACCCAAACAACAAACTCAGTTTGTTATAATCATTGTGGTGGTGATGAATTCATTATCTCCTTATTGTTTACTATAATGAGATAAAAGGGATTGATTCATTACTCATTATTGTATTTGTGAATATAAAGTGAATAATGGACGCCCAAAGACGTGGACGTGGTCGTGGACGAGGACGCGTGCGTGGACGTGGTGCCGGTAACCAAGGTGCCGGTGACCAAGGCGCTGGTTCTATTAATATGACCCCTGCGGAATTGGCTGCTCTAATCAACGTGCAAGTTCAGGCAGCGGTAGCTGCTACCCAAACAAGACAGCCAGCAGAACCATCAACGTGTACCTACAAGTCCTTCATGGACTGCAAGCCTCACACCTACAGTGGAACCGAGGGAGCTGTAGGGTTAGTGAGATGGTTTGAGAAGACGGAGTCCGTATTCTCAAAATGTAAATGTCCACCTGCTGACCAGGTGAAATATGCTACGGGAACGTTGGATGGTGCTGCATTGTCTTGGTGGAATGCGCAAGTGCAAATGCTAGGGCAAGCCATGGCAGATCAACTCTCGTGGAACGAGTTCAAAGATATGATGATTGAGGAATACTGCCCACGAAGTGAAGTACAAAAACTTGAAGTGGAATTCTGGCAACTGAAGATGCAAGGATCAGAAATTGAGGCTTATACCACGAGAACTCATGAGCTGGCCACTCTATGTCCAGGAATGGTAAACGAGATGCACAAGAGAGTGGAACATTACATCCGAGGATTGGTGCCAGAGATTAGGAGTATGGTTACTTCCTCAAACCCGGCTACTATCCAGCAAGCTATCCGCCTAGCCCACAAACTGACTGATGAAACTGTGGAGGAAGGACGGTTACCAAAACGGGGCGCTGCGGCGAGCATGTCCGACAACAAGAGGAAGTGGGATACCTCTAACAACACCAATAACAACAACAATAGAACATCATCTTCCGGTGGTCAACAACAAACACCGCAACAACAACACAGGAGGTTCGACAACAACCGTAACTTCAACCAGTCAGCCTCGAACAATCAAGGATCGAGCGGTTATGGTGGTAAACAGCCGATATGCCCGCGGTGCAACTATCATCACGTCGGAAGATGTGAAAATTACAAGTGTCAGCGGTGTGGTAAAAGGGGACACTTAGCTAAGGATTGCCGTGTTGAGTTGGTTAGGAAGCCACATCAACCTCAAGAGACCTCAAAGGGTTGCTTTGAGTGTGGGAAAGAAGGGCACTACAAGCGAAACTGTCCGCAGCTGAGGAAGAACGGTAATAGCAATGGCCAAAACAACAACAATCAAGACAACAACAACAACAACAATGATGGAAGAGGCAATGGAAATGGTGGTAATAATAATGGAGCCAAAGGGAGAGCCTTCGTCATTGGCTCAGGTGAGGCTCTAAATGACCCTACAACTATTACTGGTAGTTTTTCTGTCAATGGATGTTTTGCTACAGTACTGTTTGATACTGGAGCCGATAGGAGTTTCATATCCTTAAAGTTCTGTAGTCTTCTAAGTGATATTCCTTCTGCCTTAGAATCCAAATATACCGTAGAATTGGCTGACGGTAAACAAATCCATGTAACACATATTCTTAGAGATTGTAAGATAGAACTCGCTGGTCATACTTTCGCTATAGATCTTATGCCTGTTACACTAGGAAGTTTCGACGTTGTGGTAGGCATGGATTGGCTATCTAACAAGCAAGCAGAAGTCATATGTCATGAAAAGATTATACGAATCCCGGTTGGTGACGAAATTCTTACAGTCCGAGGCGATAGGAGTGGTGCAGTAATGGGTATTATCTCTTACATGAAGGCGCAAAAGTTGTTACGAAAAGGGCGTGTGGCTATTCTGGCACTCGTCACCGACAAGCAGTCCGAGGAAAAGAAAATAGAAGACATTCCCGTGGTAAGAGATTTTCCAGAGGTGTTTCCAGAGGATCTTCCTTGACTACCACCTCATCGCCATGTGGAATTTCAAATCGAACTGACTCCCGGTGCAGCCCCGATTGCTAGAGCACCTTATCGATTAGCACCAAACAAACTACAGGAGTTGTCATCACAACTTCAGGAGCTTTTAGATAAGGGCTTTATCCGACCTAGCTCATCACCTTGGGGAGCCCCTGTTCTCTTTGTTAAGAAGAAGGACGGCACTTTCCGAATGTGCATCGATTATATAGAATTAAACAAAGTCACAGTCAAGAACCGATATCCTCTACCTCGTATCGACGACTTTTTTGATCAGCTTCAGGGATCGAGCTATTATTCGAAGATCGACCTGAGGTCTGGTTATCATCAACTCCGAGTCCGTGAGGAGGACATCTCCAAAACCGCATTCCGTACTCGTTATGGTCATTACGAGTTCTTGGTCATGCCTTTTGGGTTGACTAATGCACCTGCGGTATTCATGGACCTCATGAATCGCGTGTGCAAACCCTATCTCGATCAGTTTGTTATCGTGTTTATCGATGACATACTGATATACTCTAGGACCAAGGAGGACCACGAAGAACATCTACGATTGATCTTGGAATTATTGAAGAAGGAGCAACTGTACGCCAAATTCTCTAAGTGTGACTTCTGGAAACGTGAAGTGCAATTCCTAGGTCATATCGTTAATGAGATGGGAATACATGTTGATCCTGCAAAGATTGTGGCGATAAAGAATTAGGCTACACCTAAGACACCGACTGAGATAAGGCAATTCCTGGGGTTAGCAGGATATTACCGACGATTCATAGAAGGATTCTCTAAAATCGCACAACCTCTCACAGCTTTGACCCACAAAGGAACGACATACAAATGGGGTGAAAGTCAAGAGGCGGCTTTTCAGCTATTGAAACAGAAACTCTGTAGTGCACCGATATTGGCACTACCAGAGGGGACAGATGATTTCGTGGTGTATTGTGACGCATCCATTCAAGGATTGGGTTGTGTCCTGATGCAGCGAGACAAGGTGATAGCTTACGCCTCGAGACAACTGAAGATTCACGAGAAAAACTATACCACCCATGACCTGGAATTGGGTCCAGTGGTTTTTGCCTTGAAGATTTGGAGACACTACTTGTACGGTACCAAATGCACTATCTATACCGATCACAAGAGTCTTTAGCACATCTTTGAGCAAAAGGAATTAAATATGCGGCAACGACGGTGGTTAGAGTTACTTAATGATTATGACTGTGCAATCAAGTATCATCCGGGTAAGGCTAATGTGGTAGCCGATGCCCTTAGTCGTAAGGAAACCTTAAAGCCTCGTCGAGTGCGCGCATTACAAATGACTATCCACTCTGACCTACCAGCACAAATCAAAGCTGCTCAATCTGAGGCCTTGAAGACGGAGAATCTCAAAGCGGAATACATGCGAGGCATGGAGAAACAGTTGGAGGTTAAAGCTGATGGAATCCGTTATTTTATGAAACGGATCTGGGTACCACAGTACGGGAACTTGCGAGAGCTGATAATGGATGAAGCTCATAAGTCACGTTACTCTATTCATCCCGGTTCAGACAAGATGTATCAGGACCTGAAAGAATTTTACTGGTGGCCGAAAATGAAAGCGGAGATAGCCATGTATGTAAGTAGATGCTTAACTTGTTCCAAGGTTAAGGTGGAATACCAGAGACCATCTGGTTTACTTCAACAACCGGAAATTCCAGTGTGGAAATGGGAGCAGATCTCCATGGACTTTATCACGAAGTTACCTAGGACTCCCAGCGGATGCGACACCATTTGGGTTATAGTAGATTGCTTAACGAAATCCGCACACTTTCTGGCAATCCGAGAGACTGATCGAATGGAGAAGCTGACACGTATCTATTTAAGGGAAATAGTCTCTCGGCATGGCGTGCCGATATCTATCATTTCTGATCGTGACGCTCGGTTCACTTCTCATTTCTGGCAATCATTACAACGATCATTGGGAACACGGCTGGATATGAGTACCGCGTATCACCCGCAAACCGATGGTCAAAGTGAGCGTACGATCCAGACACTGGAAGACATGTTGCGTGCCTGTGTAATTGATTTTGGCAGCAGCTGGGAAACACATTTACCATTGGTTGAGTTCTCCTATAATAACAGTTATCATACCTCAATCAAGGCAGCTCCATTTGAGGCACTGTATGGGCGTAAGTGCCGGTCACCTATTTGTTGGGCAGAAGTTGGGGAAAGTCAACTTACCGGTCCTGAACTCGTGCACGAGACGACTGAGAAGATCGTACAGATCCGTAATCGTATGGCAGCAGCGCGAGATAGACAGAAAAGCTATGCTGACAAGAGACGGAAACCTCTAGAGTTCCAAATTGGTGACAAAGTGTTATTGAAAGTCTCACCGTGGAAAGGCGTAGTTCGGTTTGGCAAACGAGGAAAGCTGAATCCGAGGTATGTTGGACCATTTGAGATATTGGAAAGAATAGGTCCAGTGGCCTATCGACTAGCCTTACCTGAATCACTGAGTGGAGTTCATAATGTGTTCCATGTTTCAAACCTGAGGAAATGCCTTGCTGACGAAACTCTCATCGTTCCGTTAGACGAGGTACATGTTGACGAACAACTACGCTTCATCGAGGAACCAGTGGAAATTATGGACCGAGAGGTCAAGACACTTAAACACAGTCGTATCCCTATTGTCAAAGTCCGGTGGAACTCCCGGCGTGGTCCTGAGTTCACTTGGGAAAGAGAGGACGAGATGATGCGCAAGTATCCTAACCTGTTCAAGGATGCTGCCAGTACATCTTAATTTTCGGGACGAAAATTCCTCTAACAGGGGGATGATGTGACAACCCGAAAAAATTTTCCGTGATTTAATGTGAATTTACAATTTATTTTTATATTTTTATTATTATTTAATAATAGTATTAATAATAATAAAAATAATGACAATAATAATAATAATATTATTATTACTAAAACTAATAATGTTAATAATAATAATAATAATAATGAAAATATTATTATTTACAAAATTAATATAATTAATTAAATAAGTCCAGGGACTGAATTTGTAATATTTGAAACTTATTTTAAAAACATACACATGAAATAATAAACATTTCAAACTACAGGGGGCCATTGTGTAAATTGTTTTAAAACCCAACCCGCCGCCCGTATCCCCTTCGATTTTTCCGGCCGGTTCTCCGGCGACTCTCCGGCAGCCCCAAAAGCCAACCATATCACGATTATAATGCAATCCAACTATACCGACACCTTCTAGAGGATAGACCGAACTCGGGGACCATTTCAATTTGATAATTCAAGTCGGTTTGGTATGTCCCCCACTTCGACCGAAAGTTCGGCCGACCCACTCACCATAAACGCACCAACAGGCTATTTTATTCCAATTAATCGAACGGGAAGTGCTATATAAGCATCCCTAAACTAATGGTACATTCACACACCTCTCAAACACTTGAAATCGATCAATTTGATCCCCTCATTGCCGCGGACCTGCAACCGATCGTGTACCCACTGTAGAACTTCGAAACAGGTACTTAAACACACCATTGTGCTCGTTTTTACAAGGGGAACAATAACCCCATGAATTCTGATACAATAGAAATCGATTTGGCTTTCGATTTGGTTGAGAATCGAACCTGAGGTTCTTGAGTGAAATGGGATTACTGGGGGTTAAGTTAAAAGAATTAAAAGGTGGAGTTTAACCGCGGCCACGGCCTTGGTTTACTGGTTTGGGTGTGTGCTTGTGAACCGGAGGTCAGGGGTTCGAACCCTGCCCCCAACACATATTTTTAAAAGCCTTTTTAAGTCTTTTAAAAATGCAGAAAAATTACCAAAAATTATAGAAATAATTTTTAAGAACTTCTTTTATTTTAAATACCTTTAAATGATTTTCTGTAATTTATTTATTTAAAAACACCTTAAAATAAATTTATAAAATAATATTTAAAAATATTATAAATAACCATTTTATAAAATAGACTTTAAATGATGATTTAAAGTATTAATCTATTGATTGGACACCATATTAATTTTTAATAATTGTGGAAATTTATTTCTTTAAATTCCTTATTTAATTATTTATTTATATACTTATTACAAATGTTATAAATAGTTACTTTTATAAAAATGGATTTTAAATGATGATTTAAATCATCAAGTTATTAATAAGGATTATATTATTTTAATTATGGATTTATTATGATAAATGAAGGAATTATATTTAATAAATTTCATAAATTATTTACAAATACAAATATTATCATTATAATTATGACCACGCCATTGTTATTATTAATATCAATATTGGTAATATTATTAAGACATGGTGTTGTTTGTATACCAAATCGTGTACGTCAAACCGAACCGACCCGAATCCGACCAAATATATTTATTCGCGTTGAACATGTTTTAAAAACTTAAATACAATTAATAATAGGTGTAGATCGTGTTTGATCGTGCATTGCCTTATTCTTTGAAGTTCTTGTTCATTTCATTACATCAAATCAAGGTGAGTTCAAGCCCCACTGTTTTATTAAATCTCTTTTGGGTGAGTTCAAGCCCCACTATTTTACTAAAACTGTTTTTGGGGGAGATAGCATACTGGTAATGTTACAAACGCTTTTTATATATTTAAGATGTGTATGGATATTAATATAGTGCTGTTATCATTGTACAAGTCCTCACACTTTCGAATTGTTAATATTGGATAGCGGGGAAAGTTGGGTAGTACTACTGGGTGTGACGAGCCCCACCTGTGAGACTTGAGGTCAACCGGGTGCAATTTGTCCTATGATTATTCGTCATGATATGGTAAAGTCTTGACGGGAGGCAAACATAACATAGTCAGCTTCAATATCGAAATCACTATTTAATATATTTGTGAATGGACTAGCTAGCCATTACAATGCACATGCTTATATATACGCTGTTGTTAAACTGGGATGTTTAACTGTGAACTCTTGAACTGATCAACCATTGGATTGATACACGTTATTGTTAAACTGTGATGTTTAACTGTAAACTCTTGAACTGATCAACCATAGGGTTGATACACGCTATTGTTAAACTGTTATGATTAAACGCAAACTCGGTATACACTTTTGCTAAACTGTTATGTTTAAACACAAACTCTTGAACTCACCAACCATGTGTTGACTTTTAGTATGCTATTCTCAGGTCACTAATCTGGAACTGCTGATAGAAGCACCACACGGGTCAGCATGCATTTTAGAGACTTGAACTTAAACCATATTTACTTGTTTTTATTTATGGTTTCAATTACTTGGTTGGCACTTGTCTTGCCAAATGTTACTTTCACATATTTTGGGATGATTTGTTTACTTTATGCTTCCGCATGAATTTCAAAAGTTTGGTTTGTTATGTTAAACGTTGCATATAGAGTCGTTCCGAGTAACTATTGACTGTGATCCTGGTTTGCTCACCCCTCCGTGATAAATTCCAGACCCGGAATTTGAGGGTGTGACAGTTTGATCACTTCCAATTGCAATAACTCAATAAGCATGCAGATTGATCTGATTCACTAGTGAGAGTCAGTTTATAACAGTTTCCAAACACACACAATGAGCTAGTGAACTGCAGATCAATCATCACTGACAGACTTTGTTACCAACATAGAAGATACAATTCCAATCATAGAATTCTCATATAACGATGTAAATTGTACGCAAATACAAAACATAACAGCAACCAATAACACTATCCCAACAACTTCTCCGAAACAATCGACATAAAAAACTCACAATTCAAAAACCGAAACACAAACAACGCATTAAGAATACCTAATCCGGCACCAACAGCAACATCCAGAACGAAATGTCGCCCAAGCAAAACCCTAGAAACCAAATTAGCAGACGCCCAAGCAACAACAATCAAATTCAACCTCTTCACACTCTCAACCACATCCAACCCCCACAAATCAGACTCTAATTGAGCCAAAACATTAGGGATCAGATCCGACAAACGGTTAATCAACGACGCGATGAAGCAGACTCTAGAACATGACCACTGGAAGGACCAGTGGTCAATGATGAAGATGAGGAACATGTGTTTGTTGTAAATAGGGCGTGGGCGGCGAACAAGGTGTTTGTGTTCCCATCTGACGCCTAACTGTGCGCCACAAGGTCTACACACAAGGTGTTTGTGGATCGGATCTAGCTTAATTCGAACTTAAAACATATAAGGTACAAGCAAATGTGTTCAGATTAGATTAGATCATATCAGAGCAAGTAAATTCAACTAGTAATAAAGAGAATATTCAAACAAATATGAGCAAACAATATGATGATTATTACATTCAACACGAAGCTAGAAGGATAATTCAACACTGCAAGCAACGAACGAACCACTCTGATCTCAAACAAACATCATCACGCATCTTCTTCTTCAAACACGATTAAATCACTGAACTATAAGAATTTTCGTTGAGTATAAAGTCTGTTGGATAAAAAAAACATACCAAAACCCTAAATATGGAGTGTGAGATCACAATCTGCAAATAATCACCTAATCTTCGGCGGTGAAGAACACATAGAGGAAGTGAATCGATAAGCCCTAATTTTGAATCAATAAGCCCTAATTTTTGAGGTGCAAAGGAAACCTTATTTTAAAGTGCTCGTTCTGATGGTTCTTTGATTTTGGGAATTTTAAAGTCTAATTTTTAATATTTGAGATATTTTTGCAACCTTTTTGATTTCGGTCGCAAAACGTCCTCAAATTTTGTGACCGTTTTTTCCAGTCGCGAATCACCGACTTTTGTTAGGATACTAATTTTGCACCCGTTTTGATTTCAGTTGCTAATTTTGCAACCGTTTTGATTTCGGTCACAAAACATTCTTAAACTTTGCGACCGTAAACAACGGTCGCAAATGCTGGAACCGTTTTGCCACCAATGTCGTTAAATTTTGCGACCGTTTTGCCACCAAAATCTTGTTAGATCACTAATTTTACGACCGTTTTGATTTGGTAGCTAATTTTGCAACCGTTTTGATTTCATACGTAAAACGATCTCAAATTTTGAGACCGTTTTTTCTGTCGTAAATTTTGATGGCAATTGCCTAGTTTTCTAGTAGTATTAGAAAACATTAACTTGTTTTCTTAAATAAAAAAAATTAAAATGGTAGTCATTAAAGAGTGAATAAATTACTCTTTTAATTAGTAATTGCCATAAAAAGTAAAACTACTTGTAGCGGGAAAATAAAAAAAATGTTAGTTTAAAATTGTGACACGTGGCATTTTGAGTTACTATTTTACTAGTTTAAAACTTCATGTATTACACGAATTGAATAAAAATATTAAATTGAAAGCTACTAATCAATATTTATAAATTATAAAACTATTATTTGAGATAAGATATAATTGTAATTATATAATTAACTAACTCAACTAATAAAATAATAGCAATATCGTTTTTAACTTTCGTATTTAAAAATATTTTTGTTTAAAAAATGATTTTTACACTGGCATTTTTTTTAAAATTTATTTGTATTAAAAAGAACTTTATCGTTCATCAAATGTAGTTTCAAAAAAGTTATATTTCTAATAAAAAGAAATATGTTTTTATTTATTTATTAAATATTTGTTTAACAAATTGAAATGGATATACAATATAATTAGCATTTAATATTATTATTAAATGATTGATTTATTATGATATTGGCATATGACAAATTGGTTGTAAAAGATCGAAATGTGACAAAATTATTATGAGAATAAAATGTGAATAATTATTTTATTTTTATTAGTATAGAAAAAATAAAATATAACTAGACAAAAATAAAATCTGCGTCCTTATATAAATAAACTCATTAAAAAATAGTATCATTGTACCCATAATCGAAATAATATTTATATATCTCTATCGTATATTAGAGTTGATTCGTTAATTTCTTCGCATGTCACATCACACATTGACAAACATAAAAACTCAGATTGTCAAGGGAGACAATTCTAATAATGGACTTCCATTATTAACAATTGTGGAAAAACGAGTTTTTTTCCCCGCGAGGTGCAACATCTTACATCTTATACCTCGTGATAAATTATCATTTACAAATTTAGTTTACGTTAATACGCAGAGTGAATCGAATTTATATTGTTGAATGAAAAGTTGAAAACGTATTTCATTTGACCCGACTTTTTTCCAAACAAAACTTATGTCGAAACATAGACTTACAATCGCTTCAACTCGTTTTCGAATTAAATTTACGTCAAAACGTAGAGTGAGTAAAAATATATTATCCTTAACTAGACGCATCTCCAAACACAACTTACGTTAAATTGTAGACTGCAGGATCGGATTTCGGGTGGTCTTTCTCTCAACTCACTGTGAATCAACACTCGGCAAGCAGTCTATGAAGAGTTGATCACAATATAACAAGTAACAAGCAGTAAGAAAACTTAACAGCAGATAAATTTTCAAGGTACTTTTATATATTGCTTCTCAACTCAAAGGATTACAAGACACTTGGACTCAAATCGCTTACCTAAAGAGTTACAGGGAGAAGATATATATAATACTACCTACAGCCGGATATACTTTGATACCAGCTGGACACCTCTAACCTTACATCTATACTACAAGACTCTAGGTGAGGTCTTTCAGACATTGTGCCTGAGAGTTGGTAGTCAGGACATGTCCCTGACTTACCTTTTGTCACCAACTAAAGTTGGTAACATGTACTATCATAAAAAGGTGAACAGTAGAATAAAGTATGGTCAACAACATGGCTCTTTAGGAAGATGCCATGCTGTATCAGAGGTCTGCAGCGGACTGTCAGGGACCATACTTTTATCTGCTGGACATAGTAATGTCTTCCGAAGGATAAAGTGCTTCGGAAGAATAACTTCTTCCGAGGCTTGGAGTCTTCTTTGTCTTCGGAAGCAGACTTTGTCTTCGGAAGCTCAGACTTTGTCTTCAGCTCTTTCATCAGACTTTGTCTTCGGAAGCTTTCAGACTTTGTCTTCAGCTCTTTCATCAGACTTTGTCTTCGGAAGCTTTCAGACTTTGTCTTCAGCTCTTTCATCAGACTTTGTCTTTGGAAGATAGTCTTCAGCTGTTGGCTTCAGCTGTTGTCTTCAGCAGTTGACTTCAGCTTTTGCCTTCAGTAGATATCTTCAGCTGTTGGCTTCAGCTGTTGTCTTCAGCAGTTGACTTCAGCTTTTGCCTTTAGTAGATATCTTCAGCTGTTCTTCAGACTTTCGGAAGATCTCTTGCTCAGCTTCGGAAGCCTTTGAATGTAGTACCAAAAGATGACTATGAAGTGAATTTGGTTGCACCAGCCTTATCATGATCCAACAAACTACCCCTAGGCTGATGCTACCAAAACTTCACTTCTCTCTTCTTCTCAAAGCTCTCAGCACCAAGGAAAGCAGGTGTTTATCAGTGTCTTCATTCTTTCCTGCTGTGATGCTGAGAATCTTGTACAAATCTTTGGTGGACAGAACCTCTACTCTGTCACCTTGGATTATGTGTACCCTCTGTTGTGGCCCTCTGAAAAGAGTTAGTTGATGGAAAGTATAGTCATATTCCCATCGAACTATTGGTTCCAATTCAGGACCTTCTACCATCTGTAGAAAGGCTGTGCCTTTGGTGGTTGATCTTTCCTTGTCTTCCACTCTTTTCAGCTTCAACTCTTCTTCAATCTTGGCTCTTCTACTTCGTTCAGCCAAGTGGAGACCGCTGATGTGGTTTCTGATGTGTGCAGCAGTCTCAGAGTTGGAGGGATTGGAGAATGGCTTCTCTGCAAGCTCAGCAAGATCAAATCTGCTGAGATGCAGTAGAGAAGTGGCATTAAGCCTGTTGGTTTCACCATTCTCCCTTTCCACAACAAAGTTGTGAGAAGGTTCATCGAACCTCCACTGGATTATTGCATTTCTAGGTCCAGGAGATTGACCAGAAATCCTGTCCTCTTTCCTGGTATCCAGCAGAGTCACCAGTCTTCTTCTTAGTCTCTTCTCCTCAGCATTGAGAGTATCGGAGTTGAGACCAAGAAGTCTTGCAGCCTGGCCCAAGGTGTCTCTAGGCAATTCAAGAAATTGGCCTAGGGTGAGGGAGCTTGAAGAATTATCAACATAGGTGATGTTGATAAGCTCTCCCTCACAGGAGATACTGCTCAAGGTAGTGCAATTGATGAGCCTTGTCTTGAACTCCTTAATCTCCTCAAAGGAGAGATGTTTAGGAGGCTGAGGGGATGGTCTTGGTTGTTGTTGGGTAGGCTTAGGTTTAGTGGTTTTGGGTTGAGTCTTGGGTTTTAGGATGGGTAGTTTGGGTGGTTGAGGTGATGTGGTAGGTTTGGGTAGAGTTGTGGGTTGAGGGGTGAAGGTTTCATCAGTGGGTTCGGGTTTAATGGGAAAAGGGGTTGGTTCTGGTGTGGGTTGTGGCTGTGGTTGAGTGGTTGGGGTTGAGACCGTTCCCTTTACCCTCCTATACATCTCCCTTTTCTTCCCCAAGCGGATGTCAGCCTTTATTACTGACTATCCGCTGGAGTGTCCTTTCGGACATAGGCCCCACCTGCCTACCAGAGAAGCCATGAGCCCGGAGGTAGTCCTTCATCCAGGCTTTGTCAGTTGACTTCTTGGCAGCAGTGACCTCCTTCTCTTCCTCCCTCTTCCTCTTCACCTTCAACTTCTCCCTAGCAGCCTTCTTTCTTTCCTTCTCCATTTGATCCTGCTCTTTGTTGTGGAGCAGCAGGATCATATCATCATCATGTGGAGACAGTTCAGGAAGACTGAAGCCTCTTGAGAGTAGGAATTTGATCCTCTCCTCTCTCAGCTTCAGGGCTGCCTCCCTCTGCTCTTCTTCTGCCTTCTCCAAGGCCAACCTGGCTTCCCTTTCTTGTTGTAGCCTGGTTGACCTCTCCAAAGTCACCAACTCCTCTAGTGGTAGCAGGAGTATTTCCTCATTGACAGCTCCTAGGCTGATGAGCTGGTCAATGAGTGCTGTTCTTCTCTTTAGGTTGATTTCTTCTTGATTGGCTGCAGCTGCCTTGGAGCTAGCAGCTAACAGCTTCTCAGTAGGAAACCGACCTTTCTTTTTGGCCTTCTCAATTTTCTCCTCCTCCTGAAGCTCTTCCGCAGTCAACTTTCTTTTGCCTTTGTCTTTGATTGTGCTTGACTGTGGTGGTTCTTGGATGGAGGGTTGTGATTGAGAGAGAAGTTCAGCTGGTGCTTGGGTTGGAGGTATATCAGAAATGTCCTCCCTGCTCACCTCAGATGCAATTTCAGCAATGACATCTGTGATGGTCAGTTCCTCGGACATCTGAAATAGGCCTTCCGCAGCTTCTATTTCGGCCTCGGAAGACTTGTCTTGTTCTTCCGAGGCTTCCATGTAAACTTCAGAAGCCTCAGCTAGAGCTTCGGAAGATGAGACTGCTGCAGATTTTGTCCCATCTGTTTTAGTTGCTGGGCCATCAGTCCCCATTTCCCCTTCGAAGCTAATCTCAGGTTCCATGAAGACCTTAGGTTGACCAACTTCCTCCACAGTGGTAGAAGGTGCAGTCAGTCTTTGAAGCTCCTCAGCCCCAAAGTATGCAAGTGTGGTGTCGGGGCTGGGCTATTCTAGGGATGATCTCAATACAAACTTTGTGAAAAGTCTGTAGAGATCGTGAAGCATCCTTGAGTCAATCTCCAGAAAGGATTGAGATGACTCAGGTGGTGTAATGATTTGTTGGGTGGAAATGAGTTGGGTCTGTGGTTCCATAGGTGTTTGTCTCTGAACTTTCTCCCCCTTTTTGGTAGCATCATCTTGAGAGCTAGATGAGCTAGAGGAAGAAGTCATTGAGACCTGGATTGGTACATGCCTAACAGACCTCTCCGTCTGTTTCTCAGCTAGTTGAGCCTTGAGAGAGTTAATCTCGAGTTGCTGAGTGGCAGTCCTTGATTCTAAGATCTTCACCTGTGATTCCAGGTTGGAGACCTTAGAAAGCAAGTACTGAAGTGTTAGTTGCATACTTCCCTCATCTTCATAGGAAGAATCACGGGGAGATGAGATAACATACCTAGTATGCTCACTCTCACCACCAGATGTGGTTTCTTGGCACCCTGGTTTCCTTTGCTCAGAGTCATCTTTTTCAGAGATGTCAATGGGCAAAGTTGCCGTAGACTCAGTCCTAATGATGTTACCACTGTCCTGAGAGCTCAATGAGAGACTCTGAGTAGTGGCAGCTGAGTCTACATGAGTCCCCTCCACATCAGTGGGACTCACCTCAGTAGCAGGCTTCTGATGGGGGCTAGAGACAAGGGATCCCTCTTGGCTCTGTTGATCTCTCAGTGGGTGTTGTAGATCAACTTCATGGCCATGAAGAGATGTAATCTCTTCATCAGTTCGGAGTAAAAGGTCAGTGAAAGAGAGGGTGGTTAGTCCTACTGACCCGGGACCTTGATCAATGTCTACAGGCATTGAGCCTATGGTGGGGCTGTCCCTAGAAGGCTACACAGGGGAGTGTAGAGACTCACCCTGTGGGCTAAAGGCTTGGGGTTCGGGCTCAGGGGTTTGAGACTGAGGAGACTCAAAACCCACATTGAGGTCAATTGTGAAGGATGGTGTGACCTCGGACTGAGTGGGAGCCCATGATTCCACTCTAGTCCTTTGGGTGTGAACAGAAGGAGCTTGTTCAATCAGAGTAGATTGAACAAGGGTTCGTTTGGGGCGTCTCTGATATGTGGCTTTGATGGGTAAAGAAGGTTTTGGTATTGTGGTGGATGTTGCTGGTGTGGGTTCATCACCTGTGGGGAGAACAGGGATGTCACCAGGAGCTATGCGCTCAGTCATCTCTGGAGGTAATGGAGTGTACCGTCCAGTGAAGTTGGTGGACATCTTCTTCAGTGTCTTGAAGATGGTAGGCCTCTTGTGTGGAACAGGAAGAGCAGCTGCGCAGACAAGCTTGCTTGGTTCCATCTCACAGTTGATTATGTGTTGAAGAAATCGGGGATACATGAAGAATGTATCCCTGCTGAGATTGGCGATTAGGTTGTTCAACACGAATCGTGAGTAGTTGAATCTGAGGCCTCTCACCAGCCCATGAACTAGGCATCCTAGTTCATATGGGATTTGATCCCAACCCCCTGATTTGTTGGAGAGGCAGTGCAAAACAATGTGCAGCAGGAACTTCCAATGGTAAGAGAAGTTGAACTTGTATACTGTGGACCTGCTGACATCGCCTCCATATCCCATGAGGATATAGGTGCCTTCCAAGTCTTCCTTGGGGAACTCAGTAGGAGCCCCATCATCGTGAAGCTCGAGATGCTCCCTGATGATCTGTTCATTGATGACCAACTCTTGGCCACAAACTCTGGTTCTCAGGACTCGAACCCCATTCAGCACTGTAGTTTCTCCGTTGCTCCAAAATTCTGACATATGGTTGGAGTATACGGTTGGGTTAACTGTGAGTGCAGTGAGGTAGGTGGATTCGGTGAGAAAGGTGATGATTTGGGTGAAGTCAGCATCCCTTGACGAGTCAAGTAACGCGACTTGGTTGTGCTGAGGGTTTAGCGCCATTGGAGAAAAGGTAAGCTTGAAATTTTGAGTGAGATTTATGGTTTGACAGTGAAGGGAACAATTTGGGCTGTAAAGTGGTAAAAGAAGATGAAATTGATAAGTCAAGATTATTTAAAAAGGGGTGAATAGTGGTATGGTGGTGGTAATAGGGTAACTGTTTTGGGGTTACTGTGGGTGGTATGGTGGTTTACGGCGGAGAAATGATGTTGGCGGCAAGGATAATTTTAAATAATCTGACAATATCAACAAAATCTTTACTTTTTACAGAGTGGGGCCCAAAAGATATCCGTTACATATAAAAACCTTTACTTCCGAGGGTAAAACATTTCGAAGGTATTTTCTTCCGAGGGCAATTTCTCTTCCGAAGCATGATATTGCTTCCGAAGGTAAAATTGTCCTTTGAAGGCACTTTATCTTCCGAAGCAAGGCATTGCTTCCGAAGGTAAAGCTGTCTTTCCGAATGGAGAGTTGTATAAGTTTCGGAAGTAGATCTGATATAAAATCAATCGCTTCTTCCGAGACCAAAAACTCTTCCGAGAAGAAAATTTCCATTGAGGAATTTAGCTTCGGAAGATATTCAAGAATATCTTCCGAGAGTTAGTTCCTCTTCAGAAGGAATTTACACTTGGAATAGTTTAAAGATCTTTTGTAACAGGGCTTAAATTGTATTGACACAAGACATTACTCATTTAAAAAGGTCTTCAAAAGAGGTAGTTATTCAATGTTTATCATCCCAATTGCTGATATGAGATACTTAAATCTTTGTTCATCAAATGCCTTTGTGAACAAATCAGCATATTGTTCATTTGAGTCAACTTTGATTAACTTTATCAACTGTTTCTCATGAATATCTCTAATGAAATGATACCTGATATCAATGTGTTTTGTCTTGGAGTGCTTCACCGGATTCTCAGTAATGGAGATAGCACTGTTGTTGTCAATATGGATAGGAGTAGTCATGAAGTTGAACCCATAGTCTAACATCTGATTTTGAATCCATAGCAGTTGAGCACAGCAGCTAGCAGCAGCAATGTATTCAGCTTCAGTAGTTGATGTAGAGACACAGGATTGTTTCTTGCATTGCCATGAGATAATCCTTCCACCAAGAAATTGACATCCTCCTGATGTTGATTTCTTGTCAATGTTGCAGCCACCATAGTCACTGTCAGAGTATCCATAGAGATTGAAATCACTATTTCTTGGATACCAGAGACCTAGTTTAGGTGCTCCTTTGAGGTATCTGAGGATTCTCTTTGCAGCAGCTAGGTGAGACACCTTTGGAGCAGCCTGATATCTTGCACAAATGCATGTGGCAAACGTGATATCTGGTCTACTTGCAGTGAGATACATCAGAGAACCAATAATTGCTCTATACTGATGTTGATCAGTATCCTCCCCCTCAAGGTCAGGGCAAAGATTATGGTTTCTGGGTATGGGTGTCTTGGCTGGTTTACAGTCCTTTATTTCAAATCTTTCTAAGATGTCTGAGACATACTTAGATTGACTTATGAAGAACCCTTCCTTCATTTGTTTCACCTGGATTCCTAGGAAAAAGTCCATTTTTTCCATGGAACTCATCTCAAACTTCTGCTTCATAATGCTTTCAAAGTCTTTGCACATTTGGTCGTTTGAAGAACCAAATATGATGTCATCAACATAGACTTGTACAAGCAAAATGTCTTCTCCACTCTTTCTGATGAAAAGAGTCTTGTCAATGGTACCTCTAGTGTATCCATTCTTCAGGAGAAACTGAGACAAGGTCTCATACCACAGCCTAGGTGCTTGGTGCAGCCCATATAGAGCTTTGTCCAGCTTGCACACATAGTTGGGGTGCTGTGGGTCTTCAAATCCTGGAGGTTGACACACATAGATTTCCCTATCTATATCCCCATATAGAAAAGCACACTTGACATCAAGTTGGTAGACTGTGAAGTTCTTGGATGCAGCATAAGCAAGGAAGATCCTAACTGCCTCAAGTCTTGCAACAGGTGCAAAGACATCAGTATAATCAATTCCTTCCTCCTGGGTGTATCCTTGAACTACTAGCCTTGCCTTGTTCTTGATAATCAAGCCTCTATCATCTTTCTTGTTCCTGAATACCCATTTAGTGCCTATGGGTACTTGACCAGATGGTAGTGGGCATAGATTCCAGACCTTTTGTCTTTTGAATTGAAGCAGCTCCTCCTGCATCGATTCAACCCAACTACTATCCTTTAAGGCATCTTCTACCTTCTTTGTTTCCATCTGAGACAGGAAGCGTGAGTACAAGCAGACATTCCCATGATGAGTTTGTCCTCTTGTTCTCACACCCTCAGAGACATTTCCTATGATGTTCTCAGTTGGATGAGTGTTGTGAATCCTAAGACGAGGAATCACTTCCAATTGCAGAGATAAGTCTAGGTTAGACATATTCTGATCAGGAACTGGATCACTCTGTCCAACTGCTGTTTCAGAGTCATTCAATGAGGACTGATTGAATGATTGAGAAACATCATCAACGGTTGGTTGTGAAGTAGTATTAACAGTTGCCTGTTCCTTCAGAATACCACTTCCCTCAACCTAGTGCTGTAGTGGATCACCTGAGGAACTTTGAGGTTGATCAAGTGATTCACTTGTTGAAGCTTCACTATTTCTGGAGATAGTTACACTGTCAGATCTGTGAATAGTTGAAGCTTGTTGCCCTTCAGCTCTTGGAGAATTTGGAATAGGTCTGGGAAGCTCATATAGTTGACCTGCATCAGCATCAGCATCACTTTGAGCACCTGTTCCAGCTGAAACATTCTCACAAGATGGTTTAGAATAGTTTGGAAACAATTCTAAATCAAAGATATACTCAGGTCCATTCCCCCTAACACAAGGAGTGTGCTCATTAACAACTATGTTGGATGACTCCTCAAATTGTTGATTCTTAATATTGTATACTCTATAAGCTTTGGAGCTAGAAGAGTATCCAATAAAGATGGCATCATCCGACTTCTCAGCAAACTTTGCCAAGTTGTCCTTTGTGTTAAGTATGGTACACCTGCAGCCAAAGGACCTTAGAAAGCCAATGAACGGTGGCCTCTTGTTCCATAACTCATAAGGGGTTTTTCCATGGGGCTTAACTACAAGAACCCTGTTCTGCACATAGCATGCAGTGCTGACTGCCTCTGCCCAGAATGTTAGAGGCGGCTTTGAATCAGCTAACATGGTCCGAGCAGCCTCAATAAGTGACCTGTTCCTCCTCTCAGCAACACCATTTTGTTGAGGAGTTCTGGGAGCACTATATTGTCTGGCAATCCCTTTTGAGTCACAGAATGAGTCAAGAACGAAGTTCTTAAACTCAGTCCCTTGATCACTTCTAATAATCTTAACCTTGTGATCAATTTGATTTTCTATTTTAAGAATAAAAGATTTTAAAGTTTCAGCAGTTTCATCTTTACTTCTTAAAAAGAATACCCATGTAAATCTTGTAAAATCATCAACGATCACAAGGCAGTATGATTTCCTTCCAATGCTCATTATACTTGTGGGACCAAAAAGATCCATGTGCAATAAGTGTAATGGAGTAGTGATAGAGTTAACACATTTGGATTTATGAGATGATCTGTGTTGTTTCCCTTTCAGGCATGCAACACAGTTATCTTTGCAGAAAAATTCCTTTTTAGGCAAACCATGTACCAAGTTATTTTTAGACAATTTATTCATTGTTTTAAAATTCACATGACACATGCGTTTATGCCATAGTGTTGACTCATCACTATCAGCTTTGGAAAGAAAGCATGATACTTCACCCATAGGAGAAGCATTGTTCATATCCAGCTTGTACATATCCCCTTTCCTGGGAGATCTGAGAAGCACCAATTCCGGAGGAATTGTCATCCCTGGTTTGAGGATAATGCACTCATGTTCTGTGAAAAGCATCTGATGCTTCTGATCACAGAATTGAGAAACACTTAACAGATTGTGTTCAAGCTGTTTGACAAAGTGAACTTTGTCAATGTTTATTCTGCCATTGGATATACTTCCTCTGCCAGAAATATATCCTCCGGCCTCACCTCCAAATTGGACAGGCCCTCCATCAAAGTTCTGGAATTGTTGAAGGAGAGATCTGTTCCCTGTCATGTGCCTGGAGCATCCACTATCTACAATCCAGATATTGTTGTTCTTGTCAAATGGATGTCCCTGCACATAAGATGAGATGGTTAGTTTTGTTTGGAAGCCCAAGCCTTGCAGGTCTCGGGCTCTTCCAAAGATAGTGACATAATTGAACCAAAAGATATGCAGTGGGGTTCAATAGAGGTCATTGTTGAAGAAGAGGTTTGGGCTGCAGCATCTTCCTTGATCTTCCAATCCATCCTTTGGTTGATCTTTGAGGATGAGCTTGTTGAAGCTTTTGCAGCATGGTCTTCTTCCGAAGCTTCTCTCTTTTCGGAAGAAGCCTTCACCACCTTTTCTTCCGAAGTAGTCTTCTTCTGAGATGGTTTCAAGGGAGCCTTCTTGTTCTTCCGAACCTTAGAAGGTTTGGCTTCCGAAGCCATTTTCCCTTCGGAAGAAGCAGTTTCTTCCGAAAGCAACTTGGCTTCCGAGACCAACTTTCCCTTTTTCATCATTTGGACCTTTTGAAGTGGTCCAACTGAGAAACCTTCTCTGACTACTTCTTTTCTAACATTATTTGCATAATGTGTGCTTGCTGGATTGTAGTAACAATCTTTAGCCATGTGGTTGTGCAGACCACACATTATGCATGCAATGTTAGTCTTCTGGGAACTTGCAGGTTGCTGTTTCTTGGGTTTCTTCTCTTCATCAGCAACTTTCCCTTTCGACTTCTGATCCTTCAGTGGGACAGGAGTGCTGGTACTACACTCCTTTCCTGAATCAGGAGTACCTACCACTTAAAACCCGGCAGAAATGAAGACACCCTTTTGCTTAGGGTCAAACTTAAGCTTGGACTCTGCAACCTTCTTAGCAGTCCTTCTAGCAGCTTTAGCTCTGCTTCTTCTTGCCTTGGTGGTCAGGATTTGGTCATCACAGGTGGAGATGGGTGTATCCTCCTGTTTCTCCCTTGTGAAGGCCACTATTTTTACTTCATCCTCTAGTTCCAATGGAGAAGGGTCAGCAGTTGGAACCTCTTGCTCTTCAGTACCACATCTAGGTAGTCTAATAGACTCATAAGAGTGTGGTGGAGCTATTTCACTGGTTCCCAACCCTTCTTTGTTTTGATAAAACATTTTGGAATGGGAGGTTGATGCAAGAATAGTTTGGAAGCTTTGCTCAGCAATAGCTTGCTTCCTGGCCTGAGCCTCAGCTGTGACTAACTGGGCTTGAACTTCAGAAAGTTTGGAGATCAGATCTTTGATTTGAGTCTTGTAGTTAGTCTTTTCATGTTTCAAAAGAGACACAGTTTTCTCTAACTCATCAATTTTCCTTTGATAGTCAGATTCAGCTCTTTTAAATTCTTGTTCTCTTGAGTTTCCTTGGATCCCTCATACATCAGCTTCAAAGCTTCCCATAAATCTTTAGCTGTCTTGCACTTCTTGAAGCGTCTGTAGACGGAGTTGGGGAGAGCAGTTTGGAGACAAGTCATAGCCCTTTGATCTAGCTCTATTCTCTTCCTATCTTCCTCTGAGTAATCATCAACATCTTTTGGAATGATGCGATTACCAGTGGCAGATGTAGTGCTTGGTATGAAAGGACCATTGACAATGGAGTCCCACATCCTTGAGTCTTGACACTTGATGAAGCCTTCCATCCTGATACACCATGTGTCAAAGTCTTCAGGGGTGATCATAGGGGACTTGGTCAAGGTACCAGTTTCCATATCAGCCTTGGAGAGAGCAGCCATTTGAGTGAGTGGATTGTGGTGAGGAGTGAAAAACAGGTTGATTAGGATGGTAAGATCTCACAATCAAGAGCCTGGTGCTCTGATACCAATTGCAGGATCGGATTTCGGGTGGTCTTTCTCTCAACTCACTGTGAATCAACACTCGGCAAGCAGTCTATGAAGAGTTGATCACAATATAACAAGTAACAAGCAGTAAGAAAACTTAACAGCAGATAAATTTTCAAGGTACTTTTATATATTGCTTCTCAACTCAAAGGATTACAAGACACTTGGACTCAAATCGCTTACCTAAAGAGTTACAGGGAGAAGATATATATAATACTACCTACAGCCGGATATACTTTGATACCAGCTGGACACCTCTAACCTTACATCTATACTACAAGACTCTAGGTGAGGTCTTTCAGACATTGTGCCTGAGAGTTGGTAGTCAGGACATGTCCCTGACTTACCTTTTGTCACCAACTAAAGTTGGTAACATGTACTATCATAAAAAGGTGAACAGTAGAATAAAGTATGGTCAACAACATGGCTCTTTAGGAAGATGCCATGCTGTATCAGAGGTCTGCAGCGGACTGTCAGGGACCATACTTTTATCTGCTGGACATAGTAATGTCTTCCGAAGGATAAAGTGCTTCGGAAGAATAACTTCTTCCGAGGCTTGGAGTCTTCTTTGTCTTCGGAAGCAGACTTTGTCTTCGGAAGCTCAGACTTTGTCTTCAGCTCTTTCATCAGACTTTGTCTTCGGAAGCTTTCAGACTTTGTCTTCAGCTCTTTCATCAGACTTTGTCTTCGGAAGCTTTCAGACTTTGTCTTCAGCTATTTCATCAGACTTTGTCTTTGGAAGATAGTCTTCAGCTGTTGGCTTCAGCTGTTGTCTTCAGCAGTTGACTTCAGCTTTTGCCTTCAGTAGATATCTTCAGCTGTTGGCTTCAGCTGTTGTCTTCAGCAGTTGACTTCAGCTTTTGCCTTTAGTAGATATCTTCAGCTGTTCTTCAGACTTTCGGAAGATCTCTTGCTCAGCTTCGGAAGCCTTTGAATGTAGTACCAAAAGATGACTATGAAGTGAATTTGGTTGCACCAGCCTTATCATGATCCAACATAGACCAACCTTAAGCATACATAAAAATAAGCACGAAAACGTTTCATATTTGACCAAACTAATCTCTGAACAAAACAAATGCCGAAACGTTGACATATGCCGAAATGTTGACGTATGCCGAAATGTAGACATTCTTATGATATTCTTAAGATATGACTTTTCTTCTTTGGTGGTAGTATAATTGTGATTACCAACTAAGGTAGATAAAAATCTTGTTACTTATTGTACAAAAGCTTATTAAAATATACAATAGAAAAGGCAAACTATAAAACTTATAAGTATCAAAGACGGGAGTTGAACCTGTTTTTGCTGCATAAAAAAACAGGGGTTGAACCACTGTGCTAGAAAATGTTTAGTGATAACTTCTATCAAGTTATATGTAATATAATGTTTTAGTAATGATAACCCTCCGACTTTTAATATTAAGAATAAGGATAATATAATGGAGATTGAGGGCAGTCAAGTATGGTTGGCTTGGTAATTCAAGACATCTAGATGATTAACTATGTTAGCGATTTAAATCTTATAAACAGTAGGCTGTTATGTATATATTCTATAAAATCTAAGAATTCTTATTAAATAATATATGATTATTTTGTAAACTAGAACCCTACGACTTAAAATTTTGAGAGAATTTGAAATGGTGATTAATTTTAGAGTAAATTACACGGACGTTACTCGTGCCATGTTCAAATTGCAATTTTGGTCTCCAGGTTAGGAAATCTATAAGGCTAATCCTTAAGTATGCATAAACGTAACAAGTTTGGTCCCATATATAGTTAAATAGACAATTAACTTTTCTCTTAAGTTATGAGAAATAACTAAAATACCCCTTAAAAACAAAAAGAATAAAAATATACATTACTATAGGGTAAACCACCCAGTACTCCACACCACCGGTAGGCGGTAGCCTCCCACCATCGGCCACCCTCTCCCTCTTACAAATGAGATCATGACCTTTAACACCGCCAACTCCCACCGTCTACCACCACTCCGGTCACCACCGGCACCATCCTCAACCTCACCACCACAACCCCCATCATGTTGTCTTCTTCACAACCATCGCCCACCACCACCATCATGTCGTCTTCTTCACAACAATTGCCCACCACAACTATGGACTAACCAGAAACAAGCTACCATCTACTAGATCCGAAGCAACCTTCTGCTATAGAAAACTAGATGTGGTCGAAAAAGCACTTACGTGATTGAAGTATGTGGTTGAGCGGCGATGGATGGATGTGTGTGTGTGTGTATATATATATATAGATAGATATATAGATACACATATATATACATATATATATACACATATATATATAATACACATATATATATGTGTATATATATGTGTATATATATATGTATCTATATATGTGTATCTATATATATATATATATCTATATATATATATATATATATATAGACATATATATATATATACATATATATATACATATATATATAGGAAGCATTCTATTAATTGAGAACCACAAATATGTAAAAAACTACTAAAAACCACGTAAGCAATGGACATAACACGTCGATAAAAATGTTAATACTAAAAGATGATGGTTTAATTCTCTTTTTTCATTGTTTCTTTCATTTTATCACCTCTCTCCCTAACTCTTTTAGAAAAACTAAAAAATATTCATATACGCAATATAATATGGGTGCATATATGCACATTATCAAATACTATAGATATCGTGATTTTAAAAAATCTATCTTAAAAGTAGTAAAATTACAAGCATTTTGATATATTTATATATATAGTAAATAGTTTAAGAGTTAAAGTGGTTATTTCTGGTTCTTTACAGACTTATGGTTTTCAATTGAATATCCCTCTATATATATACATAAATATATGTATATATACATATATATATATATATATACATAAATATATATATATACATATATATACATATATATATATACATACATACATATATATAGGGGAGGGTTCCTAAGAAAACCTCTATTTATAAGAAAACCAAAAAAACCACTTTTAAACCATTGATCAAAATTGATCAATGGTTGATATTAACCAATGACAAATTTGTAAATATTTAATAGATAGTTGCTTTAATTAAATGATTAAAGGGTGTTTTAGGTAAATTACAATTTTTATATTTTTAAAAATTACTAAAATCCATTAAATCTCTCTCTCTCTCTCTCAAATTAAACACAATATTAGTTTAATTTAAAATCAAATTAATTTATTCAAATATCATTCTAAAATGTTTTAGAATAACAAAAGTTTTTTTCTGTAAATCTTTATTAATTACATACATGCTTACGTATACGTAAACATGTTGACATATATACTGAAAATATATTTGCTTTCTACAACATGCTTACTTATATGTAAACAAGCATAAAACAAACAAAAAACATAAAAAATGCTATTATAATAAAATGATGAAACTTATGTATATGTATCACTCTCTAAAATGGTATATGCAACTCACCTTTCTATTCTGATTGGGTTACATATATGTAACTTACCTATCTATTTGAATTTTCTGCTTTGTATACCATTTTAGTGAGTGATACATATACATAAGTTACATAAACGTAATCCAATTACTTAATTCTCTTGTACAATTAAAAAAAGCATTTAATATAATATGCATTCATTAAAAACAAACTCAAAGTATACTAGAAGAATGATTTTTTGCATACTTTTTATAATTACATACATGCTTAAGTATACGTAAACATGTTCTTTGAAAAAAGAAGAATACGATTAGAATAGAAGGTGAGTTACGTATATGTAAGCAGTTACTTAATTCTCTTGTGAGATAAAAAAACAGAATCCGATCATAAAAGAATGTGAGTTACATATATGTAACTTGAATAAATAAACAAGAAACGAAACACTGAAAAGATGGGGAAGAAGATTTGAAAATTTTAGAACTAAAATTCTTTTACTAACGTATACGTAAGTATGAGTTACATATGTAAAAACCACGGGTTACATATACGAGTTACATATACATAACCAGTAATTTTGTATATGTAATTCGTATACATAACCCACTTGTGTAAATCATCATCATTCTTTAGTTATGTAATTACGTATACATACGTAACCCACGTATGTAAATCATCATCATTACGTAATTATGTATAAGTAATCCACATATGTAAATTATCATCGTTCTTCAGGGGGGTGTTCATCATCATCATCATTATTCATGGTGTGTCTTTTGATAAAGCAGGAATCGTTCACCATCATCATCTTCGTCGACGATTTCTTCAATATTATAATTCTTCATCAAAATCATCATCATCAATCATCAGTCCTTCATGGTCATCTTCTCGAATATAAGAATGTTGAAACTGATTATTTTTCATGAAAATCGATATGTAGAAAAGATTAAAGAACCTAATTGTTAAGCAACAATGGTGGAAAAATCGATTGTGAAGAATAAACATATCTTTGATTGTTTGAATTAGTCTTCTAATTTATTCAATAATAGGGAGAAGAATAAGGGATGTTGGTCAATATTGATTATTTACTAAAAATAAGTTATAAAGACAATTACTAAAACACCCTTTGAAATAATTAAATATGTATTATTAATAAAAAATATCTTGATTGGTTAGAATTAGTTTTCTTGGTTTTCTTAAAAATAGTTGGTTTTCATAGGATCCCTTCCCATTATATATATATATATATATATATATATATATATATATATATATATATATATATATATATATATATATATATATATACTAGTAAGGAACCCGCGCGATGCGGCGCGGCAGCATCGACAATATTTTACAATACGATATTCGTTTTCTTAATACTTGTGTGGCTTCTATTGTATAGTCTATTATCGTTTTTTAAATACTTGAGCATCATAAAACTCAATTGAATAATAGCACACGAATAAGAAAATATTTTACATAAACATAGTCATTTGACAACAACCACTTGTAAAATAATTGTATCATTCCTTATACTACATTTGAAAAAATTAGCAGCACAAGTCATTTGATAACAACCACTTGTAAAATAATTGTATCTTGATAAAGGTACTCACAAATATTTAGGCTTATGTATTGGACCATGGCCTTCACATATGCAAGAACCAAACCAATATATGAAATATGATTGTCAAATACATAATTTACATTTTTCAACGAAAGTAAGTTGATTATACTGGATATTACAAAATACAAACATTTGGATTAATCCAAAAGTGAATGGATGAATATTATTATCCTAGAGACAAAAATTTCTCCTGAAATCCTAGATGATTAAGGGACTATTTCTTCTGGAAAATAATCATAAATTCCAGCTGCTACAAAAATGCACTATATTTGAGTAACAAAATCAACATCTGCATACTCCACTTTCAGTTATACCTATAAACCAAACTAAAACACGAATCTTGACCTCTTTATGTGAATTCTCTATGTTCGACCAACATGGTCAAAATCACATAAAGTTTGATTCTTTTGGAGATTTAACGATGCACTTTTGAAATCATGCGCGTGACATGGGAGAAAATGGTGGATTGACCAAAAAAGAAGGTGGGATTTCATTCTTGTCTTGTATTCTTTTGTCTTCCTCGACCACAGCCTCTATCAAATGTTTGACTTCATCCTCAACAAAGACTCTCAAAGAATCACACTGCAACATTTCACGATGGCTGTCATGAGCCATACTAATTAATGTTTCTGTACTGTGCAAGATAGCAACACAAATGGAAAATGCCTGTAGTGAGGTCAGCTGGGTGTGAAAGTCAACTGCATATTGACCCTCTTTAGTCATTTTTATGATTAATGCCGGTGTGTTATCTTTACCCCCCTGTATCGCATTATAATAACAGCATTAGAAACCCAAATACAAAGTTAGAAACACAATGTTTTTATCAAGAAAAGTGTTATGATCTACACGTTGACTTTTGAGGTAAACTGTCTCTTCTCAAGATTCAAAATTGACAATGTTTTCCAATGTGTTGTATCTTTTATGAAATTGAATGTGTTCAGCATATCCAATAAAGTTAAACTTGAAAGTTCAGGTATGTTACAAAACGCCCTCTTTTCAATCAAGGAAGGACATATTATCTACGGTTGACTTTTCAAGTCAAACATAGTCCTTATAAAGTTCACAAAAAGAACTTATCATTTACATCTTTTATAAACTTTATGAGATGACCATATATAAAAACATAAATCAGTCAAAAATATACTTATGTGCAATATTGGCCAGTGTGGTAATGATTATTAACAGTGCAAATTTAAAGTTTTACCTTTAGGAAAAGTTTAACAGGCTGCTTAAATGTTTCCTCTTTCTGGATATGATTGGTAAGAACAATAAGGGGACACCCCATATCCCACCCTCAACAATCACAACCGCCACCTAATCTCCATCGATCAAGTAATGGTGAGGGACCGCGACATTCACTACTTGGCAAACCATGGTTAACTGAAGGGATCACCACACTCACTCTTGCTGGCTCAATCTTTTCTAGCTTCACTTGAGAAAAACTAAACAAATCATTGTTTTTCATATCCCCTCGATTGTATTTCAAGCTCTCTCTTTTCTCAGATGGAAATTGTATAACAATTGCTGCACTTTCAAGGTCATCATTGACCTTTGACTCGTCCGTTGACTCCTTCGACTCATGAGAGGCAGAATTTCTTGGTTGTGCAAGATCATATAATACAAACTCAGTGACCATTAAGTTATCTGCATTAACTAATTCTGTACATAAATAACAGGAAACTCGCATCTGGCCGACAATAGTGAGATTTTACATTTGTGAACTTTACCGTTGATTTTTCGTCTATGTTGACCAGTGTAAAACGTGTAGACCCAATTGTTGCCATTTCTAATTTGGTAGGAGAATGAGGTTGTTCCAATCTAGAAGATAAAGACTTGTGTAAAGGAGTAGATTGAGACTTTTTATCCTCTTGTTTATCTATCGAATTAATAGGCATTTGTAAAAATGAACTTGAAATCAAGCCTAGTGAGCCTTCATCGTCATCTGAACCGCACAATGAATCAAATATATCAAAGGGCAAGAGACCATCACTTCTTGAAAATTCAATCTTTTGTCTTCCTTCCGTTTCTTTTTCGTTAATCTTATACATTTTACATATTCCATTGGAACTTTGATACATAGAACCCCTTTTGAGTGCTTCTTTGACTCCCAAAGTTGTCCGAACATTTCGACAGGATGCACTACGATAACGATGTAAGCTAATTTCCTTCCTTTGATGCAACAATACTTCATTTCTGCATTTGGGTTCTTTTCTAACTTTTTTATTTTTGATTTTTGAATCACGAGGAGATGAAAGAACTGTAATAGGACTTCCATCTACCACACAATACTTCTCAAAGTCCAGCTCTAAGTCTTGACCCATTTATAGCTTCACAGTCTACAAAAGACTAAATAAACAGAACAACATTCAGAGACATATAATCACCATCATTCAACAAAGGAACATGTAATAATCTGCATTTGCTGAATAAATGAATTCAATGTCTAAATTTAAGAGTTAAGAATAGTTAGTTGTAACAAACATAACAATCCATAATGTTATTACACATTTATGAGTCTAAGGCTATGTTTAATTCAGGAAATTCAAAATCAGTGTTAATTATTCCAAAGATTTTGTATTAGTTTGGGTTGTTTGAATCTAAAAAGCTAAAAAAATTGGACTGTAATACCATAAAGATTTGAAGAAGATGACACCATTTGGTTTATGCAAACTGTAATTGCAAAGAAATTCATGTTCGTGTTGAAACTACCACTAATTCACTGTCTACAAGCAAATCTTCAAGAACAAAACTCAAGTAACAATTTAATATTGAAGTAATTACCCATTATTCCTAATATTAAGGATTAATTGGTACTTTCTCAAATCACAAAGCACAAGAACTAATCTTTGATCCATCTACACTTAAAGCAAAAGCACAAAGAACATATTCTTGGCACATAAACACATTTAAGCAATGCATGTGACTCCAGTAGCTAGAAAGTGATAATCAGCAAGAAAAAAAGAAAAATAACCCTAATTACCATTTCAACAAACATAATCCCACATCAAAATTCAAAAACACCTACAGAACTCTCTGTGGGACAAAGCATCAAACATGTGGAGTGCAAAATAATAATAATAATAATCAAAAAAGAAACATAAATTATTAAAAAGATGATATCTTTATACTTACTCTTTCATTTCGAGCCAAACAAAGCACAAATTATTGATGAAAATGGCAGTGCCCTACCAGTTATCAGATCTCAGTGAAGTGATTCCAAAGCATTCAAAACACAAAAACCCCTCAAAAAAACTAAAAATCATGTCTTTTAGAATCTTGAATTCGATCTCCTGACAAAAACCCTCAACTCAATTGATCGTTACTTTGATCATTCTTTCAATTATGAAGTATACACACTTTCAGAAGCTCAATAAGATCCCAAAAAACTGAAAAGAACTATGGGTACCAATTAATCAAACAATATCAAAATTAGTGAGAAATAGGTTAGCTTTTGGTACCACTTCAAGAATTTCACTTCTTGTGTAAGCTTTGTCAGAGATGAAAATCAAATCATCAACCGTAGGGACTGAAACTTCCTTATATTTACAAGCTAAAAGCATTACAAACTGTGGATGAAAGACCTGTATGGAAAACAGAGATGTTGGTTGAGAAGAAAAGTGAAAGTAATGGAAGACCTTGAGAAAAAAAAAGCAACTGCTCCAATCTCTTCCGACCTAGGGTTTTATAATAGAAACCCTTACAGACAAAGACGGAAGCATATATCAGCACCAAAAGTGTTGCAGAAAACACCTATTTATGAGAGCAAAATCAAAATAGAAGCCAAGGAACAAACAAAGCATAACTAAAAATGTAGTATCAATTACCTGAAACATGGACCACCGGCCGACTACAACCGGACGTCACCAAAGGCGGTCCACAAGGACCACCAGCGGCATCCAACGACCAACGCCAGAACCTCATGAAATTGGAATCACCAGAAAGTAGATACCACTGTCACCGCCTCCCTCGTGAAACTCCACCGCCATCGCTGACCACTTAGATCTGCGAAGATGGAAGACATCGGAGAGACCACCGTCGTCGGTGCCCAAGCCCACCGTCATTTAGATCTGCGAAGATGGAAGACAAAAGGGGGGATATAAAGGGGGAAAGAAGCCAACCGTATCACATGGAACTGAGATCGCCATCGTCGGCTCCCATGGCCACCCCCACTCAAATGTACAGAGTGAAAGGCAAATTCAAAAATTGAAATGTGAAATGGAACCTTCTTGACCAAAAAAAAGTTCATTCAAAGCGGGAATTCAAATTTGAGAATGTGCTGTGCTTTAGTAATTGTACATTATGCTTATAAACTTGTACATCTCTTAAAATTAAGCGATTTGGGTGAAAAGACTCTTTTGCCCTCCTCATTTGCTTATATATATAGTATATATATATATATATATATATATATATATATATATATATATATATATATATATATATAGGTAGAGGTTCAACTAAAAATAATTAGTTGCCTAAGTTGCCTAAGAAGGAATAAGGAGATTACATGTGGTACTCTTCAAATTAGGGTTAAAGGGTATTATGGTCCTAAAACACACTCATTAGTCCCTTTTGTATTTTATCAAAATGCAGCACAAACAAACACAGCTTCCCCACCACCCCCAACTGCAGCATCTCCGCCACGACGCACGAGTAGTTTACTTGGAGATGACGGCAGCTGAGATATTAAGCGAAGGAGGTGAACTGAGACAGTCAAAGCAGCACATGACAACTCAATAAAACACACCTTTTAGTTTTCTCAAGAACCCTAACTGCAGAGACGGTCAAAGCAGCACATGTCGACTATGATCATCTTTATGCAGACATACCGAAGCCTGCTAAGAGCAAGTCTGAGAGAAAACCCTACCCGACGCCTATGAAAATTGTGGTTCAGAGAGCCAAGAAAGAGAGAGGGGCAAGAAAAGCACAACCATGTAAACTGCTAGAAGAACCGCCGGAAAATGGCCTACTTGTTCCTGAACTAGTTGGTGTAGCTCATCAAGTTTATCGAGCTAGAGAATTGATATTATTGGGTTTATCAAAGCTTGTGAATGTTATTCCAGTTCTTCGATGCATGTATAACTTTATATACCGGTACAAATTCTTACATTTTCAAATCTCAATTCAGTAGTCAATAACATACTCATTTCAGTTAGAATTATTTTATATACACCAAATGAGCGCAAATTTCTCATATAGTTGAACCATAAGTCGAGTTTACTGAAACTGAAAAGAAAAGAGACTGTTGTGTAGCATTCAAATCTCTTATTTAAATAAATAAGAATGCTTTATGCTGTTTTATGAAATACAGCACAGCTTTGTGCTGTTTTATGAAATACAGCACAGCTTTTGTGTTGTTTTATGAAATACAGCACAGCTTTGTGCTGTTTTATGAAATACAGCACAGCTTTGTGCTGTTTTATGAAATACAGCACAGCTTTGTGCTGCTTTATGAAATACAGCACATCTTTGTGCTGTTTTATGAAATACAACACAGCTTTGTGCTGCTTTATGAAATACACCACAGCTTTGTGCTGCTTTATGAAATACACCACAGCTTTGTGCTGTTTTATGAAATACAGCACATCTTTGTGCTGTTTTATGAAATACCGCACATCTTTGTGCTGTTTTATGAAATACAGCACAGCTTTGTGCTGTTTTATGAAATACAGCACAGCTTTGTGCTATTTTATAAAATGCAGCACAAAAACGTTAAAAATGTAGCACAATTTCACATAATTTGATTTTTTTTTTGTAAAAAAACTATAGTAATACTATACTCAAATTAAAGAGAAAAAAATGCTTGATTTTATGGTGTAAATTATTTAAAAAAATAATGTCGTATGAAAAAGTTATTAGCATTTAAAAAAATAGGGGGAAATTTTAAAAAGTCAACGATTGTGGGTAATATATAATAAAATACCCATATTACCCTTGATTACTTATTTTTTCTACACTTTGATCTTACCCCTTAATTAAATAATTAGAAGGCTAAGATTACTTCTTAGTATTCTTAGGGAAAAATGAGAGAGAGTAAGGGATGATGGTTGGCGACGATGGTTGATCAGAACAAAGCGGAAGAAATGGGTGGCAATGGCTACAAGCATTGGTGGTAAAGGGGTTACGATGGTGATCGATGGTTTATGAGAGAGAGAGAGATGGTTTTAGTGGTGGTGGCCTGCCATCAGTGGCAGTGGTTGTTGATCCACAGGGAAGGTTGTGGAGGTAGAAGACGAAGGTTGGAGTCAGTTCATTAATATCGAATTTTTAGTTATTTAATATATAAGGGTATTTTTGTTATTTTTAAAAAGTTAATAAAAATAGTTAACTGTCCATCCATGTCAGCGACCAAAGTTGTTACGTTATGCATACTTTGAAACTAACGTTGTAGTTTTTTAAACCTGGAGACTAAAATCGTAATTTGGACATAATAGATGTCCATCCGCGTAATTTACTTTTGATCTCAAAGCCCGTCAATATGACGTTTGCTGTCATAGAAGAAAATGTATGGTTGAATATTCCAAATAGAGATAAACGACCGTCTAAATTGAATTCAACATGTTCTAGTTAAATTTATTTCCTTTGAATATTTTCATATTTAATTGTAAATTTCAAATTACATTATTTATATCCTAGAAGTGAAAGGCCATACTCATCTCTTTTCTTGCTTTCTGCTCTAGGTAAACTTTTCTTAGATCTTCATTGCTTGATTTCAGGTACAAAGTTCTCATTGTCCTTAATTATTATGCATTTCTTTGAAATTAAAAACCTTAAAATCAATATATTTGATCAAGAAATCAAATTAGCTTTATGATAATTATGTTTCCCGAAATTTTGTCCGTGATTTTAGTGTTATCAATATCATTTTTAGTTTTGCGTAAGACCAAATAAAAATTATATTTGAAGTAAACATTGATATTGTTATGAAAAACACCAATCAATGAAAGAATATAATTGAAGAACAACAATGAATCAATCAATTAACAAAGAAAGTAAATCTCAGTTGATTCAAGTCCATTACAATCGATTACCACTAATCAACTATTTATACCTCACCGATTAACTACTTCTTAACTAACAATTAAGAAACATACACAATCAGTCCCTTATCTACACTAAGACATACAACTGAATAGACAACTATAAGAAGTTGTCATTATTAGCCCCCCAACTTAAACCAAGACTTTATTCTCAACAATCTCCACCTAAGTCTTGATTTAAGTTCAACCAATCTTCAAATAATCCACACAAAAACCAAACTTTGCTCCCGGTAAAGACTTTGTCAACATATCTGCTGGATTAGAATCAGTATCAATCCAATTAACCTCCACCTCCTTAGAACAAATCACATCTCTAATAAAATACAACTTAACATTGATGTGCTTGGTTCTCTCGTGAAACACACTATTTTTAGCTAATTGAACTGCTCCAGCATTATCACACCAAACCTTAGCAGCTTCAATCTCCACTCCTAAATCTTTGACAAAGCCTTTAAGCCAAATGGCTTCCTTTATCCCTTCTGTCAATGATATAAACTCTGCCTCGGTTGTAGACAGAGCAACAACATGCTGCAATTGTGATTTCCAGCTCACCACATTTCCTAGAACCATGAAACAATATCCTGTAATGGATCTACCTGAATCAGGATCCTTTGCATAGTCTGAATCAACAAAACCAGTAAGCACCTTGCTCACTTCAGCATCATTCTGACAGAATATTAAACCATCATTTTGAGTACCTTTCAAATACCTCAAAATCCACTTTACTGCATTCCAATGCTTTTTCCCAGGAGATGCCAAATACCTGCTCACCATACTAACTGCATGAGCTAAATCTGGCCTAGTACAGACCATCAAGTACATCAGGCTACCAACCACATTAGCATAAGGCACCTGCTCCATGTACCTCAGTTCATCATCACTCCTAGGACTATCTCCCTTAGACAATTTGAAATGAGAAGCTAATGGAGCAACAACCGGCTTAGCATCTACCATGCCATAATTCCTCAGAATCTTCTGAATATAACTACCCTGAGACAACTTTAACCATCTGTTCTTCCTGTCTCTAGTAATCTCCATACCCAAAATCTTCCGAGCTTTTCCTAACTCCTTCATATCAAATTCAAACATTAACAACTTCTTTGTCTTATTAATCTCAGCCTTGTCTTTACAAGCTATCAACATATCATCAACATATAACAACAGGAAGACAAAAGAACCTTTGTTATATTCTCTATGATAGACACAACTATCATACAAGCTCCTGTTAAACCCGATGCTTAACATATGATCATCAAATCTCTTGTACCACTGTCTTGGTGATTGCTTTAAACCATAAAGAGACCTCTTCAACAAGCAAACCTTGTCCTCATGACCAGCTACCTCATACCCTTTAGGCTGTGCCATATAAATCTGCTCCTCCAAATTACCATGCAGAAAAGCTGTCTTCACATCCATTTGCTCTAACTCCAGATCAAAAGATGCTACTAATGACAACAGCACTCTTATAGAAGTATGCTTCACCACTGGTGAAAAAATCTCATTATAATCAACTCCAGCCTTCTGGGTAAATCCCTTAGCAACCAACCTTGCTTTATACCTAGGACCTTCACCCCCTGGAATACCTTCTTTCAACTTATACAACCACTTACATGATACAAGCTTCTGATCCTTAGGTTTATCAGTCAACACCCAAGTTCCATTGGTATGCAATGAATTCATCTCATCATCCATTGCCTTCTTCCAATTCCCAGATTGTTTTGATATCACAGCCTCCTCATAGGTCAATGGCTCAAAAATACACTCTTCTTCCGCAGCCACAAAAGCCACTGCTGAAATGTTATCATCCTGTCTAAACCTCACAGGTGGAATGATGTTCCTCCTTGGCCTATCCCTTGCCAAACTGTAATTCATATCAGAGCTAGATGCATACCTATATTGAGATGAATGTCCATGTCCTACTTCAGCATAGCTTTCAGGAGCAGACTCCACCTCAATATGAACATCTTTCCCTGATATACCATGACTACCTTCGGAAGTTTCCCTCTGATTACCTTCGGAAGCAGCTCCAGCACTATGAGTACCTTCGGAAGAAGTACCCAAAATACCTTCGGAAGCAGTACTAGCACTATGAGTACCTTCGGAAGAAGCACCCAAAATACCTTCGGAAGCAGCACTAGCACTATGAGTACCTTCGGAAGAAGTCTTCAAAGTACCTTCGGAAGCAACATCCTTATACATAACAACCTCCCTGAACTTAACATTTCTACTCACCATGATCCTTGATCCTAAGCCATCTAACCTCCAAAGTCTATAGCCTTTCACTCCCTCAGGGTAGCCCAGAAACACACACTTAACTGCTCTAGGCTCTAACTTACCCTGATTCACATGTGCATATGCTACAGACCCAAAAACTCTCAGCATACTATAGTCTTGCTTCTTTCCAGACCATACCTCCATTGGAGTTTTCATTATCAAAACTGTTGAGGGTGACCTGTTGATCAGATACACTGCTGTAGAAGCAGCCTCTGCCCAAAACCTCTTAGGCAATCCTGAACACTCTAGCATACATCTCACTTTATCCAGAATGGTTCTGTTCATCCTTTCCACCAAACCATTCTGCTGGGGTGTTCCCGGCACAGTCAAGTGTCTTGCCAATCCTACCTTCTTGCAAAACATGTTAAACTCATGATTGCAAAACTCAAGACCATTATCTGTCCTAAGTTTCTTTACTCTCTTTCCTGTTTGAGTTTCAACCAACTCCTTCCACTCCTTGAACTTCTCAAAAGCTTCATACTTGCCTTTCAGGACATAGATCCAAACCCTTCTTGAGAAATCATCAATGATGGACAGGAAATATCTGGCACCTCCCAAGGATTCAGTCCTTGCTGGCCCCCACAGATCAGAGTGAACATACTCCAAAATACCACCTGTGGTATGAGTACTACTTGAGAATTTGACCCGTTTGTGCTTACCCAGCACACAGCTCTCACAGAAACCAAAGTCAGTATTCTTGAGGCTTCCAAGAACCTCCTGCTTATTCAGCTCAACCAGTCCTTGACTACTTATATGACCCATCCTCCTATGCCATATCACAGCACTATTATCAACATCTTCTCCAGTCACCAAAGATGCTGACCCATTTATCAAGACTTCACCATCTAGAATGTATGTATTATTGTCTGCCCTATTCCCAAACAACATCACCATTGAGCCCTTCACTACCTTAGCCTTGCCATTACTAAGGCTAACCACATAACCTGCCTTCTCAAAAGTACCCAAAGAAAGCAAACTCCTCTTCAGATTAGGGACATACCTTACGTTGTGTAAGTCAATCTCCATGCCACTCCTTACTCGGAATGTCACTGTACCTTGACCTGCTATCTCACAAGGCCTATCATCACCCAACTTGACTTTACCAAGTTTAACAACCTTCAATTCCTTGAAGAATTCCCTAACAGGAGTCATGTGAAAAGAACACCCAGAGTCCATAACCCACTTACCTTTAGACTCTTGCTCTTCAGCTTCTTGACTTGTAACATTGAGAACATCAGTACTGTCATACCCATCAAGCCCATCTTCCTGTGCATTGTGACTGCATTGATCAGAATGACCTTTGCTGCCACTAGACTCACCCCTTCTTTTCTTGAACTCAGGGCAGTCCTTTTTAATATGTTTATCAGATCCACATACAAAACACTTTCTTCGGTACTTGGACTTAGACCTGGAATGACTCTTGCCTTTAAAATTCCGTTGTTCTGACCTGCCTCTCACAAACAAACCTTCTCCACCTTCTTCTTTGGCTTCAAACTTCTTCTTTAACTCCTTAGAGTTAAGAGATGCAGTCACTTCCTCTATCGTCAATGTCTCCCTGCCATAGAGCAATGTATCTACGAAATGCTCATAAGAGCTTGGCAAAGATGACAACAGAATGATTGCCTGATCCTCATCATCAATCTTGATGTCAATATTCTCAAGATCCATGATAATTTTGTTGAAATTATCAACATGATCTTCAATTGACTTCCCTGCGTCCATTTTGAAGGTGTATAGCCTCTGCTTCAAGAACAACCGATTGGCCAATGACTTGGTCATATACAACGACTCAAGTTTTGCCCAAATCCCGGCAGCCGTATTCTCCTTCTGGACTTCCCTCAGAACTCTGTCTCCGAGACTGAGTATGATCTCGCTATGGGCTCTTTCCATGATTTCCCTCCTCCTTTCTTGAGTTAAACCCGCAGGCAGTTTATCCTCCCCCTTGAGTGCATCAACTACTCCATTGTGCACCAAGATTGCCCGCATCTTCACTCGCCAGAGACTGAAATCATTCTTCCCATTAAACTTCTCGATTTCGAACTTCGTCGACACCATCTTGATCTTCAATTGCACCTTCAATCACTTACCCGAATCGATTGCTTCGTTGGAGCCCTTTAACCGTGGCTTTGATACCAATTGTTATGAAAAACACCAATCAATGAAAGAATATAATTGAAGAACAACAATGAATCAATCAATTAACAAAGAAAGTAAATCTCAGTTGATTCAAGTCCATTACAATCGATTACCACTAATCAACTATTTATACCTCACCGATTAACTACTTCTTAACTAACAATTAAGAAACATACACAATCAGTCCCTTATCTACACTAAGACATACAACTGAATAGACAACTATAAGAAGTTGTCATTATTAGCCCCCCAACTTAAACCAAGACTTTATTCTCAACTGATATGATTCAGCAGGAATTTTATTTATTTTAATTATAGATGCTTCATTAAAAATAGCTGGTGAAAAGTTACATGCATGCATGATTAAATAAATAGCAATTAAGTTACTGAAATATATACAGTGACTAGAGCATTGGTGGTATCTGTATATCACACTTATAACACTCTTTCATGAAAACTTGTAACGCTTCGTTGTGTCTTTTCCCTACTAAAGATAACATATGGTCTGATTAAACACACAAAATTTTAAGTTTTGTATTCTAACAGTCATTTTTTAATTTTAAATCACCATAGAAGTCCATATAACAATTACTAATAAAATTTTATTTCAGCAATCCGAAAAGGCAACTTCTCATCATGTTCCCCTTTATGAAAAGATTTTGATCATCTATCGTCTTGTTACATAACATCAACAACAATGTTAGAAAGTGCAAACAACAAGATTAGTTCAGCAACTCCAGCATCTCATACCAGAAAATCAAAATCTGATTCCTCATCTTGTGAGTTTGATTTCATCATCTTTAGATCTTGTT
This sequence comes from Flaveria linearis, assembly GCA_024085815.1. Taxonomy (NCBI): domain Eukaryota; kingdom Viridiplantae; phylum Streptophyta; class Magnoliopsida; order Asterales; family Asteraceae; genus Flaveria; species Flaveria linearis. The sequence continues at coordinate 10,803,191 of CM044011.1, forward strand.
TCACGGTGGATCTCACAATATTTGCATTCATTTCTTTGTGGTTTCAGGGATCTTGAAGATATTACTAATTGTTTTCGTTTCGGGGCTTTCATCATGTATAATACCCAAAAAAAAAATAAAATAATAATAATAATAATAATAAAATAAAATATAATAATAAAAGCGTTCATTCGAGGAAAAACGCGTAAAACCGTTTAACGTGTTAAATACGCGATAACTTACAATTCGTTTAATGTTTCGGCACGTACGAAATACGATAAAATTTATAATCTCGGAATGTTTATAACGTTTTCTGTAGTGGAATCTAGCGAGAAGCGAAATTTAGAACCATACGTGAGAAACTGATCCGAACGCGATGCGAACTGACCAATTAACGAACCCACCACTAAACCGACTATATAAATAGATTTTCCTCTCATTCTAGGGTTTTGAAAACAAAAACTCAGAGAAGAGAGAAAGAGGCCGCGACCTCCCCCTTCTCCCCCTCTGTTCCCTTCGATCCGGCCAACCACCGGCCTCCGGCGGCCGATACCGGCCATCCACTCGAAGCTCCGGCGACGACCTCACCCCCTCTCGACTCCCCTCTCCCCTGCGGTCACGGTGGTGGTCTTAATTTCTCCTAAAACACAACAAAGCCACGGGAATCGACGGCGAAAGCTCGGTCGAAGGTCGAATCGCAAGCGACGGTGGTGATGTGGGTTATCGGTGGTGGTCGACGGTGGCTGTGGTTACATTGGGGGTGGTTGTCGGGTCGATGGAGGCCGAACCGATTGTGGTTGAAGATTGGGGTTGTGAAGGTTAATGGTGGATGTTGTGGATGTGAAGCTCGATCAGTTGCGGGGTCGCGATGTTAGGCCGGCGAGGCCGATGGTGATGAGGGTGGTCGCGATGGATGCTGGTAGTGGCTTTGTTCGCTGTGAACAGGCCGAAGGTGGCCTAGGACCGCCCCCACTGCCTCTCTTTCTCGGTAAGGTACCTCTAGAACCGATGTAGTTCATTCGTCTTTTGATTTCTTGAACTACATACTGCAAATCAGTGAGATCTTGGGTTCCATGTGCAGATCTGTACAGATCGGAGCCACGGATGGTGAGGTAATCTGTAATTGTTAGCTGTGATTTATGGTTGTGAATGATAGGCAGCAGCGATGGTGATGTCGGGTTCAGGGGAAAGGCAGGGCGAGGTTCATAGTGGCGGTTCGGGGCCGTTGATGACCGTGGAACAGTATGCATGTTGTTGTGGTTGTGGTTTTGGGGCTGTTGATGACCGTGGAAATGTATGCATGTTGCTGTGGTTATGATTTGGGGCTGTTGATGGCCGTGGTGATGGTGATGTTTGGGTGGCTGCAGGTGATGCTGCACTGATGATGGTCCGTGATGGTGGCGATGGTTGTTGTTGGCTGTAGTTGAGGTCAGAGGACGGATGTGGCAGTAGGTGTTGATGGTTGTTGGCTGCGATTGTGGCTGTGGTGTTGTTGTTTTGGTAATGGAGGTGTAAACCGAAGGTGATGATGTTGGTAAAGGCTAGTGGTGGTGATCTAAGGGTACTCTTGTGGATGCATGTTAGATTCAAGGCAAAAACCGAAGTATATGGTAACGTATATTGTGGTTATAGTTTCGTTTGGTTATGAGATATCAATGTTGTAGTGTTGCATGTAATCTTGGTGCGTATTGGATTAGGTTAAACCCCGGTCAAAGCATGGTCAATCGAGGTCAACGGATAGCCAACAACAAGAACTCGGTGAGATCGAGTGGAATTGAGTACGTAAACCGTGTGAGTTAGGATTGCTTTGTTGGTGATCATCCTTTTTCTTTATCAAGCTCAGAATTGTTTAAGGATACCAGGTTCTTGCGGCGTTAACCGAGTCTAGACCTTGTTTCTGGATATTGTCACTCGTGTATAAGGTACGGATTCTTACCTCACTCATTATTGTTGGGTATTCGATTTGATTAAGGAAACCCTTTGATTTCCACCGTCCGTTGAAATTCCTGAACGTCTTTGATATTTCTATCCGTTTCAGTTGGTCGTACATCTATTGATATCATGATTCATTATGATTTTTGTCATGCCACTTTGAATTTAGTATTATTTTACCTGTGATTAAGATTTACTGAATTGAACTCATTATCACATGTTCCTATGTTATGATATGATTATATATCTGTTTTCTTGTTATCATAATAGTCACTTTCGTTCCGTTACTTAGTAGTACGGATTCTGTTTCTTTATTACCATAAGTATTTACTTTTGTTTCTGTTACTTTGTAGTACAAATTCATGATTCCTGTCCCGTATTTGATTTCTGTTTATCTCCGGTTTTGATTCCTGTCATACACAGATAATTTGCCTTTGTTTCTGTTATAAGTAGCTTGACTACTATATATATATATTTTGAATTGTTACCCGAGCTCTCCCTATCTTGGGGGTGACCAAGACGCGTTATTGCGGCATCGATAACGTGGCACCAACCGTGGCGGTGAGCTGAGATCACGGCGTCTCTAAAGAGGACTCTGAAATTATGTCTGGTTATATTATTATTTCCTCAGAGGCGTATGGATCGATCCTAGGCTAGTTCTGTTATTTCCTGATGGATGGTTACACACCATTCCATTCAGGACTCTGGTGAATGGTCTGTATGTCTGCCCATACTCCATTTCACATTGGTTCACGGGCTCGCTACCCGTGTTCCCCCTGTTCAGTTATTATATGATATGATTATTAGCTCGGGGTATGTTATATCTGATATATGTCTTATGTCTGTTATTTTTGATATCTGTCAATTCTCTGATTATCGTCATGTCTGTTTATTTTTGATATCTGTCAATTCTCTGATTATCGTCATGTCTGTTTATTTTTGATATCTGTCAATTCTCTGATTATCGTCATGTCTGTTTATTTTGATATCTGTCAATTCTCTGATTATCATCATGTCTGTATTTTTGATATCTGCCAATTCTTTGATTATCAGCATATCTGTTGATTTTTGTTATTCGCTATTCCGTTCACTGAGCGTTATGCTCAGGCGTGCTTTTGTTTTCATGCACGTCAGGTCAGCAGGGTAATCCGGGAAACCAGTGAAGAGTGAATTGAAGACCAAGACTATCTGTTACTTTAATTGATGTATTGAACATCTTAATTAGGTTTGGATTTGAACTTGTAATCGTTTTAATAATGGGAATGCGTTTGATTTGATATCCGTATTAGTGACACGTCAGCCCTATCCGGGCCGGGGTGTTACAGTTGTGGTATCAGAGCAAAGGCTCTTTCCTGTAGAAAACTTAAACATTAAAATAAACTTGTGAGGTAATGGGTAGACGTTGGGTTAGGATCTAATTTTGTTCCCAATCTAAATTCTAGTGTTCACACGTATATCTTCATTTCCGATGGCTCCTAAGAGACGTGTGAGCAAGTGCAATAACTCGAATGGCCCTCGTCTAATGCAAACTTAGAAGCACTGGTCGCTAATGTTGTCGACACTGTTATTCGGGGATGCTCCCTAATCTGATAACTCAGACTGCTCAAACAGTCATCCAGCGGATGCAACAGGCAAATTCAGAGGGAAACAACACAGGACCTCCACCCGGTGGAAATAACTCAGAGCCACCTTCTGGCGGGAACAACACATGAGCACCTTCCGTTGGTAATACACCACCACCCTGTGATGGTATTCATGTCTGGTTGGAACGTTTTCAGAAGCAAAGGCTTAAGTCTTTCAGTACTTCTAGTGATCCGGTCGAGGTGCAAAAATTGGAGCAATCATATTGAGAAATTGTTTGAGGTATGATCTCCGGTACCCTTTGCTTTGGGAAGCGGGATATTTATGTCTTATTCGATATGGGCGCTACGCATTCTGTCGTATCTCTTTTGTTTGCTAAGTACTTAATGACTGCACCGACTGCTTTAGAGCACGCTTTGACTATTACTACTCCATTAGGAGATTCAACTATCATCTTGCATGTCTATAGAGATTGTCCGATCAGAATCGAGTCTATTATTCGTAAAGCTGATTTGTTTCATATGCAAATGAGTGACTTTGATGTCATACGTGGTATGGACTGGTTAACTCGACATCACGTTACTATTGAATGCCAGACTCGTCGTGTTTTATTTGGGAATCCTCAATACCCTGAACTCGTTTATCAAGGGACTCAGCCTCGGAAATCGAATTGAGGTCTGGTTACCATCAGCTAAAGATCAAAGATTCTGATGTCCCTAAATCTGCTTTCCGTACTTTGTATGGTCACTATGAGTTCCTGGTTATGCCATTCAGGTTAACTAATGCCCCGGCCGTATTCATGGACCTAATGAACCGAGTCTTTCGCAAGTATCTCGATAAGTTCGTCATTGTATTTATCGACGACATGTGGATCTACACTTATCATCGTGCCTAGTGGTTTTCAAAATGAGCTTTGAACCGTTATTCGTGGTTTTCAAATTAGCCAAAGTCTGTGTCTTACAACTTGAAACATGTAATGCTGGAAGAGTGTGATGCCTATCTCGAGGTGTTCTGTCTAGGCAAGGTATTCGTATAAATCCAAATCAACCGATGGACCTGTTTACCTTACCTGGGAACTCTCGGAATGAGTATCTGCTTATAGGTACGCATGTCTTCAACAAAGTTGTGATTGACTCAATACTTTGATTAGTCAACGTACTCGCTTTGATTCATGAATCAAACAAATACACTCGGAACATCTCATTGTCGTGTTGAATAATTCTTTTCCTTGATTTCGTTTTCCCGATATAATACATACATATTTGGTACTTCTATCACTAATGAGCACTATACTTGACAAGATATGTTAACCCAATAGGAGGAACCGGGGTGATCATGCAAAACAACTTACCATTACGGGTGCACACGTAATTGTAATTTGTCGTGCATGCTAAGTCCGGTGAATCTGGTCGGGTGGTAACATTGTAGTCCGTATAAGTCATCATTCCTACACGTTGAGCAAGAAAGCCTCGGTTCTCATAGAACATATTTCCATGAAAATTCTTAATGAACTTTCAGAATGACTTCTCGTCAAATCCGTTCACGGTCTAGAAACTCTGGCCGTAAGATTGCTACTATTATAGCACGTGAAGTTACTGTGGTCAATATATAAGCCTTTAAGGCATATGAATCAAGTTACCTTGACGTGTTCCATTTGGTAATCTAAGCTACACTTGTCCTAATTTAAAGAGAGACTTGCTTCCCTAGTACTTACCCTGACATGGTTATACCTGAAATCCTGAAAGTATGAAGGATAGGCAGCTATCATTAGACATATTGTACTTAGGTGCTTGTAATTTACCTACTGTTACTTAAGCCCTGTCCTATTTAGAGCTTTCATGGTATTTCCAATCATAATTCTAATTTTATCTTTTAAGAGATGTTCTTCCACTTAGCATTTCAGTAACTGAGGGGCTGATTGAATGCTTAGAATGAAAGTGGACTACAGGAAATATAGAAGGGTGATGATACTCTTTATACATACATTACGTTATTCTTTGGAATATATGCTAAGAAAAATTAGGGTGTCGTGTAACCGGTTTAAGCACATTCTTAGTATACCAGTGATGCTTATATATAGGATTATTAAGGGTTGAGATGAGTTCAAAGCCTTGGTGATTGAGGACTATTACTTAAGGAATGAAATGCAAAAGTTAGAATTCTAAAATCATGCAATGGTAGGTTTAAGTCGTGCTCCTTATACTGACGAACGCCATGAATTGATAAAACTGATGTCATACCTTATGACATTAGACCAAATAGAATTAAGAAGGACACTGGAAAAAAAAAAAAAAAAAAAAAAAAAAAAAAAAAAATCTAGTAAGTAGTAGAATAAGCCTCTCTGATGGTTTAGATGATTTGTTTTAATGCCAATTATGTGAACCTAGCTATGTTGATTGATACGATTAAGCTAACATGTGTTAAACGGGGACATTAAGAAGGTTGGAGTTCCGACCATTACCATAAGTGTGCCCTAGGACCCCAAGACAAGTTAGAAATAATCAGAATTAGGAATTGGCTATAACTAGAAAGTAAGAATAGTTAAATTATAGAAATAAAGGTCATATAAATCAAAGTGAAAGTACATACAGACTTTTGAGAATATACGTTTTGGTCTTAAAGGGAAATTTAGTCCACGATTTATCGGACCATTTGAAATCCTAGAAAGAGTTGGTGAGGTCTCGTATCGTTTAGCATTACCACCTTAGCGGTCATATATGCATAACGTTTTTCATGTATCTCTTTTAAGGGGGTACCATTGTCATCCTCTTCACGTGTTATTTATCCACTTCATTTGATTCGTGAAGACTTATCATTCGAAGAAGAACCAGAAGCTATCCTTGACCGACAAGAACGCATTATGCATAGGAAAACTGTTCCTTTTGTTAAAGTATTATGGAAAAATCATTCCGAACGCGAAGCTACATGGGAGATAGAAGATGAAATCCGTTCTCAATATCCGTATCTGTTTACCTCTTAGTTATTATCTTATATATATGTTCCTGTTATCAGTTATGAAGTCATCAGTTATCAGTTTCTTGAACATCACAGTACTCCGCGTACGTTATGTCATATCTTGTTCGATCTGTACCTAGCAATTTCGTGGACGAAATTGTTTTAAGGGGGGTAGAATTATAATACCCATAAAAAAAAATAATAATAATAATAATAATAAAATAAAATATAATAATAAAAGCGTTCATTCGAGGAAAAACGCGTAAAACCGTTTAACGTGTTAAATACGCGATAACTTACAATTCGTTTAATGTTTCGGCACGTACGAAATACGATAAAATTTATAATCTCGGAATGTTTATAACGTTTTCTGTAGTGGAATCTAGCGAGAAGCGAAATTTAGAACCATACGTGAGAAACTGATCCGAACGCGATGCGAACTGACCAATTAACGAACCCACCACTAAACCGACTATATAAATAGATTTTCCTCTCATTCTAGGGTTTTGAAAACAAAAACTCAGAGAAGAGAGAAAGAGGCCGCGACCTCCCCTTCTCCCCCTCTGTTCCCTTCGATCCGGCCAACCACCGGCCTCCGGCGGCCGATACCGGCCATCCACTCGAAGCTCCGGCGACGACCTCACCCCCTCTCGACTCCCCTCTCCCCTGCGGTCACGGTGGTGGTCTTAATTTCTCCTAAAACACAACAAAGCCACGGGAATCGACGGCGAAAGCTCGGTCGAAGGTCGAATCGCAAGCGACGGTGGTGATGTGGGTTATCGGTGGTGGTCGACGGTGGCTGTGGTTACATTGGGGGTGGTTGTCGGGTCGATGGAGGCCGAACCGATTGTGGTTGAAGATTGGGGTTGTGAAGGTTAATGGTGGATGTTGTGGATGTGAAGCTCGATCAGTTGCGGGGTCGCGATGTTAGGCCGGCGAGGCCGATGGTGATGAGGGTGGTCGCGATGGATGCTGGTAGTGGCTTTGTTCGCTGTGAACAGGCCGAAGGTGGCCTAGGACCGCCCCCACTGCCTCTCTTTCTCGGTAAGGTACCTCTAGAACCGATGTAGTTCATTCGTCTTTTGATTTCTTGAACTACATACTGCAAATCAGTGAGATCTTGGGTTCCATGTGCAGATCTGTACAGATCGGAGCCACGGATGGTGAGGTAATCTGTAATTGTTAGCTGTGATTTATGGTTGTGAATGATAGGCAGCAGCGATGGTGATGTCGGGTTCAGGGGAAAGGCAGGGCGAGGTTCATAGTGGCGGTTCGGGGCTGTTGATGACCGTGGAACAGTATGCATGTTGTTGTGGTTGTGGTTTTGGGGCTGTTGATGACCGTGGAAATGTATGCATGTTGCTGTGGTTATGATTTGGGGCTGTTGATGGCCGTGGTGATGGTGATGTTCGGGTGGCTGCAGGTGATGCTGCACTGATGATGGTCCGTGATGGTGGCGATGGTTGTTGTTGGCTGTAGTTGAGGTCAGAGGACGGATGTGGCAGTAGGTGTTGATGGTTGTTGGCTGCGATTGTGGCTGTGGTTGTTGTTGTTTTGGTAATGGAGGTGTAAATCGAAGGTGATGATGTTGGTAAAGGCTAGTGGTGGTGATCTAAGGGTACTCTTGTGGATGCATGTTAGATTCAAGGCAAAAACCGAAGTATATGGTAACGTATATTGTGGTTATAGTTTCGTTTGGTTATGAGATATCAATGTTGTAGTGTTGCATGTAATCTTGGTGCGTATTGGATTAGGTTAAACCCCGGTCAAAGCATGGTCAATCGAGGTCAACGGATAGCCAACAACAAGAACTCGGTGAGATCGAGTGGAATTGAGTACGTAAACCGTGTGAGTTAGGATTGCTTTGTTGGTGATCATCCTTTTTCTTTATCAAGCTCAGAATTGTTTAAGGATACCAGGTTCTTGCGGCGTTAACCGAGTCTAGACCTTGTTTCTGGATATTGTCACTCGTGTATAAGGTACGGATTCTTACCTCACTCATTATTGTTGGGGTATTCGATTTGATTAAGGAAACCCTTTGATTTCCACCGTCCGTTGAAATTCCTGAACGTCTTTGATATTTCTATCCGTTTCAGTTGGTCGTACATCTATTGATATCATGATTCATTATGATTTTTGTCATGCCACTTTGAATTTAGTATTATTTTACCTGTGATTAAGATTTACTGAATTGAACTCATTATCACATGTTCCTATGTTATGATATGATTATATATCTGTTTTCTTGTTATCATAATAGTCACTTTCGTTCCGTTACTTAGTAGTACGGATTCTGTTTCTTTATTACCATAAGTATTTACTTTTGTTTCTGTTACTTTGTAGTACAAATTCATGATTCCTGTCCCGTATTTGATTTCTGTTTATCTCCGGTTTTGATTCCTGTCATACACAGATAATTTGCCTTTGTTTCTGTTATAAGTAGCTTGACTACTATATATATATATTTTGAATTTGTTACCCGAGCTCTCCCTATCTTGGGGGTGACCAAGACGCGTTATTGCGGCATCGATAACGTGGCACCAACCGTGGCGGTGAGCTGAGATCACGGCGTCTCTAAAGAGGACTCTGAAATTATGTCTGGTTATATTATTATTTCCTCAGAGGCGTATGGATCGATCCTAGGCTAGTTCTGTTATTTCCTGATGGATGGTTACACACCATTCCATTCAGGACTCTGGTGAATGGTCTGTATGTCTGCCCATACTCCATTTCACATTGGTTCACGGGCTCGCTACCCGTGTTCCCCTGTTCAGTTATTATATGATATGATTATTAGCTCGGGGTATGTTATATCTGATATATGTCTTATGTCTGTTATTTTTGATATCTGTCAATTCTCTGATTATCGTCATGTCTGTTTATTTTTGATATCTGTCAATTCTCTGATTATCGTCATGTCTGTTTATTTTTGATATCTGTCAATTCTCTGATTATCGTCATGTCTGTTTATTTTTGATATCTGTCAATTCTCTGATTATCATCATGTCTGTATTTTTGATATCTGCCAATTCTTTGATTATCAGCATATCTGTTGATTTTTGTTATTCGCTATTCCGTTCACTGAGCGTTATGCTCAGGCGTGCTTTTGTTTTCATGCACGTCAGGTCAGCAGGGTAATCCGGGAAACCAGTGAAGAGTGAATTGAAGACCAAGACTATCTGTTACTTTAATTGATGTATTGAACATCTTAATTAGGTTTTGGATTTGAACTTGTAATCGTTTTAATAATGGGAATGCGTTTGATTTGATATCCGTATTAGTGACACGTCAGCCCTATCCGGGCCGGGGTGTTACATCATGGGTGTATCAAACAGCTCTTCCACCACCTCCTAAGACGTTGGGTTCTCCGGATGGACCTCCGATTACATCTCCAAGGATAAAACTACGTGATGGAAGACATATCGCGTATATCGAATCTGGTGTTCCAAAAGATTTAGCTAAATTTAAAGTAATATATGTCCATTGCTTTGATTGTAGCAAGTACCATAATCCTTTTCTTGCAGCATCACCGGTATGAATTAACTCTTCACTAATTGTGTCTCGAATATAATCTTTTCACATTTCGGTTCTAGCTTCTAAGCAAAGTTGGTTTTTATAGGCTGTAGTAGAAGAACTAGGAGTATATGTTGTCGCTATAGACCGTCCTGGTTATGGAGAAAGTGACCCTGACCCTAAGCGAACGGTAAAAAGCTTGGCATTTGATATCGAAGAGTTCGCTGATAAGTTGAACCTCGGGGAAAAATTCTATGTAGTTGGATTCTCTTTAGGTGGACAGGTCATTTGGTCTTGTCTCAAGTACATCCCTCACAGGTTAGTTTTCGAAATCTTTATAGTCTTGTAAATTTATAATGTTCAACACATTAGTGTTGTATGGTAACTTGACCATAGTTGTTTTGCATACTTATGTATCTATGTGGTAAACAGGCTTGCAGGCGCGGTTCTTATCGCTCCAACAGTCAATTACTGGTGGCATAACCTACCTTCAAACTTAACAAATGAAGCGTATTCTAGGCAACTTACACAAGAATATCAATGGTCTATGCGTGTAGCACACTACCTACCCTGGCTAACCTATTGGTGGAACACTCAGAAATGGTTCCCTTCGTTTTCGATCATCGATGGAAGACCTAATTATGGTCCTTCAGACATAAAAGTTGTAACAAAGTTAGTTGGTGCCATGGATCCACTTCAGGTATGAGCTAGCTAGCTAGTTCAATATGATTATTGTGGACTATACAATTACACATACTATCGTACATGATTTACGTTATTATACCATTTGGTTATCTATATCTAAGTTTACTAGATGAAATATATAATATCTAGAGTACGTACAGTAACTCCAAAAGTCTACAAAACCATAATCAAACAAAAGATTATATTATGTGTATCTGATTATCTATCTTTTGTTTTGTGTCATTTTATTTTTGCTCTTTAATTTTCAAGGTTCATTCGTCGCCTATATTTGTTTAAGGAATTTTTCTTATTCGTGGATATCAAAATAAGCATCTCATCTCAAAATGAGGTTCATTATGTCAAAACATAATACCGAAAATTAAAAAATACATTTGTAACGCTACTCCTTTTTTATGTGTTAAGGCCGAACTGATGAAATCACAACCAAGACTACAAGGAGAATTCGAGTCTGTCCATCGTGACTTGAATATTGGATTCGGTAAGTGGGACTTTGATCCAATTGATCTCGAAAACCCATTTCCAAACAACAATGGGTCCGTTCATTTATGGATGGGTGATGAAGATTTGCTTGTGTCGGTAACACTACAACAATATATAGCCCAACAACTCAAATGGATCAAGTATCACGAGGTCGTTGGCGGTGGGCACTTGTTTGCTTTCGCGGATGGGATGAGTGATGCTATTTTAAAGAGTTTGTTAACATGAATGTATAGCTTCACTACGTTTACTCTATAATAAAAATCAGTTGTCTCTGTATACATGCATGTAGTTATTAGAACTCATTTTTGTTTATTTTGAAGGTGGTATGATGACCTTATCCTATGAATATATATGGAAACTCACATGAACATGCACACGTACACATATAAACTCGTGTTACAAAAGCATCCATACTCGATGATCATTTACATTATACATACAAATTTCAAGTATATCCTATACATACAACTTAATTAAGGTCAAGAAATGTAAAATATCTCTTTTATACACTTTTATTCACCTTATAAGGGGAGATGGAGTTCTCCTATTTTTCCTAGTTTTTTCTCAGGTGGCACATTAATGCACATGAGTTTTTATATTTTCTTAGTTTTTCTAGATTTTTCACTTTTTTAAAAGTGTCGTCCTATGTTTTCCTCAACTTTTCATTTTTACTAAATTTATTTATTTTAAAAAAATATATTTATATTTATATTTCATATTTTATTATTAAAGTATATGACGCGTCATTCCGTGGCCTTTCTTGAGCTCGCTTGAATCTTTGTTGTTTGAAATCGCTCTCAGATGGCTACGATCACGTTGTAACTATAGTTGCATGGTTTGGCTAGAAAAATGGTTGTTAGTACCGGTAAATCATTACCGAGCCCGGGGCCTTCACTACAAACTAGTTTCGCGGGTGGTGTTATCACTCGGGGTCGAGTATCGCCCGCACCTCCCCGATTCGCAAGAGGTTATGAGTAATTAAGTAATTTTAAAATATTCATGTATTAATAAGTAGTTTAAACCTTCAAGCATAGAATTTTAATATCAGCTAGTAGTTCTAACCATGTATTACAACAGCTCGGTTTTTAATAAAATTTACAACGAAACCTAGATATAGATAAGTTTGTCGCAACGGCACATTAGAAGTAAGAAAAAACATTATATAGTTGTGAAAAAAATATTTAAGATGTATATTTGACTTGTGTGTTTTGACAATGTGTTGTTGTGGATTGGTTTTAAATAGAATTTATATCGAAACATCTATAAAAATAAGTATGTTGTGTATTTGAAAATCAAATAAGCATCACATTATTACACCCGGTTGAGAACCAAATTTAAGTCTAGAAGTTGATAGAAAAAGAACGTTGTAAGAGCATCTACAACAACAAACCTCTATTTTAAAACCAAACGTGACACATCAGCTGCACATCAACTTTTCACTCGTCCACTTTCAAACACTAAAAACTCTTATATTTCCTCCAATAATATGTCCAGTTTCAAACACGCCTCCATTTCCAAATCATCACCTATTTTTAATTCTAAAACATTAAATTACATATGTTTATAGTGGTGGGTTCCACACTCCCATGTTTGCTTAGGTTTGGAATTCTGGACATGAAAAGCAAATTACAGAAGCAAAACTCATCTTCAATGGTGTGATGTTCGTTTGCTTTTTCCACCTCAGACTGGACGAAAGAAAACCTCCTTGATGTAGATGCTCAAACGAATTAAATAAGGAGGATAAACCGTGACATTAATATGAAAAACAAACCATGGAATAATTTGATCACTTGTACGTTATACTTTGATTAAATTTTACGTCGAAACATATCCTAATAGTAGTTAAAAACCAATAAAAAATTACATCGATCGAAGCTCATGAAAAAAATAATTTAAATCATTTGCATATTATAAGTTTTAAAAATTAATTGGGGTCTAGGTAACGGATGATACGTGCTTACAAATTTTTTGTTACATAATTTGCTTATCCACCATGCATCCCATCATTTATGAGTATGTCTTGCACTCTTGCTCGACTTAAAACTTGAGAAAAGATATGGCCCAAGTTTATAAATAAAAATAAAATCGGAGGCCCATTTTTAAACATTAGTTCATACTAGCTCAATTTTATTGAAGGAAATGAGAAAGTAAGGAAAAAAATATTATTCATGATGATAATTTCAGTTTTAATATATTATTATATAGTATATAATGTGTTTTAACAGTTATGTAATATTTATTATCTAATCATAAAATATGCCAAAAAAACTGTCTTTCAAAAATGATGGAAAACATTGGCCTATTCTTTTTAGATTTAAATTTTTATTTTGTTAAAAGAAATTATAAATAACATAAGTAATAGTAATATATGTTATTGCTTACTGCATATATATATAATTGTATAAAGATTTTATGCGTAAATTTTAATCTTTTTAAATTTCCATCCCTTTTTTCTGTTTTAGATAAAAAAAATTTACAAGTTATGCAAGAAAAAAGGTGAATAAGCAAAAGAATCGAATAATTGTAGACGCTGGATCCTTTTTTCATAATATTGTTAGAACTAAAATGTGCAGAGACTTTAAGTTAATTTACACAATTGTTGAGAGATTTTATGAGAAAAACAATAATTATAGAAAAACAATTTTTTGTTATTAGCTCTTTTGAAAATATATTTATTGCCGTAACTTACTTATTTTTTGTTACACACTAGTTTTTTACCTTATATTATATAGGTAGGGTTATTGTAAAAATATTATTTAATTTAAAAAGCCTATGAAAAATTATGGGATTGAGACGCGTCCTTCTATTGTTTTAAATAAGATGTCATTTTGTTTATTATGTCAAATACGTTAACTCACTATGTCATATACGTTTATTTTTTCATGTTCATATATTTTACATCATTTATTATATGTACTTATTTTGTGTTTTACGTTTTAGATCACTTTGTGTTAATTTTGTTATTATTTCTATAGATTATATAAACTTGTTATCAATCATTGTGTTTTACAATTATACGCACCCAACGATATATTTTCACTAATATATTTTCAAATCTCGTAGTGTTAAATATAACACTATATGTTATTTTTATCATTGTTTTTATAGATCGTATAAACTTGTTAACTATTATTATATTTTATAATTATAAGTATACAATGATGTTATTTCACCAAAATATTTTTCAAAATGTATAGAGTTCAATATAATACAATGCCGATCAAAAAACCCAATGAGACATCGTGTTATTTTGTCATTATTTTTAATATATTATATTGATTAGTTATTAATTTATTATTGTGTATTACATACATGAGATACATAACAATATTATTTTACCGTTATCTTCTTTTAGAATTCATCATTTTAGAAAAACATAATCGTATCCAGAAAAACACAGTAAATAACAAAAATATGTAATGAATTGCACTAAACACATAAAGACGAGCAGAAATCATATGAACTTAAAAATGTAAAAAAAATTATTGAATTTTAAAAGAAAAAAATGTTTGTTTTTATGATATAATTTTTTATAAAAAATATCGTATTTAAAAGTTTTGAGCTTTTAAAAAATGAGGGAACCTGAAAAAATCAACAAAATAGCTATGCCTAAAATACATATCTAACAAATCATTTCTTACAATTTAATCTTAACGACTGATTAATAAGATTGATTATTAATATTACTTTTTACACTTTTAAATTTTAATCTTAACCTGAAAAAATCACTTATTTTATGTTTGTAGTTTTAGCATATATTAATATTTGTGAATCTTTGTACGTAGTTGGATAAAATAATCAGAAGTAACAGTAATATTAACAAAAACAACAAAAACACAAGCAAAAAAATAAAGAAAAATCTTACAAAAAGCGTTTTAAGAAAACAGACTAATATAATAGTTGATTTTGGGGGTGTAGAAATAATCAACGCTATACTTGCATTATTTCCACATAGTCCTAATAATATTTCACCTTAAAAACATTTTACCACTTAATAATTTCCATTATATAAAAATCCTGAAATCGGGATAGTTGTCATAATTATATATTAAATTAAGTTGTCTCTTTAATTCAAGCTTTTATGTAAATTAGATGAAATAAAATATATCTAGAGTAACACATATGTATAAAGTCATTAGTAGTGTACCATTAATCCATTATCAAAATAATAATTATATATCTCTATCATATATTAGAGTAATTGATTAATTTCTTTATGTCACATCACACACTGCAAACATAAACTCATTTTGGAGATTGAGGGGCAGTCAAGTTTGGTTGGTTGGAAAATTGGTAATTGGAATCCTATGAATTAAAAACTTGAGAGAATTATTAAATGCCCGTCAATATGATCCATTTTGTCAAAGAAAAAAATGTATGGGTGAATACTCCAAACAGAGAATAAAATCTAGAAACACGACCCCCTAACTTGAATTCAGCATGTTCTACTTAAATTTCTTTTCAATGTTTGTCATATTTAATTGTATATAATTATCTTAATTACATTATATATATCCAAGAAGTAAATTAAAGGCTATACTCATCTATTTTCCGTGCTGCTCTAATTGATATATCTACTGTTCTTAGATCTTCATTGTTTAATCTCCAGGTACAAAGTTCTCATTGTCCTTAATTATTTGTATCTCTTTGCAAATTATAACCTCAAAATCAACAAGATACGTAGCTTCATCAACTAGTTTAGCTTCAATATAATCGTGTACGTTTTCTATAACTTGTTGATTATTTTTTAGATGTCATTTTAGTAATATTAGATTTGGTTAATGTACTACTGACCATCTGTGTTACTGGGATTATCGCGAGTAATTGAGATCATTGGTAGCAACTAAAACATATGTAGCGACTGAACCATCGATAGTATTTGCGTATCTGCAGCAACGACTAAGTTGCTGCAGAAAGGTAATACACTATCAATCAATAGCTAGTAGAGTAATTGCTACTGATCATTGTCCTACTACTAAACGTTTCTACTAATGTAACCGTCAAGTGTTGACAGTGTTCTAGTTTGTATGAATGATTATCGAACATGGTATTGTACTTATTTTCAAGTTTGTCGAACTCATATACAAATGGTGTATATATATATATATGAACATCATTTTCTTGTTATTTTTTGTGGATGCCTCTCCAGATGGGCTTGAAAACATTACTACTTGTACTCTTCTTGTGGTTCTCTGCATGGGCTTATCAAACTGTTCTTCCCTCACCTCCCAAGAAGTTGGGATCTCTCAACGGCCTTCCGATTACATCTCCACGAATAAAGCTTCGTGACGGAAGAAATTTGTCGTATAAAGAATACGGTGTTCCAAAAGATGTAGCAAAATCTAAAATAATATATGTCCACTGCTTTGGTTGTAACAAGTACCATAATCCTTTTGCAATTGCAGCCTCACCGGTGTGGATTCGTTCTCTATGTAACATGTTTTCGATCTGTCCTATGTCTTTTAGCTTGATACTCAATAATGTGTATCTTTACAGGCCGTTGTTGAAGAACTAGGGGTGTACGTCGTTGCAATCGATAGACCTGGCTATGGAGAGAGTGACCCGGATCCTAACCGAACTGTGAAGAGCTTAGCATTGGATATCGAGGAGTTTGCTGATCATTTGAACCTCGGGCCGAAATTCTACGTGGCTGGATTCTCTATGGGTGGGCAAGTTATTTGGTCTTGTCTCAAGTATATCCCTCATAGGTATGTTATAATTGTAATGTTTATGCACTTGGTAATATCTTGTAAGTTAACCTGATTTCTATATGATATTTATATTGTGTACATACCCAGACCTTACTTTCAGTAGGACATACTAGGTATGTATGTTTGTTTATTTGTTTGTTTATTTGTAATTGTGTGCATGTTAAACAGGCTAGCTGGGGCGATTCTTATTTCTCCGGCTATCAATTACTGGTGGCATAACCTACCTTCAAACTTAACCAGCCATGTGTTTTCTGGACAGCTTCAACAAGATCAATGGTCTTTGCGTGTCGCGCATTACCTACCATGGCTGACCTACTGGTGGAACACTCGGACATGGTTTCCTGGTTTTTCTGTTATAGCCGGGAACCCTGCTATACTATCTTCATCGGATATAGAAATCACATCAAAACTATTTGCTGATATGGATCCTAATCTGGTAAAAGTTCAGACACCATATATGGTTGTTACAAAAGAAGATGAAATAGAATGAATATGATAAATTAAGGTATCTAAATACAAGATTAATCTCACTACTAGAAAATTGGGCATTTGCGACGGTGGCAAATTTTTCAAACTTTATTGACCAAATCTAAATAATCGCAAAATTAGCAGCCAAGATTGCAGCAGTCGCATAAACAGCCACAAATTGATTTGTTAAAATTTAATTATAAATATGGATCTCAAATTGTGTGTAAATAAATTAAAATAAAAAGTATATATCAGTTCAAATTGATTGCAATCGCATAACACATGGTCGCAAACCAGTGACAAGATTTGCCTGCAAAATGATTCCTGAATACGGTGGCAAAATAATCTCCACTCACAGAAAAGTCACAAAATCTAATTACCCATAAAGGTTTTGTCGATCGCATTTTTTTTTCACAAATCAGTTACATAAAGTTATTTGCGACATAAAATATGGTTGCAAATACTCAAATTTCTAGTAATGTATAATAGCGTTGCAAAAACATTTGAAGCAGATATGTGTAATTGTGTGTGCGCGCAAATGCACGCTAATAAATATATAGTTTGTTTTATGATAAGTATATGTGTAAGTATATGTGTAAGTATATGCTTATACTACAATTGTTGTTTGTTAAAAGCTGAAATTAATGACATTACAGCCAATACAACAAGGAGAATTCGAGTCTATCCATCGTGACTTGAATATTGGATTTGGGAAGTGGGAATTTGATCCGATAGATCTTGAAAACCCGTTTCCAAACAACGATGGATCTGTTCATCTATGGATGGGCGATGAAGACTTGATTGTGCCTGTGCAATTGCAGAGCTATATAGCTCGACAACTTGAATGGATCAAGTATCATGAAATCAAGGGTGAAGGACACATGTTCGCGTTTAAGGATGGGATGGGGGATTCTATTCTTAAAGAGCTTCTTTACAACAAGAATTAGTTTTATCATGGCGCGCGATGAACAAATCAAAACAAGTTGTGTTCTCTTGTACAATTTGTTGTTAAATTATATAATTGTTTGTTTTCTGAGTTGTATGAGCATTGTATCCACATCTTAATAAAATTACAGTAGTTATCATCTTTTGAAATTTTCATACTTTCTAACTTCTTATTCGGACCTTGAATCATACCCTCAATATTAAATATAACTACTCGTCATCCGAATTAAAATGTACAAGTTTGTTAGAGATGTCATTTGTTCCGTAGGAATCAAAGTCGAAAACTAGACCCAAGATATTTATTTTAAAAACAATTCAGTTTCATTAGAACTTTTACGGGCTTGTTTAGAAAAAAAGTTAACACGATCGGATACTTAATTTTCATAAAAAAAACTAACGAGCACAAGTTATCTAAAATGAAAAATAACACGTGTCTAGCTTTGATTGGAGGTTTAACAAATCAAGATTGGCCTTCTGCTTGTTGGGTTTCTGAACCCTATCTAACGCCTCATAGCTGCAGCGGTGTTTCGTGAAGTTGATTGAACTCGAGCTCGAACCCAAGCTCCCCAGCCTCTACATTAAGATGTTTCAAGATAAGTTCAATGTAGTAATTATCTTTGAAAATAAAAACTAAATCGAAATCATATTTAAAAGCTAGCAAATGAAAATGTTGTTGGTTAATTCATTGTATTGTTTAAGTGTTTTTGTACTTTGTGATTAGTTTGTAATAAATGTATAGTGTAGGGACTGAAAGTGAAAATGTAGATTAGTTAGTTAGTACTTCTAAGTGCTATAAATATGTAGCTTAAGATGTAATTGGGTAACACCCTTTCAAAAATTCCTACCGTTATGTTCAAAGTATAACATTTGGTATCAGAGCGATTAAGGCTCTCGATCCATCGACGAATTCTCGATAAATTCTTCCGATCACCCCTCTCGATCCGCCGCACGAACTGCCACCATCAATTGAAGAAGCCGACGGGCTAAATCAGCGATTGCAACCACGACGGATTGCAATTGATCCCACCCACGATCAATTGATTGAATTGCTAATCCGATCGCACCTCCGTGACTTGATTTCATGGCGGATAACAACCGACAAGTGGCCCTGAAAGACATGAACGACTCGATTTCGTTCAAGATTCCCATCCTAACGCCGACCACGTATACCTCATGGGCAATTAAGATGGAAGCGTTCATGGATGCCCAGGGACTCTGGATGCCATTGAACCTCCGACGACCGATCTTGTCGATGTGAAGCTTGGCAAGAAGGCCAGAGCGTTCATCTTCCAGTCATTGCATGAGGACGTGTTGATGCAGGTTGCCACATTCAAGGCTGCGAAGGACATCTGGGGGGCCTTGAAGAAGAGATAATGTTGGAGAAGATCGTGTGAAGCAGGCAAGAATCCAAACTCTAGACCATGAGTTTGAGATTATGACAATGTCAGAGAATGAGTCAATTGATGACTTCGCAGGCAGAATGGGAGAGCTGGTATCAAGATATCGAGCTCTAGGAACCACAATTGCCACCTCTAAACAGGTGAGGAGAGTCTTGAAGGCTGCGCCTGAGAGGTTTCTCCTAATTGTGGCTGCCATAGAGCAATTTTCAGATCTTGAAGCCATGACTTTCGAGGAGTTGGTGGGAAGGCTGAAAGCCTATGAAGAAAGGCTCAAGCCAACCTCCCAAATCAAGAACTCCTCTGGTCAGCTGCTCCTAACCAGAGCTGAGTGGCAAGAAAGGATCAGATGTGAATCCAAGAGTGATAGCCATAAGCAGTCAGCCTCTGGGGAATCAAGAGGGAAGAGTAGAGATCGGGGAAGGACTGGGAGAGGTAGAAGCACCAGACCCAACCCTGAGGGTGGTGATAGGGGTGCTCCTCCCAAGAAAGACAAAAGAAATATGAGATGTTTCAATTGTGACCGGCTGGGGCATTTCTCAGGTGAATGCAGGGCCCCAAAGACAAGAAATGATGAAGCCTATCTAACTCAGACCCAGGAAAATCAAGAACCCACCTTGTTGATGGTGAAAGTCATACAAGACTTGGGTTTGTTAGAAGAAAACAATGGTGCTAGTAACCATATGACAGGGGTCAAGTCTTACTTCACTGAGTTGGATGAGACCATTACAGGAAAGGTGAAGTTTGGAAATGGCTCAGTTGTAGTCAGAAAAGGCAGGGGCTCAATATGCTTTCAGTGCAAGAATGGGGAACACAGAATAGTCATAAATGTATACTTTATGAGCAACATATTGAGCCTAGGCCAACTGGATGAAGTAGGCTGTAAAATCCTAATGAAAGATGGTGTAAGGCCCACCTTCTCAGGGAAGCCTCACAGTTGGCCATTCACAGCAAACATAGATTTAAAGCAATCATTTACTCATATGTGTATAAATATATATTGCAGCGGAAAATATACTGTAATTCAACCCATTACAACGTAGTTAAATTAAATTATAAACATTGTCTTTAAAACATCAAAACTATTTATATGTTCTTTTAAGCTTTTCTTTATCGGGGATGCCAGTCTTTAAGTGCCAAGAAGCTTCCATTCCATGCTCACATCCCATAAGCTCTAACTCTTACCTGTCAACTGATATGCATACAAAAGTCAGCTTCGCTGAGTGAATTCTAGGTTTACTTTGCTAAATAACTTGCGTAAGAGATATTATCTTTATCAGTTGAAAACAATCATTGTCTATCAAAATATAAATACACACCGGCTATCACTTTATCATTACTTTATCATTTATTTTTATTTATTACTCTTCTTTATCCGTCAATTCTCTGTCACTATCGGTGCCTAGGCTCGCCTAGGACTTTACCGACATGCCAATTAAGGACTTACTGCCGTACCCGATCAGGCCATTATTGTCATGCCAATTTAGGACTTACTGACCTGCCTGTTCGAGCATACTTTATCACTTTATCACTGGTGAGGGTACAACGAATGCAACCCTCCTTTATCAATTGCTTACAAGACTTTACTTTATCACTTTATCAAGGTACATGTTATGGGCCTCATAACCTTTCTTTAAGTTTCACTTTCATGTTTAAGTTATACATAATATAACACAACACAATACAAGGAAATTCATTAGAAAACCCCAATTTTCATATAGGATAGTGTATAAAACTTTACTTTAAAAGAACTTATAATAAAGGTAAGTATTTAGTATGCACACCGCCCCAAAACATTTAAAACATGTATAAAACGGGAGATCTAGAACTCACCTGAACTTGTTCAATAGCTTAAATTCTAAGCCTCTTAAGCTATAGCCTGAATACTCTAGCTGCACGAAAGTTAATATGCAAAAACGTCATTTTCTTCATAGTTTCGCCCACAGTTTCGCTGGTAGTTTCGCTGCCAGTTTCGCTACCAGTTTCGCTACCAGTTTCGCTGGGCAGCACTTCTGTCAGTTTCGCTGGACAGATTCGCTGGCATGAGCGCCCAACTTTCGTTGGAATTTTCTAGTTTCGCAATGTCTAAGGTCAGCCTAAGTACTTAGCGAAGCTATCAGCGAAACTATAGTTTCGCTGTAGCGAAACTGTAGTTTCACTAGGATTCTCCTAGTTTCGCTGGTTAAATGCACAGTTTCGCTGGATGAATACTTAAATTCGCTGGATCGGGACCCAGTTTCGCTGGATGAACAAAAACTCAAATCCAGCCGTTTTTAACCCAAAATCTTAACTTTTTACGTCCAAATCCTTAGTTTACCTTCCATGAAGCCAAATCTAAGCTTTTACACGTTTTCATACGTAAAAATTCGACCTTTATGTGTTTTGTTTAAACTTTTCAAAACCCCAAAACCCTAGAATCCGGGTTTGATCTACAGAAGGCCTTAGAGGTCGATTCTTACCTTGTTTTGTTGCCTTTTCTTCAGATTTGATGTTCAAATCTCCCAGAACTTCAATCTTTCCAACTTCCAAGCTCCAAATCTCAAGTTTCTCCACTTTCTCTCTCTACTTTCTCTCTCTACGAATTTGGTGGCTAGGGTTTGAAATGGTGAAGATGGAGCTGTTCATGCATGTTTAAGGGCTGATTAGGGCCCTTAAACCCATTAAGCCTAGCCCATTAAGACTAATTTATCCATAGCCCACTAATTTACCCCTTTATTTCTTAAATTAACCCTTAAAAGCCCATTATTATTAAATGGTTTGTTTCGGGAAATTTCAGGGTGTTACAAGTCCCCCCCCCTTATTTAGGTTTCGTCCTCGAAACCTGCTTTGTCGTTAAACAGATCGGGGTATTGACGTCTCATTTCCTCCTCGGATTCCCAGGTGGCATCCGACCCCTTTCGGTGTTTCCATTGCACTTTGACTTGCTTGACTACTTTATTTCTCAATTGTTTCTCCTTCCGGTCCAGTATAGCCACTGGTTGTTCTACATAGTTCAGTTTCTCGTCCACTTCGATGTCATCTAGAGGCACGACTACCTCGTCCGGTGCTAAACATTTCCTCAAGTGCGACACATGAAAGGTAGGGTGAATCCCACTTAATTCTTCTGGAAGGTCTAGCCTGTAGGCTAAATCCCCAACTCGTGCTAGTACCTTAAATGGTCCAATAAACCTGGGACTCAGTTTCCCCCTCTTCCTAAATCGGATAATCCCTTCCATTGCGACACTTTTAACATTACCATGTCACCCACGCTAAATTCTATTGGTCTCCTCCTTCTATCGGCGTATGACTTTTGTCTATCCTTTGCAGCCTTCATATACTCCTTGATTTTCTCCAGCTTTTCCGTTGTGGCTTCCACAACCTCTAGGCTTCCTAGCTCCTTCTATCCGATATCACCCCAACAAATAGGAGTTCTGCACCGTCGACCGTACAATAACTCATATGGGGGCATCTTAATACTGGCGTGGTAGCTGTTGTTATAGGAGAACTCTGCTAGTGGCAGATGATCATCCCAATTACCGCCAAATTCGATGACGCATGCCCGAAGCATATCTTCTAGTGTCTGGATCGTTCTTTCCGATTGCCCATCGGTCTGTGGGTCGTATGCGGTACTAACATGCAACCTCACGCCCATTTCTTCATTGAACCTTTTCCAGAACTTCGAGGTGAACCGCGTATCTCTATCTGAAACAATCGATACGGGCATACCATGTCGCGCCATGATTTCTCGGATAAACAGTTCAGCAAGCTTTTCTGAACTAATTGCTTCCTTGATTGGAAGGAAATGCGCACTCTTAGTTAGTCTGTCAACTATCACCATATCGCGTTGTGGCCTTTTGCCGTGCGGGGTAGCTTGGTGATGAAGTCCATGGTAACATGTTCCCACTTCCATTCTGGTACTTCTAATGGCTGAACATAACCATAAGGTCTTTGGTGCTCAGCCTTCACCTGTAGGCACGTGAGACATTTATTTACATACGCAACCACATCTCTCTTCATCCCGGGCCACCAATAATCTTTTTTTCAAATCGTGGTACATCTTATTTGTGCCTGGGTGAATTGAGTAGCGGGTCTTGTGCGCTTCGTCCATAATCTTTTCCCGCAAGTCACCATGCTTCGGAACCCATATCCTGCCATGGAAGGTTTAACACCTTGGTTCTCTACTAATTCATCCAATTTTCCCACCATCCTTTCCTTATTGATTTGCTGCTCTTTTAAAGCGTCTATTTGAGCTTTGCTTATCATCCTCATAACATCTGGGGTCACTACTAGTTGGCACGCCTTCACCCGGATCGGTTCATATCCTTCCTTTCGGCTCAGGGCATCGGCTACCACGTTCGCCTTACCCGGGTGATAATGGATTTCACAGTCGTAATCCTTTATCAACTCCAACCACCTCCTTTGTCTCATATTTAGGTCCTTCTGCTCAAAGAAATATTTCAGACTTTTGTGGTCGGTAAATATGGCGCACTTAGTTCCATACAAATAGTGTCTCCAGATCTTCAATGCGAACACTACTGCGGCAAGTTCCAAGTCGTGAACCGGGTAATTAACCTTCGTGTCCTTTAGCTGTCTGGATGCGTAAGCTATAACTTTTCCTCTTTGCATCAACACACAGCCTAGCCCGCAGTAAGAAGCATCGGAGTATACCGTTAGGTCTTCATCTCCCTCTGGCAGGGTTAGCACAGGAGCTTTGGTCAGTCTATCCTTCAATTCCAGAAACTCTTCTTCCTGTTCTTTCCCCAGTCGAACACCACGTTCTTCCTCGTTAACCTTGTTAATGGGGAAGCTATCTTCGAGAAATCTTTGATAAACCTTCTATAATAGCCAGCCAATCCCAAGAAACTACGGATTTCGGATGGCGGCTTTGGGGAATTCCATTGCGTAACTGCCTCCACCTTTGCTGGATCAACCATGACTCCTTCGGAATTTATAATGTGCCCTAAAAACTGCACCTCCCGTAGCCAAAAGGCACATTTAGAGAACTTCGCATACAGTTTCTTCTTTCGTAAAGTCTCTAACACCTCCTTAATATGACAAGCGTGGTCTCCTTCATTCTTTGAGTATATCAAAATATCGTCAATGAAGACTATCACTGATCGGTCCAACATCGGGCGACACACGCGATTCATTAAGTCCATGAATGCCGCAGGAGCATTGGTTAGCCCGAAAGACATAACCAGGAACTCATAGTGGCCATAGCGTGTTCGGAAGGCCGTCTTTGGGATATCTTGCTCCCTTACCTTCAATTGATGATATCCGGATCGGAGATCTATTCAGGAGAACCAGCTTGCCCCTTGCAATTGATCAAACAGATCATCTATCCGAGGTAGAGGGTATCGATTTTTCACGGTCAGCTTATTCAACTCCCTGTAATCTATACACATCCTCATGCTGCCATCCTTCTTCTTCACAAACAGCACGGGAGCACCCCATGGGGAAATGCTGGGCCTAATGAATCCCTTATCAAGGAGTTCCTGCAGTTGTGACATGAGCTCCTTCATCTCGGACGGAGCTAGGCGGTAGGGTGCTTTGGCAATGGGTTGGGCTCCTGACAGTAAGTCAATCTGAAACTCTATCTCTCTATCTGGTGGTACTCCAGGCAGATCCTCCGGGAATACATCAGGAAAGTCCCGCACCACTGGTACATCGGACATCTCTTTCGCCTTATCTTTAACATCCTTGACATACGCTAGATAAGCTCTGCACCCTCGCCTCATACATTTCCCCGCCTTGATCATGGAAATGATCCTTGGAACCTTACAATCGTTATCACCGTAGATCGTAACCGGACTACCATCTGGAGCCGTTAATCGGATCATCTTTTGTTGACATACTATGTTAGCATCGTGGGCAGCTAACCAATCCATCCCTAGTACGACATCGAAACCTCCTAAGGGCATGGCAAACAATTGTGCGGGAAAGTAATGACCTCCTAGTTTAATGTGGCAATCCTCTATCACTCTGACTATTCTAATGGACTTACCATTGGCTGTTTCTACTTCGAAGGCATCATCTATTTCCTTAGTTTGGGCATCTAGTGTAGCACAGAAGGATACAGATACAAAACTCTTACTGGCACCACTATCAAATAATATGGAGGCACAGACATCATTGACAAGGAACGTACCTGACACTACGTCTGGGTCTTTCCTTGCCTCTTTCTTGTTCATGGTAAAAGCCCTTGCCTTGACCTTGGGCTTTCCATCATCTCCCTTGTCCTCATCCCTGCTCGTTCCCGAGCCTCCCGCCTTAGCTTTCCTGCAATCATTGCTGCGGTGCCCCGACTCGTGGCAGTTGAAGCACTTGTCCACTTTCGGGCACTCTCTCGCCAAGTGACCAGTCTCCCCACACCGGTAGCACCCAGGGCTACCCATCCGGCATTCTCCAGGATGCCTCCTCTCGCACTTCCCACATTCCTTAATTTCTTCTACCCCCTTCACGATCGCTTGTTTTGCATCCACTCTCGTTTTCTTGTTTCCCGGTTGGTAGTTACCACTTCCATACCTCTTCCCATTATTGTTCCAAACTTTCCTCGTCTCACCCACTGCCACGGCCTGCGATGATCGTACAACCTCCCACTGAGGTCCACTGCTGACCTAAAAGTACTAGGTCGAGCAGTGACCATGTCCCTACGAATGTCTAGAGGCAACCCTTGTATGTACCTCTTGATCCTTTTGGCTTCAGGAGTTACCAAATCAGGCACCAGACGTGCCATTTCATTGAATTTTGTAGTGTACTCCTGGTGAGTCATATTTCCAGCCTCCAAACTCACAAACTCTTGCTCGATCTTGTCAAGCTATCTTTCCGGGCAGTACTCCTCTATCACCAACCTCTTCATCTCCGGCCATTTCATCCTCTCAATAGCCTCCTCTCCGTAAGACTCAACAATGTTATCCCTTCAACACAGTGCTGGATCCAAAAGGGAATGGGAAGCAAACTTCACCTGTTGGTTTTCATGGCACTCACTGATCTTCAGTACGGCCTCCATTTCCCTAATCCAACGCTGAGCAGTGGCAGCGTTACCAGTACCATCAAACGTTGGGGGCTTACACCTCTAAAAATCCCCGTAGCTGCACCCCTTCACCCTCTCTTCCACCTCAGGGCCATCATGGTTTCCCAGACGATCTCCCTCGTCGCTCAACTCCTCAGTCTTGACTTCCCCTTTCTTATCAACCTTTTCTGAAGCCGTACTCTTCTTACTGTCGCCCTTAACCTGCTCCACAAATTCCGCAAGCAGAGCGGGCATCACTCCAGACAGGACCTGATGCACCTCTTGGGCAATAGCTTCCTTTACTGTCTCTTTCAGTTTGGCCTGATCAGGGGTAGACCCCTCGGCTCCCGTTTCTAACTCAATCTCCTCCTCCTTAATCGGTTCCTCAACCGGCTTTCTGGTGGACCTTTTTGTTGGCTTCACAGTTGCACTTGCAGTTTCCTTTGCCTTAGTCGGGGGCCTTCCCCTAGTGCTTCTCCGGGTGACCATGGTTGGAACTTCTTTCTTAGGTGCCATTCGTTCTACTTCCTATAAGATTCAGAATGTTAATATGGTCCTTCAAGGCAAGTTCAGTTCATGACAAGTTTTGTAAATTTTTAATAACAGTGGCCAGTTGTGATTAACTACTTACAGAACTTCTCGTGGCATAAACTTTTCTATCCTGAACCACACCAACACCAGAACCTACTATACCTAGTCTATGCATGTATAAGTCACATAAATTCAGATAGGCATCACAGATAACATTATCCTACTCTACTTCGGCTCTAACTTAAATAAGAAGGCACTATCCACTAGAATAATACCTATAGCATATTTGTTACCTCTGGGCATGGAGCTTCTTGGACTGGCATCCTTGACACTTGGTCCCATTCTCTGTTTAAGTTTAGGTTTATAAAATGGTTTTCCCAAATCCCTTAAATATTGGCTCTGATACCAACTTGTAAGGCCCACCTTCTCAAGGAAGCCTCACAGTTGGCGATTCACAGCAAACATAGATTTAAAGCAATCATTTACTCATATGTGTATAAATATATATTGCTGCGGAAAATATACTGTAATTCAACCCATTACAACGTAGTTAAATTAAATTATAAACATTGTCTTTAAAACATCAAAACTATTTATATGTTCTTTTAAGCTTTTCTTTATCGGGGATGCCAGTCTTTAAGTGCCAAGAAGCTTCCATTCCATGCTCACATCCCATAAGCTCTAACTCTTACCTGTCAACTGATATGCATACAAAAGTCAGCTTCGCTAAGTGAATTCTAGGTTTACTTTGCTAAATAACTTGCGTAAGAGATATTAGCTTATCAGTTGAAAACAATCATTGTCTATCAAAATATAAATACACACCGGCTATCACTTTATCATTACTTTATCATTTATTGTTATTTATTACTCTTCTTTATCCGTCAATTCTCTGTCACTATCGGTGCCTAGGCTCGCCTAGGACTTTACCGACATGCCAATTAAGGACTTACTGCCGTACCCGATCAGGCCATTATTGTCATGCCAATTTAGGACTTACTGACCTGCCTATTCGAGCATACTTTATCACTTTATCACTGGTGAGGGTACAACGAATGCAACCCTCCTTTATCAATTGCTTGCAAGACTTTACTTTATCACTTTATCAAGGTACATGTTATGGGCCTCATAACCTTTCTTTAAGTTTCACTTTCATGTTTAAGTTATACATAATATAACACAACACAATACAAGGCAATTCATTAGAAAACCCCATTTTTCATATAGGATAGTGTATAAAACTTTACTTTAAAAGAACTGATAATAAAGGTAAGTATTTAGTATGCACACCGCCCCAAAACATTTAAAACATGTATAAAACGGGGGATCTAGAACTCACCTGAACTTGTTCAATAGCTTAAATTCTAAGCCTCTTAAGCTATAGCCTGAATACTCTAGCTGCACGAAAGTTAATATGCAAAAACGTCATTTTCTTCATAGTTTCGCCCACAGTTTCGCTGGTCGCTGCCAGTTTCGCTGGCAGTTTCGCTACCAGTTTCGCTGGGCAGCACTTCTGTCAGTTTTGCTGGACAGATTCGCTGGCATGAGCGCCCAACTTTTGTTGGAATTTTCTAGTTTCGCAATATCTAAGGTCAGCCTAAGTACTTAGCGAAGCTATCAGCGAAACTATAGTTTCGCTGTAGCAAAACTGTAGTTTCGCTAGGATTCTCCTAGTTTCGCTGGTTAAATGCACAGTTTCGCTGGATGAATACTTAAATTCGCTGGATCGGGGCCCAGTTTCGCTGGATGAACAAAAACTCAGATCCAGCCCGTTTTTAACCCAAAATCTTAACTTTTTACGTCCAAATCCTTAGTTTACCTTCCATGAAGCCAAATCTAAGCTTTTTACACGTTTTCATACGTAAAAATTCGACCTTTATGTGTTTCTTTAAACTTTTCAAAACCCCAAAACCCTAGAATCCGGGTTTGATCTACAGAAGGCCTTAGAGGTCGATTCTTACCTTGTTTTGTTGCCCTTTCTTCAGATTTGATGTTCAAATCTCCCAGAACTTCAATCTTTCCAACTTCCAAGCTCCAAATCTCAAGTTTCTCCACTTTCTCTCTCTACTTTCTCTCTCTACGAATTTGGTGGCTAGGGTTTGAAATGGTGAAGATGGAGCTGTTCATGCATGTTTAAGGGCTGATTAGGGCCCTTAAACCCATTAAGCCTAGCCCATTAAGACTAATTTTATCCATAGCCCACTAATTTACCCCTTTATTCTTAAATTAACCCTTAAAAGCCCATTATTATTAAATGGTTTGTTCGGGAAATTTCGGGGTGTTACAGATGGCTTCCTGTGTCTGTTAGGTGAGGTCAAGATATGGCCTGGACATGGCATGCAAGATTGGGTCATTTGAACTTTGACTCAATCAATAGCATGTCCAAGCACAATATGGCCAGTGGCTGCCGAGGATAAACCTAAATCACAACTTTGTGAGAGTTGCCTAGTAGGAAAGCAAAGGAGTCACTCTTATCCCACCACAAGTGTCTACAGGGATGACAAACCCTTGGAGCTTGTGCATGCAGATTTGTGTGGACCACTAGTGTCACACCCCCCGCTGGTAGCGGAAACACGGGGAATGCGAGCTAGACGGGATCGTCATAACACATGGTATATGATAGAGTAGCAATAAAATATGGTGACAAGCGTGTCATGACGACACCCGAACACAGTTGGAGACTTGTGTCGTGTATAATCAAGTTCACGACAGCATAGCCATAAGCACAACAAAATGATCACTAAAACATTGATAATAGCTTGTAATGTAATATTCCCGCATCACGGGAACAAGTGTACAAAAGATCATATTCATGTTCAAGCTTTACAAAAGTAATAACACAAATGCATCCTAGGGTCTCCTCTACAAGGCAGCACTCCTAGATCTTCAGTTCTCATTGTTACCTGAAAATATGCTCAAAATGGTCAACAATAATGTTGGTGAGCTTCGCAGGTTTAAATTGTAAACTTGTAATTGATGCTGTACATTGTTTGTAGTGGAATACCGTGCATACAGTTATAAGTAAGCAAAATCACATACCATGAGTTTTATACAACCAAACCTAATGACGTACACAAAGAACTTGTCAGAATATATTCACCCCAGGCCGTTCCTGGCAGTGTGATGGTACTCACAAGTAACCATCTGTCAAGGGGGGGGTGTCAACCCAGTAGTACTACTAATACCTATCTGTTGGTTCCAACACCGGAATTAATGGTTGTAAGACAGTCCACACAGCACATCACGTATGTATCAGATAAGTACTCACAAGACAGTATCACGTTGATTCCAAGTATAAAAATTGTATGTATAGTGTACAGCATTGAAAATGTGTGAGCATATTCTTCCCCCATGTTTGTAAAAGATTGAAACAATGTATAAGCGTAAAAAGGGGCCACGAAACTCACTTGTTAAGTGGTATGTATGTCTGATGGACTTCCCAAACTTGTATGTATGTATGAACAGTCAATCACCTATTGACAGTTATGTTAAGAATTAATCTTGTGGACTATTGTGATAATATTGTTTAATTGAGTCGGGTCGTTTCGGTTCGGTCGTGAGTAGTACACACAAGCAGTCACACACATCTTAGACTAGATTGTTTTAAATAGTACGTGCCTGTTAATGGCGTTGATTTTAATCTTTGTGATCAAGCTATGACACTTAATTATATTTTATTATCGTCGTGAGATCTCCGAAGAGGGGATCCACACACGCACACACCATTTAGTTATACAGTGGGACCGGACGCACGACTGACACTCCATTCACACGAGTGGGCTTTCAGTTGTACGAATTAGCTACTTTCGTACAATTGATCCTCCATTCGTGTGACTAAGCCTTCAGTCGTACCATGCAATACCAGTCGCACGACCCAACAGCCAACCACGCGACTTGAAGTCCTCCGCGCGAATCAGCTTCATTCGCGCGAGAGGACCCTCTTTCGCGCGACAGGCATCTGACCGTGCGATTTCACACACTCGCACACAATCCACATTCGCATAGTCCAGTCACGCGACAACCCTTGTCGCGTGACATCTCCAATCGCGTGACCTTCCTAATCGCGTGACAACTTCTGTTTCGCACCCACCGACAGTCGCGCGACACAACCGCGCGACTTGCCCATTCGCTCATGTCTCAAGTCGCACACATACCCAGTCGCACGCTAAACTCGCACACCCACATGCAGTCGCACGCCCCTCTCGCGCGCGACAACCCTTTTCGCGCCATCGGGAGTCGCGACGGCAGTGAGTTTTCAGGTCGGCCTTCGGCTGCCCGATCGCGAGTGTTACCCAACCAGAACCTCCAGAACTCGTTTTCTAACCCATCTAGCCAAGAAACACGCTCAGAAACAAGACATGCAAGTCCACACGACCTCTTGTGCTCGGATGAACCCGAGCACCCGAAAACCCTCGAATGTAGCTGTAAAATCGAGTTAAAACGAGGTAGTGAGGTTATCTACCTGCTAGGAACTAGTATTCACGATGGAGCTCGAGATTTGAAGACGAAAACGTGAGAAATGGTCGGTTTTTGGTGTAGTTCTAGAGAGAGAGAGTAGAGAGAAAGATGAAGTGGTGAGAGGGTGAAAAGTATGAAAAGTGGCTGGAAGGGGTATTTATACCCAGCCCAGTTTCTGAAAGTTTCAAGTTTAGTCCCCGCACTTTGCCCCGAGTTCCTAAATTTTGCTTTGGTTAAAAACGTTATAATTTTTGTGTTTTATTGATGATAGAATGTTATTAATGTTATTTATAATTTAAGAATGATTTATTCGCGAATTTTATTTTATTATAAAAATGACGTGTTTAGCGTTAACGGGGCAAATCTTGGAGAATGTCTTAAGATACTACACATATAAGGGCTATTAAGTAAAACAAATATGACGTTCACGTAATTGGTTCGTCAAAATAAGGATTGTCTATAAATAAGGCTAAGTATAACACGTTAAATGACGGACCTTTGGTGACGGATGTCACAGTATCCCCCAGTTGAGGGAATTTCGTCCCGAAATTCAACTGGTGCTAGGCCCTAGAACGTCGTCCGTGAATAAATGTGGATATTTGAGTCTCGTATGATCTTCACGTTCCCATGTAAACTCTGGCCCTCGTTTGGAATTCCATCTCACACGGACGATAGGAATCTTGCTGCGCCTTAGCTTTTTGACCTTTCGGTCCATGACCTCAATAGGTTCTTCGACAAAATGAAGCTTTTCGTCGATCTTGATTTCCTCAATTGGTACGTGTAAGGACTCGTCCGCCAAACACTTTTTGAGGTTCGACACGTGAAAAGTATCATGCACACCGCTAAGTTCTTGTGGCAACCTCAATCGGTAAGCCACCGGACCGATTCTTTCTGTAATCTCGAATGGTCCTACGTATCGAGGGGCTAACTTCCCTTTCTTACCGAATCGTACAATCCCTTTCCAAGGAGAGACCTTAAGTAAGACATGATCTCCAACATTGAATTCTAGAGGCTTCCGACGGTTGTCGGCATAGCTCTTTTGGCGA
This sequence comes from Flaveria linearis, assembly GCA_024085815.1. Lineage (NCBI taxonomy): Eukaryota > Viridiplantae > Streptophyta > Magnoliopsida > Asterales > Asteraceae > Flaveria > Flaveria linearis. The sequence continues at coordinate 10,835,883 of CM044011.1, forward strand.
TCTCTAGCTGCTTTAAGTCGGTCTTTGATTTGGAAGATCTTATCAGTGGTTTCTTGAATGATTTCTGGGCCCGTAAGCTGGCTTTCACCAACTTCAGCCCAACAAACTGGTGATCTACATTTTCGTCCATACAACGCTTCGAACGGTGCGCATCCAATGCTTGTGTGATAGCTGTTGTTGTAGGAGAACTCAATCAACGGTAGATGAGTATCCCAACTGCCACCAAAATCAATGACGCATGCCCTCAGCATATCCTCAAGCGTCTGTATCGTTCGTTCGCTTTGGCCGTCTGTCTGGGGGTGATAGGCTGTACTCATGTCTAACCGAGTGCCCATCGCTTTCTGTAACGTCTGCCAAAAGCGTGAAGTAAATCGACTGTCTCGGTCGGATATGATTGACACCGGTACCCCGTGCCGCGTCACGACCTCTTTGATGTACAATCTTGCTAGCTTATCCATCTTGTAGTCTTCTCGGATAGGCAAGAAGTGAGCAGATTTCGTCATTCGATCCACCACGACCCATATCGAGTCGTGCCCGCTTGGTGTTCTCGGGAGTTTGGTAATGAAATCCATAGTGATGTTCTCCCATTTCCACTCGGGAATTTCAGGTTGTTGCAGTAGTCCCGATGGTTTCTGGTGTTCCGCCTTGACCTTTGAACAAGTCAAGCATTTGCTCACGTATACAGCAACATCTTTCTTCATACCTGGCCACCAGTATAGTTCTTTCAGATCGTGGTACATCTTGTCTGCACCAGGATGAATAGAGTATCGGGTCTTGTGTGCTTCATCCAAGACTAGGGTGCGTACACCTCCCCATTTGGGGACCCATATACGATCTATGAAGTAATGAACGCCGTCATCCTTGCGAGTCATTTGTTTATCCAACCCTCGGAACTCTTCCCCCGCAAGGTTCTCTTCTTTCAACGCCTCGTTTTGTGCTAATTGAATCTGAGCCTTTAAATTAGTTTGAATAGTCAAACCTAGCGCTCGAGCACGTAACGGTTTCACACGTTCCTTGCGGCTTAATGCATCAGCCACCACGTTAGCTTTCCCGGATGATACCGGATTTCACAATCGTAGTCGCTAAGCAATTCTACCCAGCGTCGCTGTCGCATGTTAAGTTCTTTCTGATTCATGATGTGTTGAAGGCTCTTATGGTCTGTGTAGATGATGCATTTGGTTCCGTATAAATAATGCCTCCATATCTTGAGTGCAAATACTACGGCACCCAACTCCAAATCGTGAGTTGTGTAGTTCTTTTCATGCACTTTGAGTTGTCGCGAAGCGTAAGCAATTACCTTATCTTTCTGCATCAGTACACAACCCAAACCTTGATGTGAAGCGTCACAGTACACCACAAAATCATCAGTTCCGTCTGGAAGGGACAATATTGGTGCGTTGCACAACTTCTCTTTTATGTTTGGAACGCCTGCTCTTGTGCTTTCCCCAATCGAACTTCTTATCTTTCTGAGTCAGCAAGGTTAACGGTTGGGCAATCTTGGAGAAATTGGCAATGAAGCGACGGTAGTATCCGGCCAATCCCAAGAATTGCCGTATTTCTGAGGGTGTTTGGGGAGTATCCCACTTCTTCACGGCTTCAATCTTACCGGGGTCCACATGAATTCCATTTTCGTTAACTACATGACCCAAGAACTTCACTTCTCGAAGCCAGAATTCACACTTCGAGAACTTGGCGAAAAGTTTCTCTTCCTTTAACAGCTCTAGAATCGTTTGGAGGTGTTTTTCGTGATCCTCCTTTGAACGAGAATAGATGAGTATGTCGTCTATGAACACGATCACGAACTTATCAAGATAAGGCTTACACACCCGATTCATTAGATCCATAAAGACAGCTGGAGCGTTGGTCAATCCGAATGGCATGACCAAGAACTCATAGTGCCCGTAACGAGTTCTGAATGCTGTCTTTGGGATATCGTCCTCGAATACTCTGAGTTGATGATAACCAGATCGAAGGTCGATCTTAGAGAAATACGAGGCTCCTTGCAACTGATCGAACAGGTCGTCGATTCTGGGGAGAGGATACCGATTCTTCACGGTCAATTTGTTTAGCTCCATGTAGTCGATGCACATACGAAACGACCCATCCTTCTTCTTGACAAATAATACCGGTGCTCCCCACGGTGATTGACTCGGTCGGATGAAACCCTTCTCCAGTAGTTCCTGCAGTTGGCTGGATAACTCTTGCATCTCTGAGGGTGCTAACCGATACGGTGTCTTTGCTATCGGTGTAGCTCCAGGAACCAGCTCTATATGGAATTCCACCTGTCATGGAGGAGGCAATCCAGACAAATCATCAGGGAACACCTCCGGATAGTCCCGTACAATTGGGATGTCTGCCAATTTTGTCTCTTCTTCTTTCTTTTCCACGATGTGAGCCAGAAAGGTGTAACACTGCTTCCGTAGACTTCGGCGGGCTTTCATGCAAGAAATGAGCTTTAGTGTTCTTCCCGGTCGCTCTCCTTGAATCTTGAGTACCTCCCGTTTGGCATGGGGATTCGTACTACTTTCTCCCGGCAAACAATCTCGGCTCCATGATTTGACAACCAATCCATACCCACTATCACATCGAAGCTGCCTAACTCGAATGGTATCAAGTCTATGCTAAAGGCCTGGTCTTCTAACATTAGGGTGCAATTTTAATAATCTCGTCTGCTTGTTCAACCCTACCATTGGCCATTTCTACAGAGTAACTAGTTTCTAGCCTACTAGTACTTAAATCAAGCATATGCACGAACTCAGAGGATATAAAGCTATTGTCTGCCCCAGTATCAAACAGTATGGATGCAAAATGGTGATTGAGCAGATACGTACCCGTAACAACGTTCGGGTCCTGTCGGCATCGTTAGCTCCAATGACAAATGCGCGTCCCCGTGCAGCAGTTCCTTGGTTTCCATGACCTTGAGCGCCCGCTATGGCCATCACTTGCTGTTGATTTTCCCCCTGTTGACCCGGTGCCCTGTTCAGTCGGGGGCACATGTTTCTGAAGTGACCCGGATTTCCACATTCGTAACAGACTCTGGCATTCCCGGCGGGGTTAACCGCGTTGACGGGTGCAACCAGATTCGGTGCCACTCTACAATCTCTTGCTAGGTGCCCCGGACGCCTACAGTTTGCGCACACCCGGCACTGCGTCTCTGGGGGATGATGATAGCTGCACCTGTCACATTTGGGATATGGCCCAACATATTCCCTCTTTCCTTGAGTCACGGCTGCAAAGTTTCTGGTGACCTTGGCCCTTTTATCAGATTTACCGGCACTCGACCGGCTTGTTTCCCCAGCATCCTTTCGCTTCTCTGCTCCCTTGCCCAATACCCCTGTTCGTACCATCTCATCGGTCAGAGCGCCAGCCTTCAGAATTGCGCTCTGAATCGTCGGAGGAGCAGCTGCAGTTACCATTGCCCGTATTTGAGGCGCAAGTCCCCAAATGTACCTCTCAATCCTCTTAGATTCCGGAGTGACTAAATGTGGAACTAGTCTAGCCAACTCGTGGAATCGGTCAGTGTAAGCTGCATGCCCCGCCCCTACCATGGCATGATTCCAGAATTCATGCTCAAGCTTTTGCATCTCGTTGTGAGGGCAGTATTCCTCGGTAATCAAAGCCTTAAATTCATCCCAAGTCATCTGCATCGCAGATTCCCTTCCTCTCGCTTGAACCTGGGTGTTCCACCAGGTTAGTGCTCGGCCCTGCAGTGAGCACGTAACATATTTGATGCGTTGGCTGTCGAGGCACTCGCTGATGTCGATCACCGCCTCCATTTTCTCGAGCCATCTGATCAGGGCTATCGCCCCACCTTTACCATCGAAATCACGGGGCTTACAGGCCACAAACTCCTTGTAAGAACAGCCCCGTTTAGTATTAGCAACCCCAGTTCCATTACCGGCCGTTCCACCATCTCCGGTCTCTTGATTGCTTTCATTCCCATTCGTGTTCCCATTACCCCCGTTCTCGTTACCACCATCCCCATGGGAGTGGTTTTGCTGTTGCAGAGCGTCGCTCACTTGAGCTACAATAGTGGGAATCAAGGCAGTCAGTTGTTGAGCAATTAGGGCTGCCATGTCAGGGTTTTCAGTCCCTGGAGTACTGCCAATAGGACCTTCATTTGTTCCGGAAGATCTTCCTCTGCCTCTGCCTCTGCCTCTCGAGGCTTCACTTCCGCCACTATTTCTGCGGTTAGATCTTCGAGGCGGCATGTTCTATCCATAAAAGAGGTAACATATAAGCTTTAGTCACCTTATGATACACAAGTAATCCACTTATCAAGTTCCAACGTCCGATGCTCCGGTCAGTCAAGACCACCATGTAGCCCATTTCAAGCATATTCTCGGTATACCGGTGATGCTTATATATAGGGTTCCCCGCAGCATTCCCACCACACCCACGATGTACCGAGAATGATGCCTAATCCGGTTACATGACATCCGACCTTCCTTCACATCATAATCCATCAATTCAACTGAGAGTCCAAGCATGTAATCACGTATAGTCTAGCGGAGGCTGTCTATTTCGCGTCCTTACAAGGACTCAGACATAGCCTCCTCGGGTCGGTCTCTCAGTGTACGAGGTCAGGCGCAATGTAAGATCTGTGACGATCTGTTCGGGTTTCGATTCCCGAATTTAGTTATGATAACTCGGCGCACAGAGGGAACGGAAGATCCAAGAGGAAGCACCTCATCAGTGATGAGCACAAGGCTCAAGCACAAGGTGAAGGATCACATAACAGAAGGATAATCAATCATGTAGGAGGAACACATACACGAGATATATAAATGCACACAAGCTTAAGCATGCAAATCTACATGAAGGTTCCTAGGTTATAGTCTAGGTCAAGTGTAATTGCCTAATTCTCTATAACCAATGGCTCTGATACCAGTCTGTCACACCCCCCGCTGGTAGCGGAAACACGGGGAATGCGAGCTAGACGGGATCGTCATAACACATGGTATATGATAGAGTAGCAATAAAATATGGTGACAAGCGTGTCATGACGACACCCGAACACAGTTGGAGACTTGTGTCGTGTATAATCAAGTTCACGACAGCATAGCCATAAGCACAACAAAATGATCACTAAAACATTGATAATAGCTTGTAATGTAATATTCCCGCATCACGGGAACAAGTGTACAAAAGATCATATTCATGTTCAAGCTTTACAAAAGTAATAACACAAATGCATCCTAGGGTCTCCTCTACAAGGCAGCACTCCTAGATCTTCAGTTCTCATTGTTACCTGAAAAATATGCTCAAAATGGTCAACAATAATGTTGGTGAGCTTCGCAGGTTTAAATTGTAAACTTGTAATTGATGCTGTACATTGTTTGTAGTGGAATACCGTGCATACAGTTATAAGTAAGCAAAATCACATACCATGAGTTTTATACAACCAAACCTAATGACGTACACAAAGAACTTGTCAGAATATATTCACCCCAGGCCCGTTCCTGGCAGTGTGATGGTACTCACAAGTAACCATCTGTCAAGGGTGGGGGTGTCAACCCAGTAGTACTACTAATACCTATCTGTTGGTTCCAACACCGGAATTAATGGTTGTAAGACAGTCCACACAGCAACATCACGTATGTATCAGATAAGTACTCACAAGACAGTATCACGTTGATTCCAAGTATAAAAATTGTATGTATAGTGTACAGCATTGAAAATGTGTGAGCATATTCTTCCCCATGTTTGTAAAAGATTGAAACAATGTATAAGCGTAAAAAGGGGCCACGAAACTCACTTGTTAAGTGGTATGTATGTCTGATGGACTTCCCAAACTTGTATGTATGTATGAACAGTCAATCACCTATTGACAGTTATGTTAAGAATTAATCTTGTGGACTATTGTTGATAATATTGTTTAATTGAGTCGGGTCGTTTCGGTTCGGTCGTGAGTAGTACACACAAGCAGTCATACACATCTTAGACTAGATTGTTTTAAATAGTACGTGCCTGTTAATGGCGTTGATTTTAATCTTTGTGATCAAGCTATGACACTTAATTATATTTATTATCGTCGTGAGATCTCCGAAGAGGGGATCCACACACGCACACACCATTTAGTTATACAGTGGGACCGGACGCACGACTGACACTCCATTCACACGAGTGGGCTTTCAGTTGTACGAATTAGCTACTTTCGTACAATTGATCCTCCATTCGTGTGACTAAGCCTTCAGTCGTACCATGCAATACCAGTCGCACGACCCAACAGCCAACCACGCGACTTGAAGTCCCTCCGCGCGAATCAGCTTCATTCGCGCGAGAGGACCCTCTTTCGCGCGACAGGCATCTGACCGTGCGATTTCACACACTCGCACACAATCCACATTCGCATAGTCCAGTCACGCGACAACCCTTGTCGCGTGACATCTCCAATCGCGTGACCTTCCTAATCGCGTGACAACTTCTGTTTCGCACCCACCGACAGTCGCGCGACACAACCGCGCGACTTGCCCATTCGCTCATGTCTCAAGTCGCACACATACCCAGTCGCACGCTAAACTCGCACACCCACATGCAGTCGCACGCCCCTCTCGCGCGCGACAACCCTTTTCGCGCCATCGGGAGTCGCGACGGCAGTGAGTTTTCAGGTCGGCCTTCGGCTGCCCGATCACGAGTGTTACCCAACCAGAACCTCCAGAACTCGTTTTCTAACCCATCTAGCCAAGAAACACGCTCAGAAACAAGACATGCAAGTCCACACGACCTCTTGTGCTCGGATGAACCCGAGCACCCGAAAACCCTCGAATGTAGCTGTAAAATCGAGTTATAAACGAGGTAGTGAGGTTATCTACTGCTAGGAACTAGTATTCACGATGGAGCTCGAGATTTGAAGACGAAAACGTGAGAAATGGTCGGTTTTTGGTGTAGTTCTAGAGAGAGAGAGTAGAGAGAAAGATGAAGTGGTGAGAGGGTGAAAAGTATGAAAAGTGGCTGGGAAGGGGTATTTATACCCAGCCCAGTTTCTGAAAGTTTCAAGTTTAGTCCCCGCACTTTGCCCCGAGTTCCTAAATTTTGCTTTGGTTAAAAACGTTATAATTTTTGTGTCGTTTTATTGATGATAGAATGTTATTAATGTTATTTATAATTTAAGAATGATTTTATTCGCGAATTTTATTTTATTATAAAAATGACGTGTTTAGCGTTAACGGGGCAAATCTTGGAGAATGTCTTAAGATACTACACATATAAGGGCTATTAAGTAAAACAAATATGACGTTCACGTAATTGGTTCGTCAAAATAAGGATTGTCTATAAATAAGGCTAAGTATAACACGTTAAATGACGGACCTTTGGTGACGGATGTCACAACTAGATCCACCTACTCCTGCTGGGAACAAATATTTCATGCGTTTGGTGGATGACTACTCCAGGTACATGTGGGTGTACATGTTGAAGTCAAAGGATGAGGCTCCTAAGGCTTTTCAGGCATTCAAGACTCAGACTCAGGTGGAGACAAACTTCAAGCTTAAGGCATTGAGAACAGATAGGGGAGGGGAGTTCACATCGCAAAAGTTTGAGCAATTATGCAGTCTAGATGGGATTAAAAGGTACTTAACTGCACCTTACTCTCCATAACAGAATGGGATTGTGGAGAGGAGAAATCAGACTATAATAGGGATGGTGAGATCAGTTCTTAAGGCCATGAACATGCCTTTGTATTTATGGGCAGAAGCAGTGAGACACTCAGTCTTCTTGCTAAATAGGAGCCCAACTAAGGCCTTAGTGAATATGACCCCCTATAAAAGGCTTTTTGAAAAAAAATCAAAGATAAAACACTTAAGAGTGTTTGGGTGTAAGGCCTATGTGAAGGTAAGCAATCAACTAAGAAAGTTAGATGATAGAAGCACACCAATGGTGCATCTGGGGGTAGAGCCTGGCACAAAGGCTTATAGGATGTACAACCCTGTGACCGGAAGAATAGTAGTCAGCAGGGATGTACACTTTGAAGAAGGTGAACCTTGGAAATGGGACATAGCCACTTCGGATCACTCCAGTCAAAGCTATGCAAGCTTTGGTGTGGAGGTGTCTGTTCCAGAACAAGGAGGGGGTTCTACTAGTGAGGCAAGTATTGAACAAGAAAATGATAGTCTTAACCATGATTTACATCACCCTCCCTCTGAGGCAGTTGATTTCAATGAAAAGGGGCAGTCTATTGATGAAGAACAAGGCTCAGGGGGTGATGAAGGGGAATTCACATCACATGGTGATCATGTTTCTAGATCAACATATGATGATACCCCTCCTAAAGGGTTTACTACTTTGGATGATGTGTTTAGTAGAACTGACATCTTGGAGAAGATACCATTTGAACCTCCAAGCTTCAGTGAATCAGAATTGCTATTACATATGGAAGAGCCTGTTAGGTATGATCAAGCCAAAGGGAATCCAGAGTGGATGAAAGCCATGAGGAGTGAGATGGAAAGTATAGAGAAGAATGGCACCTGGAAATTGGTTGACTGTCCTAAAGGTGTGAAACCTATAGGCTTGAAGTGGTTATTCAAGCTTAAGAAGGATGCTGAGGGTAAGGTGACTAGGCATAAGGCTAGACTGGTAGTGAAGGGGTATGTCCAGTAATATGGAATAGATTATGAAGAGGTTTTTGCCCCTGTGGCAAGATTAGAAACAGTGAGGTTGATATTGGCTTTGTCAGCTGTGAATCAGTGGAAAGTGCATCATCTTGATGTAAGGACAGCATTCCTCAATGGGGAATTGAAAGAAGAGGTGTATGTTGTCCAGCCTGAAGGTTTCATAAAACCAGGTAGTGAAAGGAAGGTCTACAAGCTCATTAAAGCCCTGTATGGTCTTAAACAGGCACCTAGGGCTTGGAATGAGAAACTGCATGATACATTGATCAAATTTGGGTTTCAAAGGTTTCCAACAGAGCATGCTGTATACAAGAGAAGGGCAGATAAAGGCACTTTAATAATTAGTGTTTATGTGGATGATATCATAGCTACAGGGTCTAATGATGAGGTAATCAAAGAATTTAAGACTATGATGATGTCATGCTTTGAGATAACTGATTTGGGTCTACTCAACTATTATTTGGGTATAGAGGTTAAGCAGACAGTTGAATGGATCTTCCTAACCCAATCTGGGTATGCTAAGAAGATTCTTGAAGACCAAAAGATGTGGGAATGTAACTCCACAAAGATCCTCATGGACCCTGGTCTAAAGTTGGGGAAGGAGGAAGATGGTGAGGCTGTGAATGTGACTTAATATAGGAGAGTGATAGGTTGTTTGAGGTATATAACTCAGACAAGACCTGATCTGCGCTATTCAGTAGGGATTGCTAGTAGGTTTATGGCAGATCCTAAAGCATCATATTGGCAAGCCATTAAGACTATTCTTAGATACTTAAAGGGGTCTGTGGAGAATGGGATATGGTATAAATATGGGGGTGTAGGGGAGCTGATTAGATATAGTGATAGCTCACATGCTCCCACTAAATTTGATAGAAGAAGTACTACGGGGATGGTATTCTATTTTGGTTGTGGACCTATCAGTTGGGTGAGCCAAAAGCAGGCCACTGTGGCTCTGTCTTCCTGTGAAGCAGAGTTCATGGCTGCTACAGCCACAGCTCAGCAAGCTGTATGACTTAAAGGATTACTAGAGGAGTTGACAGATCATGAATTGGGTCCTATTTTGCTGTATGTGGATAACAAATCAGCTATTCAGCTGATGAAGAATCATGTATTCCATGGCAGGTCTAAACACATAAACGTGAGGTACCACTATATTAGAGGATGTGGTGAAAAGAATCTAGTGGTGGTAAAGCATGTCAGTGGAGAGGAACAAAAGGCTTATGTGTTAACTAAAGCCTTGCCAAGAATCAAGTTTGCAGAAATGAAGTTAAAGCTGGGAGTTGGAACAATGCAAGAATTAAGGGGGTGAATGTTGGTTAATTCATTGTATTGTTTAAGTGTTTTTGTACTTTGTGATTAGTTTGTAATAAATGTATAGTGTAGGGACTGAAAGTGAAAATGTAGATTAGTTAGTTAGTACTTCTAATTGCTATAAATATGTAGCTTAAGATGTAATTGGGTAACACCCTTTCAAAAATTCCTACCGTTATGTTCAAAGTATAACAAATGTTATATAACAAGAACACATTTTTTAAACCTCTTATCAAAACTAGGGGTGTTTATAGCCTAGTTTTGAACCATTATGGTTTTGAATATTAGAAACCAATTCAAACTCTTGAAATTTAAAGATGAATCAAACTAAAAGTGTTATTAACATTTTGGTTTCATGGTTTGGGTTAAATTGGGCCTTATTGCAAGTTGTTTAAAATAAGACACCAGTTATATATAATAAATACACTTTAGTTTCATGATTTCCACACGCTTAGCACTTAACACTGTTTCTTTCATAAGATCTTTTTAATTTTAAAAACTAATTAAATAGTTAAATCTGATATAACATAAATCAAACCATAAGTCAAACCATTCGTTATAGTTTGAAAATTCTGATTTAAAAAAAAAATAACCATTAAACCAAACCGATTAGCAGTTTAAACTGTTTTGTTTTAGTAGATCAAACCATGACAACCCTTTGTCAAAACAAAAAATAAAGAAATTTAGTAACTAAAGAACTATTTCTGCATCACATTGTTAGTTCAAGTACCATTTTTGCAACAAACTCCAAAGATGCATCATATAACACCAAAGTCGAAGTTCACTACACTCCACACAAAGGCTCAAATCAATGGCAAACCCTAGAAGAATTTCATCCCAAATCACCAACGAAACCCCAATTCACCCCACCCCATTTCAATCACAAGCCCTAGCATCAAGATTCACAAAACTAACACTCTTCTTGAAGAAACCCCAAGCTTTCCCTCTTCTCCTATCAATCTTCCTAATCCTCACATGGGTTTCCCTCAGAATCCACCAACAAAACCCCCAAATCACCAATCAAAGATTCTCCACCAACGACGATCAAGATCACGACGCCAATCTGATCCGATTCACCACCGGATTCCCATCGCCGATAACAAAAGACCCCCGTGGGTGGATTCTTGACCCTGTGTCAATCGCATTGGATTCAAAGATCACTGGTGGAGCATCGATTTGTGCTTCGATTCATGTGGGTGAGATTAAACCGGGTGGATTGAGGGGAAATCATCGGCATCATACGTGCAATGAGACTTTTTGATTTGGGGGGCTAGAACTGTGTTTAGGGTGGAGAATGATAGGATTGATAAGGGGTATGCTCAGGTTACAGTTGCAGCGAGTGAAGTTGCAGTTGCGGTTAGCCCATCGGGTTCGGCTCACGCGTTAGTTAACGTGGATTCGACGCGATCGACGTTTATCGTTGGGTGTCAAGATAGAGTGATCAGTTATAATAGCTCTAATTCCGATTTTAGAGTTTGGGATGATCTTAATTCATAGGTTTGTTTGTTGTTTTGCACAGGTTTTAGAGGTTTTAGTTTGTATGTTACACTTTATGTGAATGTTATGGTTTGTTTTCTAACTTTTATAGGTTAATTGAGACGTATATTTGACAGATTTATGTGTTATATGTGACAATTAGGAAGTTTTCTGTTAGTATCTATTCAATGCTCTATCGTAGTTGTTGCGCGTATGATCATGGGTTACTGGTTTTGTTATGTTATAGACTCATATGGGGAGTGGGCCCAAACTCGTGACTGTCAACGAGTGAAAGTACTTTTGTCGCACGACGTAAGGATATGTAGGAAACAATCAACCATGTGGTTAAGAACGTTTCCAAGTGCGCATAATCTTCAAACATTTGACGCGTCACACTGTATAGAATACTGTAGTGATTATTATCTTCAATAGATACATTGTCCATACAACCATGGGAACAAAAGAAAGACCAAATGCATTAACAAACTGTTGATAGCTTTAATTTTGATCTTGAAGAAGTGTTTTAAGAATATTATCAGTCACACCATCAGCATAAGGTAATGTGTGTCCAGTGCCGGTGATCTCATGATAATTGACCCATTCGAGTTGTTTGGCTATATACCGTTGCAAGGTCACAGGCACGATCAGGTCTTCATCCCCCATCCACAAATGAACGGAGCCGTCATTGTTTGGAAATGGGTTTTCAAGATCCATCGGATCGAATTCCCACTTCCCGAATCCAATATTCAAGTCACGGTGGAGGGACTCGAATTCACCCTGTTGTTTAGCTTGTGTTAACTATAACGCAACATGAAAGTAGGGTAAGCGTCTTGTATAAAATTTGAGAACATATTAGCTTCATAAAATAAATGCTATAATGCTATATTTTCTTGAATTCTATGACATCATATATAATTGTTGGGTTTATTACAGGCCATGTTTGTGGGTTGATAGGTCGATCAAGCATGAATTCAAAAATCATGTTTGACGTATAAATCCGAACCTCACGTGGATATTTACGGGTTAACACCAACACTGCCGCTTAACCAAAAAAATATGTACATTTTTGTTCTTTTTAGATAATTAAACTTCAAAATTATAAGTTTACAAAAGAATAACAAATGTGATAAATAGATACATTTAAACTATATAACTTTATACCAAATTCTCTTTTAGCTCTGAAATTTTAGCATAAAGTACATAAAACCATATGTAATTGTTAATGCTTCATAAGAGAAATTTTCTGTCACATAAACACCAACTCATCATCACTCTTTTAGGCAAACAGATAAGTAATAGTTAATGCTAAAAAGTTATAACGTTACGGTGGGAATGCCTCCTACCTATAATGCCTTATAATGCTCATGGGTGGTAAATAAGGGTGTTTTAAGATGTTATAGTGCCTATTAATGTACTATTACATTTGGTCTAAGTAGTTAAAGTCACGAAGTAAAACACGTCTAAAAATTTTACAAACTAATTTGGTTAAATTGGAAAACCCCTGAGATTCACAAGTTAACCCAAAGTATGCTAACTTAAATCCGGGATTAAGTCCATGTTTTTAGCATTGGACCGGACAATAATCTGGGCCTCCTTACCTGTCCGCAGGTCGGACCGGATAAAGAATTGGATAAAATTATCATTATTTGAATGATATATGTAAAAAAAAGGATACTGAAAATCAAAAAATATATTAAAACAAATTGGTTCTACCGGTGCGGTTTCCGGTTCAACCAGTTCGGTTCCCAGTTAGATCACTGGTTCAGTGTCAAAACGGTTTTAAGCACCAGACCAGACCGCATTAGAGTCTATAGGGCTATAAACGAACCGAATGCTGCTTTGTTCGTGTTCGTTCATTAAGAAAATAATTTGTTTACGAAGTGTTTAGGAACGCTTACCGAACGAGATTTGTTGTTCGTATTCGTTCATTAAGAAAATGAATATATTCACGAACATAAACGAACACAAACGAATGCATACGAACACAAACGAATGCAAACGAACACAAACGAATGCAAACAAACACACACAAATATTCATAAATATTAATGAACACAAAAGAAATTTCCTAAAACAAACAAATACAAACCATCATATGTTGACATTATAATTAAAATCACAAACATTATGTAATATCCATCAAATATAAATAAACACTTAACATAATTATCTCAAAAATAACTTTTAAATAAACGAACACAAACGAACGTTAAAGAACACGTTATCGAACATTTACGAATATAAATGAACGAACACTGACTCTGTTCATGTTTCTTCGTTTAATTAAACGAATGAAATTTTCTTGTTCGTGTTTGTTCGTTTATTAAACAAGCGAACATAACGAACTTCTTGCTGGACTCTTAACGAACTGTTCATTGAACGTTCGTTTCATTTACAACCGTAAGAGTCTGGTTCCCGGTCCGACCGGTCCAGTTTTTAAAACAAGTCATTTAACTAAACATGTTTAGAGTTTTAACATGACACTAACTCAAACCTATTCAATAGACCCAAACTAAATTATGATCTTTCTAGAAGCAAACAAAAATATTTAGATGGGTACTTAACTTTAAAATAAAGCAAACAAAAACAGAATAATGAAATGTGATAGGAGCAGTGTTTTCACGGCCGGATCGGACCGGCCGGTCCGACCGGTCGAACCGGGGATCGGGCAGGTGGCCGGTCCGGTCGTGTGCGATTCGTTTTGGGGGTCGAACCGGCCGGTTCTACCCGAGTCGGTGGTCGGACCGGGGAACCGGACCGGTTCGGACCGGTTTTGCAATTTTTTTTATTTTTTTTTTATTTTTTTTGAGTAAAAACGGGGTGTTGAACTACAAATTAGTGTGCTAGATCAAAAAGTAAAACCGAATTCAAAAAACGGGCTCGCACGGGCCTGGGTTTTTGAAGCTGCATTCGTGTCCGCGACACGTGCGGGCACACACAAGTTCGCTGGAAATCCAACCTTTTCCCCATTTTTGCACCCCCCCCTGCGCGCGGGTAGTACTTGTGGCAAAATATGTCATAAGGATACACTAGAGTGATAAAAAAATTACTTATAAACCAAACATCACTTTGTCCCCACACCAATGTGGGACAAAGTGTTCAATATAATCTTAAACATACATTCACACACACCCAAATATACTTAAATTTTATATATAACTATAAAATACATATATAAAGCATATATAAATTACTTATATTTAATTACATATATAAATATAATTAAAATATAGTTAAATCCGGTCCAACCGGTCCGACCGGTCCGACCACCAAACCAGTAGGGCGTCCGGTTCGACGTCCGATCCGGTTCTGAAAACATTGGATAGGAGACCTAAACATCGACGATCGTCAAAGTCAAAAATTTAAAAAAAAACAAAAAAAGACAAGGGGATGTCTCTTTTTTCTAAGGTCAATAGTCGTTGTACCAAATAATTGAATAGATAACCTATTATTTTCCACAAGAATATGAAAGTCTTCTTTTTGTTCTCGCTTCAACAATCGAATGTGATGTATTATCAAACCAATTGACAAAACAAAAGGAAACTTAAGGTTCAACTTAAGGTATTTTGAGACCGTTTGGTCATAAATTTTGATATCAAACTTCAGTTTTCTTGCAGTGAAATGGGACGAGTAACTAGTTAGTTTCCGGTCCGACTTATGGATGTGTATATAATGTTTCATGTTATAATATGCAATGAGCAAAGATTTTTGAAGACTTAAAGAACCTATGTGATCAAAAACAAGTACCTGAAGTGGATCCATCATATTAAGCATCTTCGAAAATACTTCTATATCCGGTGCCGATAATGTTGCAGGGTGTCCGTGAATTAAAGAAAAACAAGGAAACCATTTCTGAGTGTTCCACCAGTAGGTTAACCATGGTAGGTAGTGAGCGACCCGCAAAGACCATTGATCTTGTTTGAGTTGTCGTGAATACGCTTCGTTGGTTAAATTCGAGGGTAGGTTAGGCCACCAGTAATTAACTGCAGGTGAAATAAGTACAGCTCCCGCAAGCCTATTTAACACATAATTATTATACATATCTTTTTTTTTTTGAACGACCAACGAATAATTTTTAAGTCCGGTCACCCGGGTAAACCCATTGGCGAAAGGTCACCCACGCCCGCGAACACAGACAACGCTGGTGACCCGGCTCGCCCACCATTCCAAGGGAAACCCACCACTCAAAGGCTCACTGTGGTAAAAACCTTTGGCCCACCTGGAACATATTGCACCTAGTGAAACTTCAACTCATGACCTCCACTTTAGAAAGTCATAGGGTGCCTCCTCCTAAACCAGTTGATCTAGGACTCATTGGCAATTATTATACACTACCTTTAGTAAACCCGTGTATTACACGGGTTGAATAAATAAAATATTAATATAATAATATTTATTAATTATAAAATGATATTTTAACATATAATAAAATAATAATATCAACTTTTTAAAATTTTGTTTTTAAACTTTTTCTGAAAATAAATAAAACAAATCGTATAAAAATGTTATTTTTAATAATTTTCCCATTATAACTCTCAAATTTGATTATTTTTTATTTTTAAAAAGTGACTTTTTAAAAATACCAATTTTAAAAAAATTTGTATTTTAAGAAAAATATGCTTTAGAAAAATATATTATTTTATAAAAAAATTATTTATTTAGAAATAGTATTAATAAATAGATTTATTTCTTAATTTATTAAATCTAAAAAGTTGTTAAGGAATATTATTAATAATTAAGGTAATTATTTAATAGGAGAGAGAGGCGGGAAAAATTTGATGAGAATGATTGTGGTGTTGCCACGTGTCATCTTAAGATATTTTTTTATTAGAATAGTTAGATATCACTACACACCTCAAAGAGAGTGTTGTGCAAATATACCTAACTGTTTTTTTTTCACATAAGTCATTTTATCTTTTTGCTTTTACTTAATAAAAGGCACGTTTAGTGTATTCCCTTTAGAACTTACAAGATTTAACAAAGTTTGATCTGTAACGGACCTATGAGGGATGTACTTGAGACAAGACCAAACGACCTGTCCACCCATCGAGTATCCAACCACATAAAATTTCGCCCCGAGGTTCAGCTGATCAGCGAGCTCCTCGATATCAAGCGCCAAGCTCTTCACGGTTCGGTTAGGGTCCGGATCACTCTCTCCATAACCGGGCCGGTCTAGTGCAACAACGTGCACCCCTAGTTCTGTAACAAGCGCCTATAAACATCACCATTAGTGACCAGAAGCTAGAATATCGAAACGCTGATAAAAATAAATAACTGGAGTTGAAGAATGAATAATACATACTGGTGAGGCTACAGTGACAAAAGGATGAAAGTACTTGCTACTACCAAAACCATGAACGAATATCAATTTAGCTTTCGCGGTTTCTTTCGGGACACCGAATTCTTCGTACGCTAAATGTCTTCCATCGCGAAGCTTTATCCTTTTGGAAGTAATCACCGGCCCGTCTGGTGATCCCGGTGTTTTCGGGGGTGGAGGACGAGCGGTTTGATAAGCCCACGCAGCGAAACCGACGAAGGTCACGAGTAGTATTGTGTTCAAGATCGCTAGAGACAATTAAAGATTCATAATTAGTGTATATATAGGTAACATGATCTAAAGGGGGTGGAATTGAGAAATGACAGATGAAATTCACCGTTGGATGAATTGGAATTTGAATTGGTGGTATGAGAGTTTGTTGATGCTTGTGAAGGTTTGATTGATCGTTGGGACATTGTGGTTGATTGAAGAACTGAAGATGATATGATTGCAGGTAATTGTAAGGAGACACTGGTTGTAAGAGGTGGTGTGAACTTTATTGGTGATGGCAGATGCATATATGATTGTGACATTTACTTAAAGAAATTTGGGGTGGCTTGTGCGTGTGTTATTACGTCAAAATTTTACTTTTAAGGAAAATATAAATTTATATATGTTACTAATTATCAAATTTGTTATACTTAAAACTATTCACAAACGTTGAAGAGCGTCCTTCTCACAAAACGGTCCCAGTCAGCATGTCATATCAGATTTTCACTAACTTTTATTATTCTTTCCACGATCAACTTTTACTCCCAACACCATACTTCTCACAAACAACTATTAAAAATCCATAAAAAAACAAAGCAACACACATATTTGTGACGTGGACCCCACAAAATACATCCATGGAGCGTCCTTAGGAAAGGGCGGGTGGAGGACGGATGGATCTGCACAACACGGCCCTTCCGAAAAACGACACGGGCGGAGCTAAGGGCGGGGCGTTGTGAACAGTCTTAGTTGGTTGTACAATATGATTAATAGGTTATACTTTTCTTTGTCTATTTTTTAATCCTTAATTTCTTTCTTATCTTAATCTAATACTTTTATACTTTTACAATTTGACCCTAAAATTTTTTTTACTTACAACTTTGGTTAATGTACTTTTCATATTTTATAAAAAAATTTATTTTATGGTTCGGTTTAAAATTTTGCGAGTTAACTCACTACAGCATGCATGTGTAGTTCAACGTTTTATCCTTATATATTCCCCATTTAACAACCTCGTCGTAACGCGCTGGTTTTAGATCGACTTACTTATTATTTCATATGTTTTACGTTCCCTCTACGTGGTTTAACATTCTTACACCTATTTTGCGTTAGATTTTATTTTTTATTTACTACGAGCTTTTTTGGATGTTAGTAATCACTGACGGTGGTGTGTCATTTTGATGCTACTTGACATGGTTTTACACCTCCGCTGCAACGTAAGGGGACTTAAGACTAGTTTTATTTAAATACAAAATATATTTAGTGTATCTTAACGGCTTATTATTTAACTTATAAAGCTGGTATCATTGCCATACACCACTTGCCATGTAGAATTTCACTTCCTTCTTTTTTTTAGTTTCTTTTGCTTTATTATTGTTGCTCTTTTTGATGTTATTGTTATTATGATTATCATTGTTATTACGTCTATTATTGTTGTTTTGTTTTTACTAGATTTTGACCATGAGCAGTTAAAAAAGCAAATGTCTCTACTACTTTGTATATAAATTTATTTAAGATTAGATGTAAATTTTATACAAAATTGAAGCGTCTTAAAATTAAATTTTTTTATAACTTTAAGAATATAATATTTTATTAAAGTATTAATATATCATTGTGATATTTTTATTTTCATACATTTCAATTTACTTATTTTTATTAAAAAACCGAACAGACGTAACAAACAAGCACAACCCGCCAGTTGCATATATTATTATACAGGGTTATTAGATTTTAATAATCTCAAGTTTCATTTATTGGTTGTAATTAATTTCAACACAGTAACTGTTTACAGATACTCCCAACTTTGAGTTTATTTTCGTCCAACGATCTCTTACTAACTGAGAGTTAACCCCGTTAGTTTTTTGATGACGTGAACTGTTTTTGTGGCCAAAACACTAAACGGAAAGTTAAAATCTATCATTAGATCCATCGATTTGAAACTTCCGCACCCAAAAACCCGTAAATCTTCACCTCCTGATTTGAACCACCAAACTCGTTGGAGGTAGATTTTAGATGATGATGGAGGCTAGACAATGGAAAACGGACCTAATTGAGACTAGACGATGCTGGAGTTGAAAAATAGCTCAAAGTTGGTCCCATTTCATGAAAAAAAAACTAACGAGGGTTAACTCTCAGTTACTAAAGGATCATTGGAGGAAAATAATTTCAAAGTTAGAAGTGACTGTAAACATTTCCTGAGTTGGGATTAATCTCGGCCAATAAATGAAAGTTTTGATTATTAAAATCCAATAACCGTATTATATAAGAAAAGTTTACGGTACAAAGTGTTGTTTTATGTGAAGTGTAAAAGTAATCTCAATCCTTAATCTAAGAAATTAACGGTTCATATTACAAATCTGAATAATCACGTAAAGAAGGTGTTGGAGGGGGTAGATTTTAAAATATCACTAGTTGGGATGCCCCGATGCGCGTTGCGCGTCTTGAAAACGTAGAAAATCGAGGCATATTGTCTCGGCCATAAGTTAATTGCCTCATCACATTACAAACCAACAACACTGATTAAATCAAGGCACAGCTAAACGTTTGGTTAAAAAAGTTCATAGATTTATCTTAGACCCGTCAGGACACATCATGTTAATAAAGCAAGTTAAAAGACGAAACTGAAAACCTCAAAAAATAAAGTATTTGGCTCAGATCAGGGTTTTCGGTTACCATGGCTACAACATAGGTTGTAAGTGCAAAACACCACACTTTCCGTCACCATGTATGCCACGCCAATCAACCACATTAGCCACTGTCATCATAGTAATGGTTACAACAAATGGATTTCGGAGTCATAATCTAGTCAGTGAGTTTTAGAGACAACGAATGGACACTGTCATCAAGGTACCATAGCCATATCATCAACAAAACAGAAACATACCAAAGCAAGACCCTAAAAATTTCAAACAATCAACCAAAACTAATAGAGGTATAACGGTCTCAGATGACGGGTCGTCATCATCATCGACTCATGAACACCCAAACATGGTGTATTATTGTTAAACGATACGGATGGAAGAAAGTTTAGGCACCTACCCCCGTTTCTCCAGTCACCTTAACAGCAGACAACCACCGCTATAACTCAGGTCACGGACAGGGGAAGACCAACCGACCACCATTCGATTTGGGTAAACAAACCCCAAACACCACCATGCAGACACTGTGCCGAAGGGGCCACCGCCGGTACACCGTAGTTCCTTCCCTGATGGCGGCTAGGGTTCCCATTCCTCAAACAAACCCTAACCACCACCGCGCACACACCGCGGTGGCGACACAACGGTCAGCAAAAGCAGGCAAACGGACGGTGGTATAGCACACCGGCAATCTCTGCAACAGCCAGCGGCGGGGCAGGCGGCAGTGGTTCCCCTCTCTCTACGACAACACAAAACCCCTCTATCATCGGAGGTAGAAGGAGCGTCGGCCACAGGCAATTCCTACCACGGCCGATAACGATGGAGGTGCCGGCGGTTCCCCCTCTCTCTACGAAGCAACAGGGAGATGTGAGCATAGAAAGCGTATGTATGTTTCCCTGTTTAAGATGAAGATGATGAGGTTATGAAAGGAAGTACACTTCCCAAGACTAATCGAAAACCGCAGATGTAAAATGGACAACCACAATTTCCCATTTTACTATTTATCAAGTTGGTTTTTTCATAGTAGGGCAATATGTTGACTTTTTTTTAAAATTTCCCTTTTTTAAACGCATATCACTTTTTTATTTAATATTGTTTTTAAAATTTAAATTACACCATAAAATCGAATATTTTATTCTCTCTAATTTGAGTATTGTTATACTTTTTTTATATCAATATTTTTTTAAGTATATTCATTGTGCGTATAACTTCCATGAATATTAATTGCGTACTTGCGTAAATATTAATACTTGCGTAATTATTATTTGTAACTTGAGAGTTTTTAATTTGCGAAATTATTAATATCATTTGTGCAATTATCCACCTTATATGCGTAATTATGGTGCGGATGAAATTACCTCTCTCCCAAACGACACGTGTCACCAATGTTTTTAGGACCGGACAGTGAACGGAACGTGTTATTAGTCCATTGGTCGGGCCGGATATAAACACCCCCAATCTTAAGTAAAATAATAAAGAGGGTGATACGAGTTGGGTTATTAATAACAATTCAGATATTCTAAATACAACGGGATTGTATATATATACATATTTTGTATTAAAACCGTTTATACAACAAGATTTATTACAATACATTAATCGACATATTAAAATTTTGTAAAACGTCATAACTCCCAAAACCCAACACTATTGCCAGTATCATACACCAAAACATGATTTTTTTAATCCCGTGGGACACTTCCATGAACACTTCTATTATTACCTGGCATACATAAAAAGAAACACTAAGTCAAATAAACTGGTGAGTTCTAACATATATCACATTTCAACAATAAATTTATCAACTGTTCCAAATCAAATATTTCACAAAATACTAGTTGGTCCATTTGTTTGTCCTGGTGTTCAATCCAAGGACAAACCTATACGATATACATACCGAACACCCGTAAGGTGGTTATGGATTTTTATTAAATTAATTGGTGGGTCAAAACTCCACCTAGACTTGATGGGTCAAAACCCCATCTATAATTGGTGGGTCAAAACTCCATCTGGCGTTGATGGGTCAAAACTCCATCTATAATTAGTGGGTCAAAACTCCACCTCGCCAACCATCACAAATTACCAATTTCAACTCTTACCCACATTTTTATTTATACACATGCCAGTACCCGATTTTGTCAAAACAACATTAACACATTAAAAAGGACATTTAGAACTCATCTTAATGCTTTCAGCAAATATCCACTAATCCAAATATACTAGGGCAGTTAAAACTCTCTTCTTCAGGTCAAATCTAAAGCAATAAACCTTAACTTAATCAAATCAATTCCTAATGGATCACTTTATGCGACTAAGGCTATACGAATGGACTCATTCGTACGACTGAACATGCGACTGAGCTTAATCGTACGAATGAACCATACGACAGAGGTGCGAATGAGCTCTAACAAGGGTTCATGCGAATGCCCTTCATTCGTGCGATCGGCTCATGCGACTGAGCTTCAGTCGCACGATTGAGCCATGCGACTGGCTCATTCGCACGAATGGGTCATGCGACTGGGCTCATTCGCCTGCAACGGATCAGCAGCTGTGTTCTTGGTATTTTTGATCCACAAGCTCGAGTTTTAACAATTTAGATTATGCCATATTCAAAATAGAACATGTACACATCGTTTACAACAGCTTCGGATCATTATTTTATCAAAACTTCACAAAAACTCGCACCCGAATTCCCGGTCTTCGAGTTAATGAAAGATTGAATCAAAACTTAGATTTAAACATGTTTTTGGATAAATTTCAACCACATACACAGCTTAATGCATTCAAGGATCGATCCGTGCCAAGCGAAACTTACCGAAACGGAGCCAAAATCATCAATTAATTGTAGGTTCGAATGTCGTTCGGGTTCACGAAGGTGTACGGGATGTGTGTGTGTTTGGTATGTGTGTGTGTTCTTATCTCTTCTGCACACATATACCAACATATTACACACATATATATATTTTATTATTAACCACCCTATGCGACTAGAGTAGGTGCGAATGAAGGTCAGGCGACTGAGCTTCAGTCGCACAATTGAGCCATGCGACTGGCTCATTCGCACGAATGGGTCATGCGACTGGAGCCCATACGCCTGTGATTCGTGCGATTGAGTCTCATACGCACGTAAGGGGTGCGACTGAGGTTCATTCGCAGGCGAGTTATGCGACTAAATACCAATCTTAACAATTAAACGAATATTAAAATTTTCGGATGTTACATAAGAACCAGATAAAATTATAATTATTTTAATAAATATATGTTAAAAATATTGAAAATTTACAAAATAATATATATAACAAACCGGTTCAACTGGTCCGACCGCAGGTTCGTCCGATTCAACTGGTCCGACCACCGATTCAATGTTAAAACGGTTTTAAGTATCGAGCCGTACCGGATTGAAGTCCAATTCTCGGTCCAATCGGTCGGAACGCTGGTCCGGTCCAATTCTCAAAACATTGCGTGTCACCCCGTACGCTTCGTATGAAAATTTCAGTTTGTAATAACCGACCCATTTTATATATATAAATGCGAAGCAAATGAATAATAACTCACCCATTAGTATCCTTCAACGTGTAATCTCTTTTTAATTTCTTTTAGTATATCTTTTACCAGTATAATTAAATTTTAAGATACCCCATCATCTCATTATAACCTTATGATTTGGGCCAAGTGTGAATGAGCAAGCTTTAGCCTTTTTGAAGGCCCAAGATCGCTTATCAAAAGGGGTTTCATTGAATTGGGCATAACTTAGGCTAGAAGTCTCCGTTTCAGGCCCGGGACCAGTCAAAACGACCGTTGGACCGAGGAGCACGTTTTCACAAACCGCCGTACTGTGTTGGGTCATCCTTTCGGCCCAATAACGGCTTATTTTAGAAGTTATTTCAATTTTTCTTTTATTTTTACATTTTGTTTGACTTTGCATTTGGCCCAGTTTTTGACCCTTTTATGTTTTGTGGCCCATTCGAATTTGGTTTTGTTTCTTTATATGTTTGTAAGAGTTGGGGGAAAGATTATTGAAGTTTATGAAAAATATGTTTTTGTTTTCTCTCTATCACAGTGTGTGTTAGTGTAAATCCTGATTATCGGTATTCTTTGTGAATCAACGATAGTTAGAAGAATTGTTCCTGGTATGCTTGTTAAATCAACAGGCTCAATTATCTATCTCTCTGTTTCCGACTGCATCACCTTATTTTGACATTTACCATAAAACATTTTATTTAATGGAGATATCGTAACATTGCGCGGAAGTGACTACAATTAGAGAAAGAAATGCGTAATAAAAAATCAACAAATAAAATCTTTAGTTCACTACTTTCTCTAACACCGTAACTTAAAAATACGTAAGTATGAGTTCTTATATTATATGGAACGGTTTTTAGTGATTATGAGTGGAGTAAATATAAAATATTACTGTTCATCTATAAATTTAAAAATTCAATGTTCAATTCTTATAAAATTTTTAATATTTTTTAAAGTGGTTGTGAAGAAAGAAGAGAGAAAAGATAATGAAAAAGATATAAAAATATATTATTTAATTAAAATGAGAGAAAAGAATTAATGATTTTTAATGTAATTATAAGGATGAAAATAAATAATGAGATTTGAGTGCTCTAAGAAAACCACTCTACAAAGAGCCCATACCTCCAAAATTTAACACAGTTAAGAAAAATCCAATTAACATAACATTCACTTTAATAAATTATACCTCCTAAATGATTCATATCTTCTATAAAATATCGGTCACTAGAGTTTTTTTTATTAATGTAAGTTATTAAAGAATTTATGTGACGTACTCATTCACTTATTTAGCCTTATAGCACCTGACCCACGGGATGTAAATAATTCACCCACTAATTTGGTTTATCTTAATTCTTAAGCTACACATAATTTTTTTACAATATGTTTGTATATTAATATGTTCAGTTTATTTGTAAGGCCAATTTGCACAAAATAAAGATAATATGTACCCCTTGTATTTTGTTTGGCATACTTTTACACACGAAATCACAATCTTGATCTAACTTAATTCAGACTACACAAGCCGAATCGAAAGCCAAGCTCGTGAACCATGTTGAGTCCGGTTGAGCATCATCGTTCCTGTGCCATGTCCACTTTGCATGACTCGCATTCACCACCCGCAACTGCCCATGCCCAAAACTCGCCTCCCTGAACAACGATATACTCGGTTGTGGATTTTTATACCTAAGAACAAGCAATATAACAAATGTTAAAATTTGTGATGATAAAATCTGTCTCTTTAGTGACAGAAAAATATGTTAATAACGGTATCGTATTGAAGGCAAACTGTTATAAATTTATTATGGGCAAAACGGTCACAAAATAATAACTGAATTAGTAACCAAAATCAAATGGATTAGCGACCATAACCAAACTTGAAACTAATCGCAAATTTACGACCAAATACAAAGCGGTCGTAGAAATGTACGTTAACTTTTAAAAAGGGTAAAACAAAACACAAATCGGTAATATATATGATCGCTAATTTAAAAAAAAATAGAAAAGAATTTAGTCATAAAACTTGTGGCGAAGTTGGTAGCTAGATTTTAGAAAAAAAAAACATCTATACCATTTTGTCACAGTTTTGATGATAACAGATGATTATGTGGCTTTTATGACTAGAGTCGGCTTAAGCTCAAAGCTAGTAAAGCTAAGGCTTTAAGCACTTAATTATAAAGAGCTTTTAAATTTTAGAAAATGGGTTTATATGTGTTAAAAAATTTGGTTGGACTATATTTTATTATTTTAGTTGAACTTTAAATCCAATGAAAATATACCCTCATATAAATCCAATGAAAATATACCCTCATATGAAAACGTACTTTTTATTAATTTAATTGTGCTTTCAATCCCGCCAATTTACATCATATAAAGCTAAAAAAAATATAAAATTAATCTACACATTATATATACACAATATATAATTAGAAAAAAAAGATTAGCTCTACTAACTATAAACGAATTAATTTATTATTTCAGGTCCCAAGCCTGAACTAAATAGAAGGGATATTAAAAAGGTTCTTGTTTTTTTAGTTCGATTATGGCTCCGAAAAACGTTAAGCCGACCTTGTTTACGACCAAATACAAAGCGGTGATAGAAATGTACGTTAACTTTTGAAAAGGGTAAAACAAAACACAAATCGGTAAATATATATGATCGCTAATTTAAAAAATATAGAAAATAACTTGGTCATAAAAATATAGAAAAGAACTTAGTCATAAAAATGATCATCTCTGCCAATTATTATTGCCGGTCATGGGATATAATAAAAAAAAAATTTAAAGGGCCTCATTTTTTAGTTTATAGGCCCCCGAAAAACGTAAGCCGACCTTGTTTACGACCACAAATTTCTAAACTATTAACTTACTTTGTAGCTAGACCTTCACGGTTGCCTCCATCTCCAATTGTGATATGCACAGGACCACATTTATTGGCTTCTTGTTTATACACTCGTGTCTACCAAAAACAAAAATTGTTATAAATCGTCTACATACTCGAATTTCACCTAGAGTATTATGATGGTAAAGCGAACTTACAAAGCGTTCATATGCATGAACATGACCGGCGAAAACTATGTCGACACGAGCATTATAAAGCAAATCTTCCATTGCATCCCTCATACGAGTGCTTTCCTTCTCACCTTGATGGGCGGTATTCAAGTTGTACCATGGAGCGTGCACAAGAGCAAACAACCATGGGGTTCGTTTCCTATCAACCTTCTTCAGATCAGACTCCAACCACTTATACTGGTTGGAGCCTGATCCGAAGTCGGTGTAGGACCCTAGCATTATGACATGGACGCAAGCAACTTCAAACGAATAGTACAAGTTAGAATCAGAACCACTCTCTTCAAATGGCATGTGCCATCTGGCATTGTATGCGGTGAATTTCTCTTTGTGGATGAGTGGTATTCTCTCGACCTCATGGTTTCCTTGAGAAACCATCCATGGTCGTTGGCTCGCCAATGGCTCGACCAGGCGGCCAAACGAGTCCCACCATGGTTGGTAGAAGTCCGCGTATGATAAGTCCCCAGGGAGCAGTAAAACATCGTAACCAGTTTTCCCGATATGTTGGAGGGTCGATTTGGTCCATTCGGTTTGTCCTAGATCTCCTGATATTCAAAAAACGTTTATATGTAACAAATACATATAATGTGTTATTGTGTTATATGAGTTTAAATTGCAAAAAGATAAAAACATTTATTAAGTGGTTAGATTTATAGAATTGTAACAATATTCTCCTATATAACATGGCCTAAATTTTTTTACAAATATCAAGTTTATATGAATTTATATTCTACATTTCTACAACTTCGAAGATGTAAACATTTTGTTTTCTATAATTTAAAAACACGAATATTCTTACAACTTCGAGTATCGTTATCATGATTAAAAATACGAACACGTAGAAAGAAATTAAAGTTGACAACTTACATCTTTTTAAATGGTTTGATAATAATATGAAAACTTGCAGTACATATAAATAATTCAATTTTAGGTTGTCGAACACGTTTAGATGTTTAGTACGTTTGATAAAATTGGTCAACCGGGTAACCTCGTGAAAATTATGTATAAAATTTTGAAATATATTTTTGTAAGTAAACTCGTGTTACCTATTTATTACCTTTTTACAACATGCCTACAATACAACATGTTTGACCGTTCATATAAAAATACGTTAAACTGGTCGTGGTCGAGTCACATGATGTTAAGTGTTTAAGAACAAACACGTGAGTCGTGTTTGGGTCAACTAAACCCACCAACTCGACATGATTACCACCCTAGCTAGGCATAATACCGAAACAAATCAGACAAACGTAACACTAAATCGCTTGCGGTTAGAGATTTATATTACCCGAAACAGCAAAATCAATCGGAAACTGAGCGGGAGGAGTTCGTAAGCTGAGCTCGGGGCTCGAATCAAGCCCACATTTATAATAATAAGTAGTACCCGGCTCCAACGGACCGATGACCACATCATGTATTTGACCCGACTTGTACAGAATGTACCCGTAAGAAGAACTTGCCCCCGATGCCAAACCTTCATACACTCCTCGAGATTTACCATACTTAACCGTTGACGGTGTCACATCATCCGTGATCCACGATATCCTCATTTGGCATCACCGGCTAACGATATGTGCACCTGTTGTGGAGTTTGTTTACTATGATCGTTGGACAACGACACGAAAAGGGACCGGGCAGCCCGAGGCCGGACATAACCACCGGCACACGCGAGTCCTACGGTGACGATGAGCAGTGTGAATACATGATATATTGGTTTTCTGGTGAACATAATCATAGGTAAGTATGTTGTATGTTGTTTAGAGATGGAGTTTGTGTTATGGGCTTATGGTGTAGAGATATAAAAAGAAACTGTTGTATTAATGGAGGCATAAATGCAAGTAACGGGTGTTATATGGTGGGGACATTGAAGAGGAATTTAGTATTCGATCTATCCTATGAAAGTCAAACGTTGTTTATTTATGATGGAAGGTGAAAAACCACACACAAGTTGTTTGGTTAAGGATGGTACAAGTTATATTCTAACGTGTTAGAATGAAAATGATTAATTGTTATCTAAGAAAAAGTTAGGAAACTAAGAAGTCACTTTTCAGTTTTGATGAAATTAAGAAGCCGTCATTATTTATAGACAAATTAAATTTTAATAATATAATCATGATTTATTGAAATATCATAATTTACACTTGCAAAGCCCTAATAAAACACATAACTTTCATTTAATTGAGGCTGATTCCACTTACATAGTTATTATATATTTAAACTTAATTTTAACAGATTTAACTTACAATAAATGTATTTTTTTTCTCATTCCATTTATAATTTTTCTTGTGATAGAAATCAATTAGAAATTAAGTAAAAAATCTACACTGATTATGAGACTGCGATTGTTTTTGCAATACAAGTGAAAGTTAATAGTGTTACTAAACTATCAGTAAAAGATATCACCAGCTAACTAATTATAATTTAGATTATTAAATCTTAGATTTACAGGAATGGAAGAGACATAAAAGAAATACATCTCAACCAATTATTGTAACATGATCAAAGGATTAAATATTGATTAGTAATTTTTAACTACTTAATATTAATTAAAAAAAAGTTAATGGAAATAGAAAATGTTGCACGTAAGTAGACGGTGGATGGATCACGTAACGCAAGGGAAGGCACGTGGGGATGGTCTGTCACATCTATGTTAAGTATTCTGTTAAAGGGAAGGTGTTTTGTGGTGCATGGTGTGGAATTTAATAAGTATTCTGTTATTTGGTAATTTGGCATTATATATGTAATATGTCACACGGTTAGTTATGCACTTTGGAAACTAGAAGTTATGGTCATCTGATTTTCTATTTCTTTCCAACAAGTTATGTTTAGTTGTTTACTAAATAGTATCGCGATATTTTATAAGACTTTACTTCAAAACTGTTTATATAACTCGTGCTAGTTGGTTTGGTTGATGACACGAGAAGGTTGTTGAGGTTTTGAACGTAATAATTTAATTAATGACACTAGATTGTGGGGATCCTATATTGATGGTGACGTAATAGATGGTGATGGTGATGGCGATGGCGATGGCGATGGCGATGGTGAAGATCCACCATCACAATCATCAATTTTGTAGAAAGCTAATCATAAATCCATCAAACCACTCTTAAAACTACAAAAGACTAGATTTTAACAGATTCATAGCTTAACAGATTCGATAATGACAAAATCAAATCTAAGCAATGACTTCGATGGTGATGATGGGTTTCAAGCGAAGGGGTGGTGCTGCAACGGTGGACAGCGATAGAGAGGGGACAGTGTTCTAGGTCGACAAAGAAAAATAAAGAGTGAATAGAGCGTGGGGGTGGGATGGAGCTAATTATACATTTTTAAAAATTTTATTATTAAAAAAACTTCACAAATAACACTCAAACATTATATAACAATAATTCTTGTATGTCGGTGTCCACAGGAAGCTTTTAGAGGTTTGGAAAGTTACCACCAAAGTTTAAGAAATTGCAAAAAGGCCCCTCACTTTGAAGAACCTTTTAGAGTTTTTATACTTACCACCAATCTTTAAAAATTACAAAAAGACCCCGCTCACTTTTCATATATAGTTTATTATTTATTAATTCCTTTACAAAATGATTAATTTATATAATATTAATATACTAATTTTGGTACGTTAGTGGGTTGTATTATGTGTTTAGTGGTTTGTACTTACCTTTGTCTCTTTTCTTAAACTTAACTTTTCTTTAACCTATTACTTTATGTCTTTTATAATTTACACCTGATATATATTTTTTAATCTCCTAACACATGTGTGTGATTCAACAGCTTTACCCTTATTTTTTCAAGTTTAACGACCCTGTTGCAACGCGTTTGTTCTTTATTGATTTATTTATTGTTTTATATGTTTACATTTCGTTACATGGTTCAACGTTTTTACGCTTACTTTTCGTTCGATTTTATTCTCAACGTTTTTTTTTTTACTTTTTAATACGCGTTTTTCCAGTGTTGGTGGTCACTTGTGATTGTGTGCCATTGATGTCACTTGACATTGTTTTACGCCCCCCGCTGCAACGCAGGGGGCTTAATACTAGTTATATTTTAATATCTGAAAAAGACCGAACGCATTCACATAAGGTGACACAGGTACGATTAAACCGAGACCGTGGATGGCGTTAGGTCATTAGAGTCAACTGACAACAAATGCCAAACAATATGTTAAGAAATATGTTAAGAAATATGTTAAGAAATATGAATTTTAATTGAGATGGCATAAATATCCAAACCACATAAATGAAAACAATATTTAACTCAAATAACTTTAGTCCCGGCCACAAATGGTTGGAAATTTTAATATGATTATAATAGTAATGGTCTTTAAATAAAGCAATATAACAGATTTTATATCTATAACCTCTAATAAAACAAAGTTTCTTTTGCCACTTGTCATTATCTTAATTCATGTTTTGTCAATTGTCATTTTTTTAGAGATTCACACATCAATTTTCCCTTCAAAAGGGTGTTATGGTAATTTAAATTCTCATACAAATTTCTCTCTCTTATTAAAAATAAATTTTATAATTACTATTTTTCTCTCTCTTATCTATTTTTTAAGTTAAACTATCTTTTCTAAAATAGATTTTATGAAGGAATTTAAAAATAACATCTTTTAATTAAAATCTAAATAACAAAAAACTAAAGTTTATATAATATGAAATTTCTAAATCATTAAAAAAATTTTAAACAAAATATTTTAAAATTATTTTGTTTTAAAAAAACTATAAACAGGTGAAATATTTTAAAACAATCCTATTAAAACAAGCCGAATAACTACAAATCTTATTTTTTTAAAAACAAGATTTTATAAAAAATATTTTTATAAAAAAATAAATGTTTAAAAATAAAACTATTTACATAAGAGAGTTAAAAAACGGTATAATAATTTTATTTTTTGAACTATTAGATGTATATAATTTTAATTATTTTATAGTAAAATATTATACTGTAATTATTCATATTAATTTTACATATATATTTTACATTAAAATTTAATTGTTTATTTAATGATTGTTTAGCTTATCTATCTATCTATAAAAAACTAAAATAAGCGTGAAACAATTATAGATCTCATTATACTTACTTTTTTATTTCTCTATATTATTAATAATAATGTTGAACATTAATAATATTACTCATACTATTTTAAATTAAAAAATATATAATTTAAAAAATTAAAAACCTATTTTTATTAAAAACACACTTTTTTAAAAAAAAAATATACAAAATATAGAATACAACGAATTTTTAAAAAAATCATTTTTCTTAAAACAATATATTTAAAAATCACAATTTTTATAAAATAAAAGTTTTAGAAAAATACGTTATTGTTTATTTACTTAAAGTATCTATTTATATGTACTTATAATCATATTTTATTTTCAAGTATGATTTTATAATACATAAATTTTTATTAACCTAGTGTTTAAATACATTGACTTTATGTAAATGATTAGAAATTGCCAGCTCGGCTCTGTTATTACATTTTCTAAATTCTAACATAACATTTTGCATCAAATTTTACAAACCTAAAAGACCAATCTTAACAAAACCACACCCTGATGTCCCTCCAGATCGCGACAGAACAACAACTACACTGAGCGATAAAAGAACACGAAATAAGCCAAACAAATAACCGCGAAAGAACCCTAGGTGTAAATCCGGTTCAAAGAAGACCGAAGAGTTAAATACACAGCACGCCATCCGGCTTCTGATGGGTGCACCGAGTCCCAGAAGAACGTGGCCTTGGGGTCATTACAAACCGTATACAATCGCTTCCCCTTTTCATCCAGACTTCCACAGCTAGCGTCACTGTTTTTCGCTACACAACATGGCTTCAAGGGAGTATCAAACCTTAAACTCCCTAAATACAACAAAATTCACATAAGAATTCGACAATAAAAAACCAGTCCTGACTCTGACTTAGGACTGGGTTTTTTGATCCAATATTATAACCAATAGTGAATACACCAATTTTCACTTTTCAGGTTTAAGCGGGCCTTCAAGGCGGATGGGCCTTTTGGGCCGGCCCAAGGACTGTTCATACAATTGTGCATCTTTACTTCTGAAAGTTAAAATCCATAAACAAATGAACATGATCAAGTAATATAGAATTGAATACCTGTAAAATCCCCTTTGTTTTTCAACACAGTGTTGAAAGAGCTAAAAAGATCAAGAATGAGAAAGCTAGAATATTTGGTGCTATTGTTCAGCGTCGTCACGGCCTGCTGCAACAACTGGTTGTGGAAACTGGATGCTGAATTATCGGTCGTGTTGCATTGCTGGTAAGATGAAAAGGCGGTTTGTCTCGGGAGGCATCCTACTGGCTGTAGGGTAGTCACCAACACCCTCCGTACACCAATGTCACGAATTCGCTTCAAGTTTATAGCCATTTGATTGACAACATGCGAAATGAACGAAGGAAGACCCTACATAAACAACGTTTTCACATATTAATTCACCAACAATGGTTTGTCAGTGTCAACAGCACTACTGTAACAAACATATCTAGTCACTTGACACATAACATGTTATTAGAGGAGGTTACCTGGTTCGAGCCACCGGAAGCAGTGTAGGCCGCGTAGTCATTGCCAGAGACTGTAACAAGAGCCAAAGATGAATCCAAATCCCATTTCGTGTAGACGGATTCTTTGACTAGGCGTTCAAGAAACCCGATCTGGGTGGTCATGTTCGGCTCCATATTACCCGTGTCAAACACCCCGGTCCCGCCATAAGCAAAGTTTAGTCCATGCCACAACTTGTCCTGACCATACTTTCTCCATTGATATGGCAATGGAGACTTGATTCCCATAAACCTTGCTGCAAATTCACAGCATATTAGAGAATACCCATAACCAATGTAACCGTGATGTTTCTTTTTGACTAACTTGTGCAACTTATGTTTTCAAAAAATCATTTTAAATACTAAAATAATAAAATAAAGTGGTAAAAATGCTGATGCATGTGTAAAACATATTAAGAGTGGGATGTGGTATTTCACATCTCTCACACCACTAGTGTTTTCTCTTTTCATGGAGCCAAATATCATATTTCTATTTCATCCATGAACCATGAAGTTATCTTTCTTATCCTACCATCCCTTGATTTTGGGTTGTATTTTGAACTTGTGCAATTGTACCTCACCCACCAATCACACGGCATAACCAGCACAAACATACCGCTCATCCCTATACCACCTAGTGGCACAAGGGTGGTGGCGGTGTTCTCTAGCGGCAAGGGCGTCACCTCACCTTGCTTATCTCGCGTTGTGTCCATGAGCGGAGCTTAGTGAGGGCCGGGGGGCCACCTCACCCTCTATTTTTCGTCAGTAGTGTTAATTTTTTGTTAGATAATTTAGAATACCAATGATCTCTTGGCCTAGTGGTTCAAATGGGAGGTGGGAGGCATTGTCTCTTATGGAGGTCCAAGGTTCAAACATTGACATTGGTAAATTATTACTAACTAGGTGTTACTAACTTCTAACAACTAACCAGCCGTTAATAAATAAAAAATAAAAAAAATAAAAAAAATAATTTAGAATTATATATATAGGATAGGGTTATCTTGATAACTATTTTTTTATGAGAATTCTAGAAACCAATATGAGCCATATATTTTTATCACATGCAAATCACATGCCTCCCCCCACCCCTCCCCTATTTTAAAAAATTAAAATTGTTCATAACTTTTTTTCACGATATTATTTTTCAAAAAAATGTAAACATAAAATTCAGCATTTTTTTAATCTTTCCAACGCCTACCATATTGATATACTTCTTTTAAAAAATCATCCACCCGTTATTTATATGTGTAAATATGGTTATACACATGTAATACTGGATTTACACATGTGTAAATCCGGTATTATACATGTGTAAAACGAATTTCGTAAAAAAAAGAGAATTTTTTATTAATTTTTTTGTTTTTTGTATGAAATATGGGAACTAGGGAACATTTTGTGTTTTTATTTTTATGTTATTTTTATTTTATAATTTTATTAGGTTTGTGTTAATTACCATTTTACCATTCAAAACTAGTGATTAACATTGATTCCTAAAGTCCTCATAAAAAAGGGAGTTCTCATTTGATCCTTCCCTATATATATATATATATATATATATATATATATATATATATATATATATATATATATATATATATATATATATATATATATATATATATATATATATATATATATATATATATATATATATATATATATATATATATATATATATTGTATGTGTGTGTATATATATATGTGTGTGTAAGACTATATGTAAGGTATAAGTAAAACCACGTTACGATTTTTCATTTGATTCATACCCTTTTTATATATACAAACATGCAAATATAAAGGGTAGTGATAAAAAATTTATAAGTTATATATATATATATATATATATAATATAGTTCACTCCCTTAAAGAATTTACTTTCGGACCCCACCCCGTCTATAGTTTTGTTTAAGCTCCGTCACGTCGTATTACCCTCCCTACCCTTAAGAGTTACACACATAAGGTTCGGACCAAACAAAACATGTCACAAATGTAGGAATTGAATAGAACCGTTGATCTTCGTACTTTATGGTTAAAATTAATACGGTGACAAAATTGTAAATTGCAGGAAGTTACAATTGCTAAAATGGCTAAAAGGTGCCGCCATAGTTAATTTTTTGTTTAAATCAAGTTTCATCAATACTCAAATAACTATTATATTTTATTATTTTAAAAGGAAATTTCTATAATAAATTAAGTATTTTATTCTCTTTACATTGAGTATCACTATAACCTTTTTATTAAAACTGACGAGTTTTCAAGGGAAACATTGATGCACTGATGATTATAACAATTCTAAACAACTTACCATGGTTTATTCTAGTTTATCTGATACATACCAAGCAACCCCACAATCACCATTAACCACGTTGCATGTATGTTGCTGTTTTCTTTTCTTTCATTAGTTTGTTAATTTCTTTGTTAGTAATGTAGTGAATTAGTGGGTAGTTTCATTAGGTCCATGTTCTCCTATATTCTCTACATGTTTTATATTTGTATGCCTATGAAGGCTTTGTCATATTAGGAATTGGGGATATGAGAAAATTAGTAGCAATTTGAGTTCCTGTTTTCTTCTTAGTTCTTGGAGATTAACCCACTCTACGGGTCACTATCAATGGTGCTTTCATTGTCGACCTCATCCTTCGCCTTGCCACCTTGCCAACATTCCTCATCCACCGAAGAACCCTACCTTCTGTGTCCGAGCTGCTTGCCCGGCTCATTGCCGCCACAAATGCATGTCTACCCGTCAATCCGTCCAACTCACCGCTCTTATTAGAAGCCACGAAAACCTTCACGCAAAATTCATAACCTAATCGAAACCACTGCCACCCTATTACCAAGAGCACCCATCTTTGTGACCAAATATCATCTAGTACAACCCCTCTATATGAGCAACCCTGATACCAAACCCACCACCATCACTTGACCTGTTTGACTCACCCTCTACTTTTTCACATGCCCCAATACAAACTCTACCCACACCATTAGTAAAACTATCGACTCCACCATTACTTCCAAAACAATCTTCTTGTACCAATCTCACAACTAATAATAAGCCCAAGGCTAAATGTCAACCAACACCCGCTACCAAACCCCTTCTTTCCATCTCCACAAGTGCATCAAAAACTATCAGACATAACCTATTAAGGGTTGTGACTTCGGTGGACGTCAAACAGTGGAAATAAGACACCGATGCAACCGCCGTAACCATATTGCAGCCACCGTGGAATCTCTCCAACCCATCGTTGGTTTCCTACGAAGGGATGATAGAAGAGTGGCATCTACCATGAAGGCCCGTTTCGACGGCACCAAATGCTATTAGGAGAGTCGAAGGGCAATTTGAGTTCCTGTCTTCTTCTTAGTTCTTGGAGATTAACCCACTCTACGGGTCACTATCATTATCCATATCTGCTTCGTGGACTATAATTGTGTGCCAAAACCATTAGACGGGTGAGTATAAATCTAAGGGGCTGTTTGGTAGGATCTGAATCATTAAGTGCTGAATGGTTAAGAGGTCTGAATGGTTAAGAGGCTCTGAACGGTAGGTGCTGAATCAAAAAATGTTGTTTGGGTGAATCTTTGAATAGTTTTGTAAAATGACTATTTTAGCCTCATGATATTTTTCTTTTCTTTCACCACATCAAGACATCATCCAAACCCATTGCTTCCATCCACTCACCTACTCTCTCTCTCTACAAAAATACTCATCAAATCTTCTCTTGAAGGTGTCGCCGTCGCCGGACTTGAAGGTTGAAGGTGTCGCCGTTTCCGACGAGAGGACGTTGCAGACTCGTCGGTGCTTGAAGGTGTCGCCGTCGCCGGACTTGAAGGTGCAGTCACGGTTGCAAACTTGAAGGTGTCGCCGGACTTGAAGGTTGCAGTCACGGTTGCAGACTCGTCGGAACTTGAAGGTGTCGCCGTCGCCGGACGTTGCAAACTTCAGTTGCAGACGTTTCCGACGGAATAACCTGCATTCACGGTTGCAGTCGCATTCGCGGTGCTTGAAGGTGTCGCCGGACTCGTCGGAATCCTCCGTCAGTTAGGCGATCTGGCTGAGTAAGTTGACAGTCTCCTGTTTGTGTTTGTTGATTTTGAATGAAATATGAAGAAAAAGAAAGAAATCAAGACGGTAGAAGGAGCTGCGACAGGGGAGGCGGAGCTGCTACGGGGAGGAGTAGATGCGATTGCCTCGGCGGAGGTTGACTCCTCACGGCGGCGGCGAGGCGACTGAGAGGCGGAGGTTACTGCGTGCGTCTGAGGTTCAGTGGGGAGGAGGTGGAAGAGGGTAATATGGTCTCTAACTTCATTCAGCGTTGTTTACAATCTGAACCATTCAGCACTGAATGGTTCAGTTCAGAGGTTCCTTTTTTTTGAAACAAACATGTAAGCCTCTTAACCATTCAAAGGCAACCTCTTAATGAAACCATTAAGAGGCTACCAAACAGCCCCTAACTTGTAATTGTAACTTGTAATTGTATTAAGAACAGGGCAAAATCGGAGTCACTAGAATGGAACTAAGTGTGTATATTTGATTTTGTTAAGTTTCCTTGTTCTTAAACTTGCATTGTATTTGATCTTATATGTATTACAGTTACTTGCTGATTCCATATTTTAATATGAATTTCCCTTGCAATTAAGAAATATAAATATACTAGGAGACGATGTTCAATAACTCTTTCTAATATCTTTTTAGACCAGCGAACACACAATCTCTACTCTACACATACACTACTTTTGAAATCATCAACCTATATTTTATAAGATTTAAAACCACGACTATTTAGTTGAAAGATACACAAATTTACCACTAGCATGTGTCTTTGAGACTCTTCTATTATATATAGTTTGTGTTTATGTGTTTCTTTACTTTTTTTAACAAGTTTTTACTATCTAATTCCACCTTAAACGTTTATGACTTGAACTTACATCTCATTACGATGAAATACACCATACGAAGAAGACCACTAGGTTATTAGTACGTGGTTCTCAAATTGATACTAATTCTATATATTTTTAAGGATAAAAATTACTTGAACAAAAGTAATCATTATTTAGCATAGAAGGTGGAAGACAGTAGGGACAGTTTAAGGCTGGCACAGAGGCATTGTGGCACTAAATTTTGATATATACTCACAAAAGCAAGCTTTTGTGCTCTCTCTTTTACTTTTTTATAGGTATTGCCACCACACAAAAGTAAAGTTACACTAATCCTCACATGCATTACGTAGTTGTACTCTATGCTTTGTGCATTTGTATATTTCTTTGTAAAAGCTATTGGGGTTACAGCCTTTAAAACTTGGACAAATAAGTATTATTTACATTTTGGCCCCTCAAATTTATTAAAATCTAAATGTTAGTATAAGTTATAGAACTAAATTAATCTATTTCAATACAAACTTTACTCTTTGTGTATGATGAAACCTGTAAAAAGACCTAACTGGCCCTACTACTACACTTCGGTCTATATTCTAGGTTACGTAAAATGTTAGATTGTCTATTAAGTGAACGTAAGAAGCATTTGAACGTGTTACAGTTAATGATCATTTGTAGTAATACTATAAGTTGAAGGAGTACATTTGTAAACAAACAAAAGTGTATACCTTTAGAATGCATGATATGATATGAGATGAACATAAAAGAGTAAAAGATAAAAGAAGATAAAGATGATTTTAAATGATCATAATAATTTTAAGCTAAACATGTCTATGACATACTTGACAAAGTAGGTGGCATTTCCATAACATAATACATAATTGGTGTTTAAAAACCTGACCGGGTCAAATCATACTTAGTTATGCATTGTTTCTTTCTCCTCAATTGAGTTCCAAATCGAAAAAACGAGAAAACCAATGAACAAAACAAAACCGTTGTTTATCACCTCATATAATGTGAAAAAAATCATAACAGTAAAGTCAGAAAAGAATGAGAGTAAAGTCTGAAAAGAATGAGATGAAAGTAAATCTTATTTTTATTTTATAGAGTAAATTTCGGTTTTGGTCCCTGAGGTTTAACCATTTTAACCATTTCAGTCCAAAAAGGAATCTTTGATCGTATCATGCCCTGTGATTTCATTTTTTTAACGTTTGGTCCCTGACGCTAACTTGTTAGTTTTACAGTTAAATGTGAAGATACTTTGGTCATTTTACATTTGAAGGTTTAATTATGTAAATTATATTAGATTAGGATAATTGTTGTAATTTTTTAAAACAACAAAATGTCACTGCTTGGGCGAGATCCTCTCTTTCACCTCCAAACAACAAGGAAGTGCTTCAATGGCGTCATCTGAGCTCACAAAGTCCAAGCAACAGGTATCCACCATGTTAAAACAAGGTTTCGTCTCCGACTACTTCCTCTCTCCTCCACCATCTTCCCCTTCCGAATCGACCAGACCCATCCAAGCCCCGATCCGATCCACCCCAGCCCCACCCTCTTCGAGATGATGACCGAAGAGCAAACCCGAGACTCCAGGCCCTCTGCCCACTCCTACTCCCTCAACACCGCGCGAATCCGTATCGAGGAATGGGTTGCTAGGGTTTTATCCGGAGCCCCTTTCAAAAATCCTAGCGATTAGGGCTTAGGGTTTGCAGATGTCAAACTCACTCTTATAGCACGTGATGGTTTCAGCGTGTCAATGGATGTTCACCGCCACGTGTTGGTTAGTCGGAGATAGTTCTTTAGGGAGAAATTGGGTCGGAGGAGGCCACCACGCCTTCGACTGCCACCACCACTTCTCCGCCAAATACGTCCCCTCCAACGCCGACCCCACCTGTACCGAATCCTACTCGTTAGACGAAATCGTCTACCGATCATGCTCTGACGGCCTCCTCGATGTTCAACACGACATCGAAGCCCTTAAGAAATTCGATGGTGATTACTGGAAATCGTTGTTTGATTCGCGAATGGGGAAAGCGGTGGCGGTGGGTTAGATTATATTCAAGTTTTCTTTTTTTATTTTTTGTTGCTTTAAAAATTACAATAGTTATCCTAATCTAATATAATTTACATAACTAGTCCTCCAAATGTATAATGACCAAAGTACCCTTATATTTAACTGTAAAAACTAACAGAGTTAGTGTAAGGGATCAAAACCGTTATAAAAATGAAACCACATGGTATGATATGATCAAAGATTCCTTTTAAAGCTAAGATGGTTAAACCACATACATTAAAACCGAAATTTACTCTATTTTATAAGACCAGTGAAACTTCCAAAATAATTTGATTATTAAAACGGTAAATGCATCACACAAAACTAAGTGTGAAAAGGTCATAACAGATAATATTGAATTAAACAAATGGGGAAAGAAAAAGAAAAGTGAAAGCATAAACATAAAGCATGGGCAGGAATGATATATTATTAGCATGACTTCCTGCACCTTTTACGTGTACTTGGAGTCTAATTACTTAGGAGGAGCATCATATCACATCATTCTTTAAAAAAGACCAATTGTATTTTTCTAATTTATAACACTATTTTACCATTTATATGATATAGACAGAGGTCAAAATAAAAC
The DNA here is from genome assembly GCA_024085815.1 of Flaveria linearis. NCBI lineage: Eukaryota > Viridiplantae > Streptophyta > Magnoliopsida > Asterales > Asteraceae > Flaveria > Flaveria linearis. The sequence goes on from CM044011.1 coordinate 10,876,109, forward strand.
TATTAAATAAATAGAAATAAATAATTATTTTTCAACTACTCAGTGTATATAAATAGATTGTTAACATCTCCTGCTCTTATATCTCTTTCACTCCATTAATATATATGCCATTATGATTACATAGTTCATAAATCTACACCACATATATTGTGTATATTTCTTTAATACTTTATATAATTACTTAAACCACTAACTTTACAAAGAGTGCTTGATTGCTTTCTAGTCAAAGATATATATCATTAATGTTGTAGTTTCTAACATACAAGGTATAATGTTACTAGGATGAAAAATCAAAAATTCAAGATTATGACAAAGACGTGCCAAATTAGAAATAATTTTTAAAAATATTTGTCATAAGTTTGAAATAAAACCAGTTTTTAGACAGTTAAAACACTCAAAATATGTGCTACACATTAATAGTAACAATACCCAATTAATCACACGTACCAAGATACAAGCATTAAACACGTACCCTCTATCTATTCCAAATGCATAATAACATTTATTTCTAATAAAGCTGAATTGCCATATTATTTTTTTAAACGGTTAAATTGGAATCACTCACGGATCACTGGAGTATCATCGTGTCACCATTGTTACCACACGATCATATTCCACTCAGTCAAAGCTGAATTGCCATATTATAACTTGAACTTTATTTTTTCGAACGGCAATACATTATAACTTGAATTAACTCATGCCAAAATGGTTTGTAGTTCTCAAATCACTTGTGAATTGTAACTTGACATTATAAACACCACCATCCACATCTGAAATTAGTAAACATATAATTTTGATTTACTCTTTTATTTTAAATAAACTTAACTTAATATCTAAAACAATAAGCCTAATAACAATCCTAATATATACATACATATATATATATATACACACTTCACGCATATATTTTTAATCATGTATAAACAAAATAATATAAAATGACTTTAAGGCGAGTCGGAACGAGACCTTGAAGAAGTCTGGAAAAAACCGAGGCCGACCAGTAACACCGCACCCCCGTTCCTCAAACACTTAGTCAGTTAATTCTCACTGCGCATCACTAGTACACACATCAACTTTCAAAAGCTTTTTTTAACAAAAAACAGAAAAACACTAGAATGACATCACGTAAAACCTTGTCGAATAAAATTGATAATAGAAAAAGTTGATGTAACGGTGACATGCGACACGAGATGACCAAATGGCTGTTAGGAGAAGCAAAACTTAGCATATCGTGGAATCCACGTGGATATTATTTGGAACGAAGTGAAAAACGCCTAGCACGATTATTATTATTATTATTATTATTATTACTATTATTATGATATGATGTGTTTGTTAGTGTACGGAGGTTACGGAACGTACCGACGTAATCGGTAAGCACACGTCCGTCGGAGTATCTTCCGGCAGGCTTCCCGGGAAGGTGAGACCGTAGGGGTTCTTCCACGAGCTAGCCAACGACTTCGGGTTGTTTCCGGTGTCGGCGTACGAATCTCCGAACACAAACAGTTTCAGCGGTCGGAATCCTCCGGTCATCTGTTCAATCGCACACACCGTAGTTTCACCTGCACACACACAAACACACACAGAGTTTGTAGGTTAGTAATTGGGCGGAATAAGGTGAAATGTCGCCGGAGATCGGAAATTGTGATGTTAAGTGTACCGGTGATGGTGAAGATGAGGAGGAGGAGGAGGAGGAGGTTGCAGGTGGTGTGAGGGAGGAGACGGTGGAGCTCCATGATTAGACTTTAGAGAGAGAGAGAGATTAGGGGTAAAGGGAAATAGAATCTGATGGAGGATCTTATATGCAGTGTGGGGGTGAAGTAGGTGGTTTTGGTGTGTGTTCAATATGCCCCTTCGAGTTTTGAAGAATAATATTTGTTTACTCCGGATTGGATTTTTTTAAGTTGTTTTCGCGAGTTTATTTAAGAATGAAAGAGAAGAGAATTTGAAGGAAAGAAAATAATAATTATGTTTGTGAGTTTTTTTTATTATAAGAAAGTGAAAGAAAAATAAAAAAGTTTCCAAAAACACACAAAGCTCGCACTTGTTTATGTTTAGTGTTTGAACTCTTCTTGTAATGTTTCATTGAATCTGAAAGGTTACGTACATATAAACGTCCATGCAAGCAGTCATATGAACTCTTCTAAGTTTATGGGTGCATTTTGTGACGTAACCCGGGCCAGATACCCGTATGAACGTCTATGTTAATTTGATTATACCAACAACTAACTATTAACATGCCGTTTAAAAAAAATCAAAAAGATAATTTTTTAAGAAATGACATATTTACTACGTAACCAACCATGGAACATCATCTTAAACATCAAAGTGCTTTTGAAGTTGTAGATCTACTATCTTTGGAAAAGTGGAAGTATATTCCTATTTAAATGAAATAACCCTAGATTGATAAATGTTTAGTTTTAAAACGGTTTATTCTTATTCTTTTTTATCTTTGGAAAACGGTATTTTCTTCTTCACAAAATCTTTACCATAATCACAAGATTCGACGAGTCTCGCATAATGGTGCTTATGCTTACTTAACGACAAGAATGTTTTTATATAGATATACAACACCTAAAGATTTTTCTTCTAGAAATAATATGTTAAGATGAATAATATGTAGTTACTCAAGTAGACCTTGTCTTTGTTGTTACATCGCTAAACTAACAAGCACCAAGGAAAGTGAAACCCATCCTTTCATATCTTAGACGAATATATCTCAAGATCTTTTCTATAACAAACCTCCTAAATTCATGGGTGCATTTCGTGACTTAGACCGAGTCAGATGCCCATATGAACGCCCATGCAAGCGGTCATATTTTTTGTTAGAGATTTTAGTGTAATTAGAGTAATTAATTTGACCAATATGATCAAAATATTCATGAAACAAGTCAGGCGGTGTGCGAAGTTTACATTTGTTTAAATATATAATGATCTTTGATAGTATAACGTCATAGGTTTTTAGGGGCAAGATCTATAAGCAATATGGGTTCTAATGGTGCAATGCCATCTCGGTGAGGGTCTGGGGGCAACGCCATCTCGGTGAGGGTTTTGGGGAATCGCCACTAGTAGCATTCTAAGGGGCGATAGCCTCTAGTCAGTTTGAATTTTTTTTTATTTTGGTAAACATTAATTATCGGAAATGCATTAAAATATGATTCGAATCCCTTACGTTTTTTTCTCCTTTGCACAACTCTCCCACAAGTAACACATAACTACCATTGCATCCACATAATCCAGATATAAAGCTTTTTATGTACGTTTTAGAAATCATATGATCAGGATGTCTCTTCGGTATCATGTAAAGTTTACTTTTAGATTAAAATATTTTAATGATACTGGTAAAATTTTAATAAGATAAATCGCATGGAACTCAAAGACAAGTATGTAAATCTATTATGAAAAAGGCTTAAGAGATATTAAGCAAGATCGTTGTAGTTATAACAATGACAATCATTGGAACTTCATCAACAGCAATGTTGTGTTGATAGCTACGTTATCACTAATGATCATTCCCATTGATCTTAGTTATCATCAATGATTAGGGCCGGTCTCGAGAGTTCTCGAAAAATTTTGGACCCTGGACGAGTACATAAATAATATATGGGCCCCTATAATATAAAATGAATAACCCGTATGTAAAAAATCTATAATACGACAATAATTGTTTTACCAATAAAATATTGTATCAAAATAATCTAATTTACTTATTTAAGTGAATCGTATGACTCTTCTAATGCTTTTTAAATGAGTTTATATTGGATAATGATAATGCAATTAACTAATTAAAAAGTGCTAATGGGCTCTAACTTTTAATAGGTCAAAATTAAATTGCTATAGTATTTGTTAATTAATTTATTAATAGCCTATTGTTGTTTTTATAAGAAAATATACATACATATATATTTTTTTGGGGGCCCTACCCCCGACCAATGATCAATTTTCAAGTATCTTTTTTATCAATCATCTTATTCCTATTGATTATCAGTTGCTCCCTTGGACCCATCAAGGGTGGCGTCTCATTAGAACCCTAGGTCTAGGAGTTTTCGCCCTTTGAGTCGGTCATCAAGTTCAAAGGTGTTAGTGGGGAGGGATTTAACCTGAGTTCCCTTGTTTTCTTGGATTGTCATATCAGATTTTTATCAATTTCCTTAGTTTTCTTCGTTTTAAAGGATATCTTCAGTTGTTCCTCACATTTTCCTAGTGTGTCATGGAAATTGTATAGTACAATCCGCAACACACAAATGAATCATGGTGCCTGATGAATATTTACCGGGTAGGGAGTTAAAATTGTAGCCTGGACCATGGGGTGGGGTTTTCACCGGGGCTAGGACTTCCCCACTTCTTCCTAGTCACGACACTATGTGGCCTTATAAACGAGAACAATGTTGTACAATTATATCCTCTACACGACCTAACTTGTTACAACGTTATATATGCTTTTAACAATGGCAAAGCCTACAATGTTCAAATCTATTTGAATTGTTGATGTTTTCCCTAGATCTCTTCCAACACCTAGATTTTCTTCCAGCTAATTTTAGATTTTACCTATTCTTTAAAACTAAATCATAAATGATAAAATTAACTTTAACAAACTTAAGTTGGAAGATTAGTCATCCGTCGCATTCACTCAACATTTTTCCGTGCAAAATACAAAAATTAACGTACCATTCATTATGACTTATTATTACATGTTCGTCACATTTAAAATTTTTAGTAATAAACTAATTTTTGCTAATGGCCAACTTACATATAATTTGTAAATTGATTTATGAATTATGAGTTTTAGCATCCATAATTTAAAATTATATGTTGCCATCAACCATAAGTAGTTTGGTTTATCATGTAACTTAAAATTATATTTAAACATTAATCATTCCTCGTTGCGGTCTTGAATAGAAATGAAATGAATCATTTTGTACGTAAATAAGATTTGTGTAACAAAATTAGTTTTAAATCACATCTTAAAGAATGTCAATTTTGTTAGGTTGTCATAAATCTTAAAATTCATTTAATAAAACAGTTGAATGATATTAATAGTTTTATAATAGATAGGTAGGTAATGGTATCTTAGACGGTCCACAACGCACCGCCCTTAGCCCCGCCCTTAGCTCCACCCGTGCCGCCCTTCGGAAGGGCTGCGTTATGTAGACCCATCCGTCCTTCACCCGCCCTTTGTCAAGGGCGCTCCATGGATGATTTTATGGGTCCACGTCATCAAAATGTGTGTTGTTTTGTTTTTTAATGATTGTTTGTAGGAAAAATGATGTTTAGGGTAAAAGTTGATTATGGGAAGGATGGATGAAAGTTAATGAAAAGCTGATGTGACATGCTGACTGTGACTATTTGTAGAAAAATACGGCTTTTAGGGTTGTGGACAGTTTTACTAGAATACTCTTTGGAGATTGGAATAGTTATTTAAGAAACTGTATTTCCTCGTGGAAAACACGACATTTAAATATCGCATTCTAACATGTGGGGCTTATCGTGTCATTAAATGTATTTTACATATCTATATAATACTAAAAGAGTAACTTGGGGGACACTTGTCACATTTCTAGGCCCCCTAGTTTGGTTTTCTCGCCTCTCTCTCTTAGATAGTTACTGAAATTAAAGATTAATAATTTTAATTTTTTTAAGATTAAAAATATTTTTAATAATTATGAAAAGATGTCTTTATTAATTTTATTTCAGAAAAAAAGTTTTATAAAATAAGAGTTTTTCTAAAACATCAAAATTTTTTAAAATATGAAATATCTTACAATTGATGTTTTTATAAAGTAAACTTCTTATGAACTAAAAATAATTAAAATAGAAGTTATAATAAAAACTTTTAAAAATTATATTTTAACACGGTTTGTTTGAAAAAATGGTTTAAGTTTTTTTGGAAATAAAAACAATTATTACTTATAATTATTACTCATATGTAATTTTAATAATATTTTATTTTAAATATCATTTTATACTTCATAAACTTTCATCATATTAATATTTTAGTTTTTAACTCGTGTAATAACGGGTTTACTAAAGTTAGTATTATATAAATAACAATCAATAATTAATCAATTTTTTATTTTTTCAACCGGTTTAATACATTTTTTTTTATTTATATTTTTATGTTATTTTAATAATTACTATTCACCTCCGTGTAATACACGGGTAACTAAAGCTAGTATTACATATATCGGTCAAGTTTTATTAGTCTTTATAAATTATATCTGACTGTGGGAATTATCTTGTTCATAGAAATATTATAAGGGTAACGTTTTATAAAAAAATACATTTATTGTAAGAATTTTAAAATAATTATGAACTTCACATAGTCTTTTATAGTTTTAAATGGGAGAAAATTTTGGTCGGTATGTTATATATGTTAGCTTATTGTGTCTAATATATTCATTGTGTCAAATATAGTTCATTATGTAATATTATTTTTTTATCATTGTTATTTTTTATATTATAATGATTATATAAATGGTTATATTGTTTTTACAGTTAGAAGTATACACTGATCAAGTGTTTTTTTTTTCATAGTATTTAAGATAACATATATCTTGTTATTATTATATTTTTATTGTTATCTATCATCGAATTTAGAAGTACATAATGATGTTACTTAACAAAAGTTCTTTTTCAAAACTCATTATATTTAAGATAACACAATTATGATAAAAAAAGACAAGAGACGTTTATCATTGTGTTTAATCATATATCATTTTGCGTTATTTTATCATTGCTTTTAATGTAGTAGATTAATTAGTTGTTAATTTATAATTGTATTTACATAATAGAAATGCACCACAATGTTAATTTACACTTATATTTTATAAATTTATTACTTTAGAAAATACAATAACTGACAAAAAGACATAATGAACTGTACTAACACACAATGACAAGTGGAGATTATATGAGCTTAAAACATAAAGTAAAATATTATTTTTTATATAATAATACTATACTTGTTTTGAAGATAAAAAATGATCATTTTATATGTAAATTTTATATAAAAATAAAATCATATATAAAATTATAATGTTTAAAAAGAAATTGGAAACTTGAAAAAAATCAACAAAAATAGTTATGCTTAAAATATTCTTGTAACAAAATTTTTCCTAAAAATTAATCTCACATTATTTGAGAAGATGAATGGTTATGATTACTTCTTAAGTATTTTAATTATAAAACCCCTTTTATTTCAATCATTATAATCTCTATTAAAACCTTGGTCGGTGGGACCAGAGGTTTTTTGCTTTTCATGTTTTGGCCACACCAGTTTCGCGTTTTTGCGTTGTGCTTCCTATATAATCTGTCTCTTTGTTTCTCCGACCTTCCACATGCTCCTGACGACGTCGTGGCCTTCTTCTCCGGCGGTGGTTTCATGCCTTCTCAGGCCACTCAGACGACGGACCCTTTCTCCTCTGCTCTCAGTAAGGTATCAATCGCTTTTTCAAACCTTAAATCCTTCATCGTCGTATTAACACTTAGGTTTTTTTATCAATCAGTTTAAGAGTTTGCTGATTAGGGTTTTCATCATCTGATTCTGTTACTGCAGCATCATGATACGCAGACGCTGATTCCATTGACGGTTAATCAAATCAGCAAAGCGTTGCTGTCGAATGACGATAAAGTGAACTTCTTGATCGATGGTGTTGACGTGAACAATTTTCTTTTGATTTCGTTTTCTTTGGGTTTAATAAATTGATTTTTTGTTACGATTAGGTTAAAGTTATTAGGAGATTTGTGGTTGTTGAAATTAGGTTAAGTTGGTAGGGATGGTGCTGAACAAGGCTGAGAGGGTTACTGATATTTCGTTTGTGCTTGATGATGGTACTGGTCGCATTGATTGTAACAGATGGTATGTTAGTTATCTTGTGTTTATGTTTCTTATATTTTCTATGGTTTTGTAAATCATAACATGATGGTGTGTTGTGATGTTTTAGGGTACATGATCCAGTTGACATGAAGGAGATGGAAGCAATTTTGTATGTTCCCATTTCTTTGTTGATTGTGGATGGAAATTCAAAATTCGAGTTGGACCAATGTCGTCCGATTGGAATTTTAACAATGTTTGTCTTTCACTTTTTCTATTGTTTGAAATTTAGGGAAGGAATGTATGTTCGAGTTCATGGCCAACTGAAAGGTTTTCAGGGGAAAAAAGCAGTTAGTGGTCTTTGGTATCAAGTATGATCTTTAATTTATCTATTTGTTTATCTATTTCATACTTGGTGATAAATGTAATATATAACCGTTGTAGTTCTATTATGTAACTTGTGATGCTTCGTGTCAACTGTCAAGGTATGTTTTTAGTTTGCCAAAGTTTCATCTATGGGTTTTTGAACTTTTTGTAAAACATAGATACCTCTCTCATATGATTTTTCTGTTACCAGTACCATATACATTGCTGTTTTATTCTTTTTTTGTACTGATAGGTGTATGGCTAAATAGCAACACACCCATTGCAGCGGCGATTAGGGCTGGCCTTGGTAGCGTATACACGTGGCTCCTCTCGATTTCTACGATAGAGGCGGAGAAGTCACCGTTTCCGGCGGTGTTGCCGGTCGCCGACCGCCGCGCCTTTCCTTGCAGCAGCGGTTAAGGCTCGCCTTGGTGACATCGCCTGTACACGTGGAGACATCCGTCGGTCTAAACTGAAATTGAGCAGCTTGAATTTGGAAAAACCCTAATTGCGTTCCCAACTTTTTTTTTGAAAGGTAAATTGTGTTCCCAACTTAGAGTTCATTTATATGTAACTTTATGTTAGACACCATTGAATATGTGCTTATCAATTTATTAGGATTTTGTTGAGTTTTTACTGGATTTGACTGTTTTGCTGGAATGCACAGTAGGTGTTTGATGTTTTGCTTAGCTGATCTGTTTGCATTGGATTAGGTTTATGAGTCATAATTCTCTCTAGATTTCAGTTTTCACAAAATAATTTGAAAAAGAAAAGGTGAAGGGTCAAGATTTGGGGTGATCGATCAATTTCTTGATTATGCTCTTGTAGAACTTGCACATTATTCTATAACAAACTGTGTCTCTGAAATAAAAACATTGTTCACCTTTATGTTAGGAAGTTAATTTGTGAATGTTTCTGAAGTAAGAAGTGTATCTGTGTTATGAATCTGATATGTTGTTTCTTTTCTGTGATCGAAATCTTTTGTTCTACCATGGAACGTTTGTTGCGTTGATTAATAGCTATTGTTTTGTTGCAGTAGGCTGTGAATTTATAAATTTTAGAGTTGAGAGAAATGGCTGGCACACCCATGTTGCCGACCAACATTGTGGGAGGTAATATGGAGGGAAATGCTGCAGCGGCTCCACCGACACCTGGAACTGACATGACGGGAATATGCTTCATAGATCAGTTATTGTTGAACACGTATCCATTGGACCGTAATCTTGTGTTTGATTATTTTGCACTTTCTCCTTTCTATGATTACATTTGTAACAATGAACAACTCAGGATGCGATCAATTCATCCCTTAGATATTTCTCATCTCTCGTAAGTTTTTTGTCCCAATTACTTAATTAGATTTGAGTTTTGTAACTTTTATTGGATTGTCATGTCTTGAATTCGCAATAGTCATATTTTAATATTTGGGTAACAAAACTCTGGTTATGAGTTTTGTTCTTAAAGCAAAAATTAGTATGCAAACAATATGGACAGCATGGTCAATTTTGATATTGTAATATAATTGAGTAGAATGAGATTGTTAACAATTTATGTGTAGTAAAATGACAGGAATAGAATTTATGGTGAGTGAAGTTATGGAGCCACACCTGTTTGTGATTCGTAAGCAGAAGAGGGATGGTCCTGAGAAGGTCACTCCAATGCTAACCTACTATGTGCTTGATGGTTCAATATACCAAGCACCATAACTTTGCAATGTCTTTGCAGCTCGGGTTGTAAGTACTGCTTCTCTCATATGTACATTTGTCGAGTAGGAACTATGGGTGTGTTGGGTAACAAGAAAAAAGGATACGTTTTTGTGGGTTGAAACAGGTCAGTCTAGGTTGAGCTGAAACAATAGCTGTCTAAACTCTTAAAAGTATTTAAAACAATGTTGAATATAATAACAAAAGTTGTGTTATTTAAAAGGAAATCTAACATTTTTGTGAAACCAAACCTAATGTAAAAATGAACTCACATTCTTAATTATCAAGCCGAACCAAAACCTTAAACTGTTCAAACTTGGGGGTTGGGACAGTTAATTTTGATCTTCAAAACAAAATATTGAACGTCCCTACATCATTAGTAAGCTGCTTCATGCGCAATGAAAAATCTATTTGTTCATTTTAAGTATTACCCCTACACCATTCACATAGGTTACGTGTGGCCAATTTCTTTTTTAATTTGGTTTTATTTACAGGGACGAGCTTTATATTATATATCAAAGGCTTTTACAACTGCAGCCTCAAAGCTGGAGAAGGTTGGATATGGTAAGCTTGACATTCTTCTCATCTTTGACAGTGGCAATCTGGATGGGTCAAACAGGTTGGTCAAAATCTGGGTCGATCTTAGTATGGGACGGGCTCTACTGAAAACTTTTCTGTCAGTTTTTTACTTTAATAAATAGTTAATGTAAATATAATTACAATAATAATTTAAATCTTTGAATACAACGAGTTGGGACATTGTATGTTATTTATTATTTGCCGTTACTTATAAACGCCATGGGACACGTGTTGGGTTCTAGCACATGATTTGTATACGTGTTCTTCAGCCTTTCTTCCTATTTCTTGGTGGTGCGCCGTCGTCACATTTCTGGGTGGACTCTTTTCCGAGTAAAAGGCTTTCCTCAGGTTCCAAGTAAAAGGTTTTACTCCGATTTATAGGTTTGTACTCTCCGTTTTAATTCCGGTTTGTGTATTTGGGTTTTTGTGACGTCTGTGGCTCCGGCTTTTCCGCTGTTACTTTTTTGTGTGTTATGTGGTGCCAAGCATTGATTGAAATTGTTGTTGTAGTCTGCTGAGATTTTGGATTCCTGATGTGTTGTTGCTGTTGGTTGTTTAAGGTTGTGTTTGAATGTTGTATTGATTTGTTTTTTACACAAAGGGTTTTATAGATCCTAATTAGCAGATTTAGAACATCATATTTGTTGCTAAATGGTTGTAAATGTGAGTTAACTGCTGCTGTGTTTTCATATATTTGAGGCCGGTGATTGCACCCAAGTATTGATTTGGGTTTTTTTGTTCCATTCTGTATACTCTGTTTATTCAGTTGTATTGATTACTTTTAAGTGTAGAGTAACACAAAACATTCTGTAGACGATTTTCTGAATAAGATGTTCGATGATGTTGTATGTATGTATGTATATAGAGGTTTTGTTTAGTCGTTGATTATCATTAGAATTGAAATTGGGCATCAAATAAACGTACGGGTGGGTGCTTTACACCAGCTCTTCTAATAAGTAAGTGTGTATGACTGTATCATTGATTCTAATGGTGAATTACATGATAATAGTTAGCCCAGTCAACCAACTCCTTACGCTTTACTATTATGGATCATAAAGTGATTTATGTGGCAGTGGTTATTATTTTAAAACTAATATTTGTATGATTCTAATTTTGTTGATCAGATCTTGAGGCATGCTTGATACCTACTTTAACAGGTGGTAACTTGCAGAGGTAATTTGTACATTCAATAAACTATTGTACTGTAATAGTGGCTTCTCCTATCAACTATCTCATCCTTTTGTATTTAGTGTTTAGTTTTTTATCAACGTGATTTGGGACTACTTCTGAGTTATGACGTCGGTGCCTTCTACCGGCGCGACTTGCCGCTTTGTCACGTCGGCGCCGTCGCCGATGGGTGCTTTGATTGGGTCTCTTGGTGCCAGAAATATCAGGCCGTCGGCCTTCTGTTTCCGGCTACATCGCGGCGGTGATTGGGGCTTATGGTATGAACCCTAAGTTGTTGATCTGATGAATGTGTAGGTTTGCTATGAAACCCTACATCGTTCGACATTGGATTCCCGTGGCCTATGTTTCTTGGCTATGATGACTGTGATATGGACCGTTGCTTGGCGTGGCATGAACGAGGATGGCGAGTGACATGTTTTTCACTTGCAACCCGTGTTGCAGCCACATCGGTTTACTAATAAGATCTGAGCCACGTTGTTTATGTTTATTATGATTTTATCTTTGTATTAGTCATTACTGATCACCTGGGTTCAATTTCTTTACGTTTGATTGAGGTTGTTGCTTCTGGTTGTTGCACGGCTATGATGATACATGAAAATTGGTACCGGTTGCATTGGCTTGGCAACTATTTTCAATGTGCAGCCACAACCTGCCGTTAGTTCTGAACCACACGTTGAACATTCCAATTTTATACACCGCTTTGCGGCGTTCCCAAGACGCGCAACGCGCGTCTGGGTAATAACTAGTTCCCTTTATATTAAATTACGTGTATGTGTATCCGCGTGCGCGCGCATGCGTGCACGCGTGCGTGCGTGTGTATATATATTAGTCAAAGTCGTATTAGTTAATTTTTATAAATCAACGATTAAACAAATAGAATTTAGTTATATAAATAATAGTTCTTGAATTCTGCGGTGTTAAAAGTGGCTTACAAATTACCTAGAAGTTATTAGATCAATGTTTTTAAAACATGACCGGACAGTGAATCGGACGTCTACCGGTCCGCTGATCGGACTGGTCTAACCGGTCGAACCGTATATAAGAACAAGATAAAATTATAATTATTTTTTATAAATATATTGAAAAATCACAAAAAAATAAAAAATTTATAAAAAAAACCGGTTCAACCGGTCCAGTTCGCGGTTCGGCCACCGGTTCCACCGGTCTGACCACTGGTTCAACGTTAAACCGGTTTTAAGCACCAAAGCGGACCGGATTGAAGTCCGGCTCCCGGTCTAACCGATCGGACCGGCCGGTCCAGTCCGGTTTTCAAAACCATGGTTCTGATCAAGCATTAAGATACGTTAATAATAAAACTTAATGATAATATTTATTTAACAATGTGTCATAGAATACCTAACCATGACGTAAAAAACACACAAAACAAAAAGAAAAAAAACATGGTTAAACTACAAACCCATCAGGTTGATCCAAAAATGATTTGTCTAGTTAAGTTTGAAAGGTTTTCCTTAAAAAACTGATTCGTATCAATGTATCTCGAACCTATTAATTTCTTGTTAGGTTCATGTCATGTAAAAAATTAACACCCTCAATAAAAAATAAGGGTCCTAATGGGGACACCGCTGGGTTTTTGGTGGTAGGCCGGTTCAAATGGTCACGGTTAGGCCTTGCGGTCATATTTTGGCACCTAACCGTGACCGCAAGGGCTTGGTGTCACGGTTTATGTTTGGCCTACCCGTGACCTCGTGACAACAAACGACAAAATGGCCTGATAAAGTTGAAAAGCGGTCACAAAACCGTCACGGTATGGCCTAACCGTGACCTCTAGGGTATGAGGTCTCAGTTGAGGTCTCAGTTTAAGGTACGAGGTAGACGTGATTTTGACAGAAGGGCCGGGAATCGCGCCACGAACCGTCACGTGGAGGCCAAACCGTGACGGTTTGTGCACCAGATTTTCACCTTAAATACCTTTCCTCTTTCAACACTCCACATCTCATTCGAATTTTTTTCATTTGAGCTTTCATTCATCCAACACTCGAGATTTTTCAGCCTTCGTCATTCCAAAAAACACGTTAATTCGAAAACAATGTCGGGTTCGGGAGATCATTATCAAAAGTCGAAGCTTCCAGATTTGAATGAGGTGCCACATATCGAAGATTCGAACCAGGTTGAACTAGTATATGTTTTATTATAACTTATTATTTGAAATATCTAACCGTTATCTTTTTTAGGAATATACGTATACGGGAGTCACCCTCCGTGGGGGAGGAGGAAACCAACCCGTCGAACACATTTGCTCAAGAGACGTACAACTCTTTATTTGGACCGACGGTTACGGTGAAGGGTACAGATATCCCCCTTGCAATTCTTACGGGCATGCCCCGAACACGTATCACTAACAAACAGAGCTGGATTACGGACATCCCCCGTACCAGTCAGAACTAGAAATCACACATGTGTCGGATACTTTTAATGGAAATGACCCAGATGAGAGTGACGGTTCGGTTCACCTCAAAGAAAACCATGGGGACATCGCGGAGCATGATGAGGATGAGGATCGGATAAGAAAGGCTACGCTTTCTTATAAAACCGATAAAGTACGAAGAGTTTTTATTTTTTTTATTTTATTTTTTATTTGTTTTATATATGTTTTTTATGTCTAGCTTTATTATTTTTTCAGTATTTTGATTCTCGTGAGGACTTGGAGAGCTGGGCTAAAATGAGAGGACGCGAGCATGGGTGCGTCATTGTGGTGGGTCGGTCACGAAAAAAGGATGTGGAACTATTATTCAATCTAGTAGTGAACCTAAATTCACTGGCACAAGTAGATGTACTGGGAGCAAAAAGAAAGGATGTCCCTTTAAACTTGTAGGGAAGTACGTAGGAAAGAGTGACAGTTGGATGTTAGAGGTGAGAAACGAGACGCATAACCACGATCCTGTTGTGTACGAGGAGGGCCACGCGCATCCTAGGAAGATGACTGCCGAAGAAATTGATCTTGTCGAGAAGTTACACAGGTAGCACGTGCGGCCACGACATATCCATTCAGCTGTAAGGGAGCACTTTCCCCACAGCGTCTGTGTTGTTCAAGACATATACAATCTGACGTCGAAGTTTAGGGCTGAGGGGAGAAAAGGCATGACACCAATGCAAGAACTTGAAAACCTGCTACAATCTAAAGAGTTCGTGTATGAAACACGAACGAATGCAACTACTAAGGCCGTGGAAGATGTTTTCTTTTGTCATCCTACTTCGTATAAAATGTGGCGCGTATTCCCGCACGTGATGTTGATAGACACGACGTACAAGACCAACATGTACAACATTCTGTTTGTTCAGGTTATTGGCGTTACGTCGACGTCGAAGTCGTTTTGTATTGCGCATGCATTTATATCGAGGGAACGGCAGGGCAACTTCACATGGGTACTGGAGCGGATCAGAGATATGCTCGATGGTGTGTGTGGAGCCCCGCGTTATTGTCACAGATAGGGACCTGGCCCTGATGAGCGCGTGTGACACAGTGTTCCCGAGTGCTACTAAAAACCTGTGCAGGTGGCACGTTAGGGAGAATATCAAAAGACGATGGAATATGATATTCAAAACGACATGTGGAAGGATTTTCCATACTGGTGGAAGAGCTTGTGTTCGTCTCCCACAGAGGCATTGTACGATTACAATTGCAGGAAGATGGAAGAAAAGTTAAATGAAGATGGTAAACGTGGTAAGAGTTTCATAGTTATTTTACTCTAATAATTTATTTGTTCATTTTATAAAATTTGTTATTTCTTTCAGAGGTATGGGAATATATTTGGAATAATTGGTTGGTGTCGTACAAGGAGAAAATTATTACTTGTTGGATGTACGATCGCCTTAACTTTGGTGAATTACAACTAATAGGGTTGAGGGCCAACATGCCAACTTCAAGAGTTACCTCACAGGGACCAATAATACGTTGCACACACTTGTCGGATATGTTTGTGACCTCGTACACGGCCAGGAGATTGAAATTTGTAAAACATTCGAGGTGTCCCGTGTGAAAATTAAAAAAGACCATCGACTGTCATTGTTTTCAAAGTTGCATTATAAAGTATCCATTTTTGCCTTAGCCTCCTTGAATCAGAGTTGACGAAATGATCAGGAGTCTGGGGGTTCATGTGGACACCAGTTGTTCACGTCCACGGGCTTGCCATGTGCTTGTCGTTTGGAGATATACATCCGAGAATGTTATATTTTTCTTAATACATTTTTTTACTGTTGTCACACGATTGCATATTTTTCACTAATAATTTAACCTTTAAATCCAGTCACAAGTATTCCACTCGATGCGGTAGATCCACACTGGAGGAAGCTTGATTTCGAGCCAGCGTACGTCGCGCCGCCTGAACCCGACTACGATGTGAAATTTGATGACTTGAAACAAAAGGTTATGTCGTCTCCCAATCCTCAAGTAAAGAAAAAATTGTTTAAGAAAGTATTTGACTCTTTGTTTAAGAGCAAGTCAAATCCTAAAGAACCTGAGGTGCGTTATGACCGACGTGGTCGTCCAAATATTAAGGAGCAACAAAGAAGAGCGGACTCCAATACATCACAGTATGAGACTGCTAGACACAACTCCTATACTTCCTCACAACAAACTATGCCTGACCCGGCGAGGCATAGCTCATATACCCCTCAGTTTAAAATGCCCAACGACCGTTCTAATCAAACAAAGGCTGCTTCAAATGTACCGATTACGGGAGCTTCCCTAGGGTTTCCTTTAATATTGAAACCAAAGGACGTGATAAAAGTTATGAAGTTTAAGGATCAGCTGCCCCAATTGATTCACCGGTACGTTTCGACTATAAAAGATGTGCAGCCTGATAGTAACTATGGTTTTCGGGCGATCGCGGTGGCTTTAGGGAAAAGCAAAATGAATGGGAATGGGTTAGGCGTCAAATGTTGTCGGAGATGGACAGAAACATGTGGTATTGGCGGAGCACTTTGAACCGCAAGTTGCCTAGCTATTATGATT
This sequence comes from Flaveria linearis, assembly GCA_024085815.1. Lineage (NCBI taxonomy): Eukaryota > Viridiplantae > Streptophyta > Magnoliopsida > Asterales > Asteraceae > Flaveria > Flaveria linearis. The sequence continues at coordinate 10,892,727 of CM044011.1, forward strand.
CTGTTCGTAATAGCTTAAGTTGGTTGGCACGACTCAACCCGCACCCGATATCCATTGGCTAACTTTTTCCGGCCCATGGACTCGTAATTGCGGAAACATTCACTTGTATTGTGCATCTTATTTCTTCATTTAGCAGCCAGACATGGTTCCCGCTGAGAACAGCCCCAGAGCCATTATTCACCTATCCAGTTGTCGCACTTGCTCATGTTAACCAATGTCACTTTATTTGCATACAATTGGAAGGGATTACCCAATGCCCAGTGTGAGCTATCATTGGCCGAGATTTGCATATCAACAAGCACTAGAATGGCAAAATATGTATGAGGATCGTATAAATAGTTACGTTAGAATAACGGATCGTCATAAAGGCACCAATGCCTTTGTAAGTTATCATTTTCCGATACTTTATCATATTAATGAAGATCCCTTTATTTGATGATGATGATGATGATAATGATGATGATGACGATAAAAATAATAGTACAAATAATAATAATAGTAATAGTAATAGTAATAATAATATAATAATAATAATAATAGAAATAATAATAATAATAATAATAATAATAGAAGAAATAATAATAGTAATAATTTTAAAGTTAATAATAATAATAATAATAATAATTTTAATAATATTAATAATATTAATAATAATAGTAATAATAAGAAAACACTAAATCAAATAGGAGGATAAACTGTCACGGTTTGACCAAACCGTGACGTTTAGGGTTTGGCAACGGTCTAACTGTGACCTCTTTTCGGGCGCATGGCACCTGTTCGGGCGCATGGCACTTGTAAAAGGTCAATGTTAGGGTTAGGGCAAAAGGTCACGGTTAGGGCAAACCGTGACCGTTTGCCTAATTTTTAATATTTTACTAATTAAATAATTTATAAAAAATACCTCCTTGAACCGGTGGTAGTGGGTTTCGAGCCCACACCACTCCCCTGTTGCCCTACCGTCTTAACCGGTCGGGACGAGAGTGGTTCGCTGAAAGGTATAGAAAACATACTTTTTTAAAATAATTTGGATCAAAAGGTCACGGTTTTGGCTAACCGTGACCTCTTTGTTCACATGTGGCGTTGTGGAATGAAGCAGTCACAGCTTGTTGACACAAAGTGTCACGTGGTGACCTAACCGTCACACTTTGTTGACAAAAGAGGTCACGGTTTGGTCTAACCGTGACCTTTTGGAGTTCCCTAATCCCATACATTAACCGTTTATGATCATTTACGTATATCGAATCGGATATTTTTTTCATGAACATGCACACACATCAACATATATATACAATAAGAACAAATGCACTTCGTAAACATACATACAAACATGCGTACGTGAACAAACCGTGACGTTTTAATGATAACCTAAACAATCTTATCGGGAACATATCAACATATATGCACCTTATATTTTGTAAACCAATATTCAAACATACATAATAAATTATAATAATAATAAAAATAATGATAAATAATTATAATAACAATAATATAATAATATACTCTAATATAAATAAAAAATTTAATAGTAATAATTTAAAGTTGATAATAATAATTATAATAGTATTATTTTGTGTATCCATAAACTACAAAATAAATTCTAATAATAATAACAATAATGATAAATAATAATAATAACAATAATAATAATATACTCTAATATAAAAAAAAGTTTAATAGTAATAATTTTAAAGTTGATAATAATAATTATAATAGTATTATTTTGTGTATCCATAAACTACAAAATAAACTCTAATAATAATAACAATAATGATAAATAATAATAATAACAATAATAATAATAATATACTCTAATATAAATAAAAAGTTTAATAGTAATAATTTTAAAGTTAATAATAATAATAATAATAATAATAATAATATAATAATAATAATAATAATAATAATAATAATAAAATAATAATAATATTTTGTATATCCAGAAACTACAAAATAAACTCTAATAATAATAACAATAATGATAAATAATAATAATAATAACAATAATAATAATAAATACTCTAATATAAATAAAAAGTTTAAAACAAACAAACAAACAAACATACCCAGTGTATCCCGCTGAAAAGCCGGGTCTGGGAAGGGTATGTGGTGGCAAGTCTTTCCTCTATCCAGAAAGATAGAGAGACCGCTTCCGAAGAGACCCCCGACTCGTTAACAAAGGCAGAACCCATAACAATCATAATACATATCATACAACACATTGGTAAATATCACATGCAGAATTAGATAGTGCGCACATCATAAAAAGCGACGTGTGACACCCAAAAAGGGTAGAAGATGAAAAACTACGCTTGACGCGGGAGGTCCCGCCACAAGTAACCGTAAACCGTCCCACCCACAAATCCCACTAAAAGTCCTTACTTTTTATTCGACTCCTCCACTCCCTCCTATCCTCGATCTTGTGCTCAGATAGGTGCAAGTCTATCATATCTCGCCTAATAATCTCATCCCAAGTCAACCTAGGTCTACCTCTACTCCTCCTACCCTCTACGTTGATGTTCTCTACTGCTCTAACAGGTGCTGCCATCGTTTTCCTCTTCACGTGCCCAAATCATCTTAGTCTTCCCTCTCGTATTTTATTTATGATACATGCCACCTCTAGCCTCTGGCGAAAGACGTCGTTTCTGATCCTATCCAATCTTGTGTGTCCACACATCCACCTCAGCATTCGCATTTCTGCGACCTCTATTTGTCTCTCTTGCGATTTCTTTACGGCCCAACAGTCTGTGCCGTATAGCATAGCTGGACGTACTGCCATTCTGTATAGTTTTCCCTTTAGTTTTGGTGGGAACCTCTTATCACACAGAATCCCTGATGTTGCTTTCCACTTGCACCATTCTGATTGCACACGGTGGGCTACATCGCTGTGTATCTCTCCGTCTTCCTGTATATACGAGCCAAGGTATTTGAACCTACACGTCCGGGGGACCGCCATGCCCTGTATACTTATCTGGGTGTCCTCTTCGGCCTCACCACTAAAGTTACAATGCATGTATTCTGTCTTAGAGCGACTTATCCTTAAGCCCCTGCGTTCTAGTGCTGCTCTCCACTATTCTAATCTCTCGTTCAGCACCGTCTTAGATTCTGATATTAAGACAATATCATCCGCAAACAACATACAACATGGGACTGGCTCTTGTATAGACTTGGTCATCTCGTCCAACACTACTGTGAAGAGGAATGGGCTCAATGCCGATCCTTGGTGGAGTCCCACTTCCACTGGGAAGTTTTAAAGTTAATAATAATAATAATATTAATAGTATTATTTTGTGTATTCAGAAACTAAAAGGTTACGGTCAATAATAATGATAATAATATTAATATTATTATTAATAATATTAATAATAATAGTAATAATAATAATAATAATAATAATAATAATAATAATTATACAAAAAAAAGGAAGAGGTCACGTGGAGGCCAGACCGTGACCTCTTGAGATATTTTTTGAATCTGATTTCCCCTCGATTAGTGCACCTGCCCCTCGAGCACCGTGTGTGTAAGAGGTCACGTGGAGGCCAAACCGTGACCTCGTGTCTGTAAGAAGTCACGTGGAGGCCAAACCGTGACCTCGTGGCTACTGGTTTCGTCTTCAACCGTTCGCACACCCCCATTTCACCACACATTTCACCACAACCACAACCATTTCACCACCATAATCCTCCAAACGTTTCACCTCCACCGCCTCCAAACCGTCACCTTGAGCCCTCCCCATGACAGCGCCGCCGCTCACCACCACCTTCCACCACCACCACCACCTTCCACCACCACCACCACCGCCGCTCACCATCTTCCACCACCACCGCGCTCATCCACCATCTTCCACCACCACCGCCGCTCATCCACTATCTTCCACCCCACCGCCGCTCACCACCACCGCCGCTCACCACCATCTACGCACCACTACCGCCGCTGCACCACCATCTGCGCACCACCACCGCCACTGCACCACCGCCGCTGCAACACCACCGTCGCACCACCACCGCCGCTACATTATCGTTTTCGGTACGTAATTTACAACTTTAGTCCATAGAGGTAAACATAGATTTGATAGATTTTCCTAAATAGATTTGATAGGTTTTCCCAAATAGATTTGATAGGTTTTCCCAAATAGATTTGATAGTTTTTCCCAAATAGATTTGATAGGTTTACCCTTATAGATTTTATAGGTTTTCCCGTATGTGAAGCGTAGTTTGTCGACGGTTTATTATTATTATTAGAAATAATAATAAATAATAATAATAATAATAGTTATAATAAAAATAGTAATAGTAATAATAATAATACTAATAGTAATAATAATAGTAATAATAGTAATAATAATAGTAAATAATAATAATAATAGTTATAATAGTAATAGTAATAATAGAAATAATAATAATAGAAATAGTAAATAATAATAATAATAATAGTTATAATAGTAATATTAATAATAAATAATAATAATAATAATAATAGTTAAATAATAATAATAATAATAGTTATAATAGTAATAGTAGTAGTAGTAATAATAATAATAATAATAATAATAATAATAATAATAATAAATAATAATAATAATAATAATATAAATAGTAGTAATAATAGTAGTACTAATAATAATAATAATAATAATAATAATAATAATAATAATAGTAATACTAATAGTAATAATAATAATAATAATAATAGTAATAATAATAATAATAGTAATAATAATAATAGTAATAATAATAATAGTAATAGTAATAATAATAATAGTAATAGTAATAATAATATAATAATAATAGTAATAATAATAATAGTAATGATAATTATAGTAATAGTAATAATAATACTAATAATAATAATAGTATACGTAATAATAATAATAGTAATAATAATTATAGTAATAGTAATAATAATACCAATAATAATAATAGTATACATAATAATAATAATAGTAATAGTAATAACACCAATAATATAATAATAATAATTAACCGTTAACCATTAATTTTATAAACATTATAAATAATGATAAATACGTTTTTTTTCGCAGATATGGATGCCGACGATGCTTTTATCCCCGACATTGATGACTGTCCGATGCTGCAGTTCGAGCAGGGGACTAAACCGTATGAGCGGTTCAGGACCTTGAGAGCACGATTGCCGGCACCGGGGACCGTCCTGTCGGAGGACTTCTTACAGCTCGTTGGAGAGCAGGACCGTTTTTTTGAGATTATCGGCAATGACGGCCCGTGGGAGCAGCTGTTCCGGATGGGCGACCCTGCCCATCGAGAGCTGACCGTGGAGTTTTACTGCACCTTCACATTCCGTCCACGTGAGCAGGGACTTGCGAAGCTGGACGAGGACGACATAGCGGACGGTCGTGCGCTCGCGAAGGTTGCTTTCCGGTTGTTCGGGTCCCTCCACCGCATGTCACTTAGGCGGTTCGCTGTCGTCAGCGGCCTCTACACGGAGGTGGAGGTCCGACAGCCGATGTACACCACGGCCTTGATCGCGGGGCCGACGACTCCGATCAGGTCTGGTGGCTTGCCATTGGCGACGGACCGTACGGTGGTGATACGAGGTCGTCTCATACACGAGACCCTCTGTATAGATACATTCACCGACTCATCGCCACGTCCGTCGCTAGTCTTGGGGCGGGGACCGACAGGGTCAACGCCGCCGACCTTTTCTTTCTTCGGTGTGTACTCACACACCGACACTGCCACCTCGCGCATGCCCTTGCTGATTATTTTGCTAGTTATTATCACCGACAGTCGCGAGGGGCGTTGGTGGGCGGGAACATCATTTCCCGGATCGCTCGGGGCTTGGGGTACGTGCATGCCATGTCCCAGGTCCTGCTACCTCCGAATCCTGTGCGCGTGGCCGCCCGGAACACCGCCACTGGAATGAGGATCGTTCGGAGGTTCCCCGACGGCACGTGGCACCTGCTCAGTAGATACCATGAGCTCGTGCCATGGGTGCCCGAGCCGTTGGTGGACCCCCGAGCTGGCGGGGGCTGAGGTCCACCTTCAGGATGCCCACGAGCCCCTTGGCGGCGGGGAGGATCAGCCCATTCCCCTGTCGCACGACCAGGACCCGCCCCAGCATCCTCAGCGCGTGTACCATGTCGTGCGATTACCTGCTCATGTTCTTGATATGCTTCAGGACACACGAGACAGGGTCACGAGGCTGGAGGATATGACGACGAGGCTGCATGATATGATGGACTGGGTCATCCAGCACATGGTCGCGGACTATACCGCCTCGGGTACGCCGTTGTTGTCACAGCCACCGAGGCGGTTAGACCATGACGGTGCTGGCCCATCTGGCGCGGGCGGGTCTGGTCAGGGCAGCGATCCGGGGATGATGGATTAGATAGGTATTTTGTTTGTATTTTATTTATTTTTGTATGTAAAAACTCGTTGTATATATATATGTGCAGTTTCAGTTATTATGACTTGTATATTTGGTTGTGTTTGTTTGGTTGTGTTTTTTTGTTTGTTTGTTTTATATTTGTAATGTTGATAATGTTAATTGTATATGTTTGTTTGGTTGTGTTTCTTTGTTTGTTTGGTTGTAATGTAACTGTAAAATAACAAAACACAAACTCGTATGTTACGATTAGGTTAACAAACAAACAAACAAACCCAGTATATCCCACTCAAGAGTAGGGTCTGGGAGGGGTAGGTGGTGGCAAGTCTTTCCTCTATCCAAATAGGTAGAGAGACCGCTTCCAAAGAGACCCCTGGCTCGCTACACGATTAGGTTAACCGTGTGATAAAATAAAAATAAAAACAAACTAGTATGATTACATAACCATAGACACATTTCAATATTAAATAATGAATGTAACTCCATAACCGTAGACACATTTCCCACTCTCATACATACACATACATACACCTATGACCTATATATACATCATTATCACTGCAGCTTTCACTACTTCAATCAAGATCATGACACACATTTGTAATCAAGGTGCATTTCAGTCGTCGTATGACATGAGATCATTAGCTACTAAAATAAAAATAAAAAAATTACTTGTAATATGATAAATTAATAATAAACACAAAACACAAACTTGTATGTTACGATTAGATTAACCGTTTGATAAAATAAAAATAAAAACAAAATTAAAAAAATTTAAAAAATATGTATAAATGTCACGGTTTGGCCAAACCGTGACATATACACCTTCAAAACCCTAACTGTCACTCCATTAATTACACACCCAATAATTGCAATGATCCCGAGAACCTAACGTTACGGTTAGGCCTCACCGTGACCGCAAGGTCCTACACCCGACCTAAAGGTCACGGTTAGCCCTAACCGTGACCGTTTGAGGTGGTATACCCTAAAAAATGAGCGGTGTGTACAGAATTTCCGAAAAATAAAGATATCTGAAATAAATGATATCGTTACGCAATCACAGTCGTATTATACTGATTTCAATAAGTTTATTGTATGTCAACATCTTAACTGATCCTAGATTCCTAGATCAAATTATTACTTCATTATAAATTCATCTCTAAAACTGGTAGAGATAACTAAACAAACTCCTTAGAATTCAGTTCCAATGTTCTTTATTTTTACATTAAAGATAAAACCAAAGGTAATCTGCATAATCCTTTACTTGGGCTAACAAAATAAATATGTATTCTGGTTATTTTGTTCGGCCCGTGGGTTCCAAGATGTAAGCCATTTATCCTCAATAGGCCCACTTACTAAACTAATGTGAGTATGTGACAGTGTGACACCATAATTTGAATTTGTTTATAAAAGAGTTTGATAATGACACTACTAAACTCATGTGACCCAACCAATACCTATCATTGGTAGTCAATAAGACCTTGTAAAACGAGCTTCACACGTAGTAAGTAGCATTTCGTTAAAAGACAGTAAACATCAGCAGATGGATTTAAACTCGATCTTTATGTCAATGAGATCTTTATACACCTTTGTATCTGTTATTTGCTGGATTGAAGTTGTTCTGTTATCATTTAATTTATTTGTAGAGTGAATTCTCGTTTTGCTCCCAATAATTTGGTCACATATGTTATTTTCATTCAAAAAAGATTTTGTCTGGCTCCTCAAAATTTAAAAAGTTGCTATTTTCATCCAACATTAATTCCATCAATTTAAAATTTTACGCATGTAAATTGAAAAAATTACCCTAAACTACAATACAAAATCCATCAATTACATAACCATAATCGAGCGGAACTAAACCACGATATAGGGAGATGGGGACCGGAGACGGTAGTCTCTATTATACAACACCTTCGCAGTGGGTTCCCGACGACATTAGAAACCAGGTCCATCCTCCTCCGCTACCGATGATGCCGACAATCTCGTGATTCAGTCATGATTAAATGTTCGAAGATGAAAAGATGAAATGTCCAATGTAGGTTTCATGCATGGAACAATAACACGTGAATAGAATTTTAACAACAATACGTTAACCATGATTAGAATTTTGTCATATATGCAAACTTACATAATTACCCCCTTTAGTGATATATGGTTTAACACTTTAAATTAACAAAGTTAACGTTTTTTATGAAAATAACAACCTTTAAATACCTTAGGAGTCGGATGCAAAATAATCTTTTTTAAATGAAAATAACAAATTTAATCAAATCACATGCATGAAAACAACATTTTGCCCTTATTTGAATTAACTTTTTTGTTTTTTTGAATATATATATATATATATATATATATATATATATATATATATATATATATATATATATATATATATATTCACTTTCTTAATTCTGGTTCCGTTTAGTCTAAGAACAGTGACCATGGATTTAAGAGTAGAGAGTGTATAGCGGGAGGCGGGTGATCCATGTCCGCGATTGTCAGAGTGAATATTGATAACAAAAACAAAAACAAAAAACAAAAACAAAAACAAAAACATTTCCATGAAATCATGAACAACATTATTTACACAAAACAAAACATTAAACCGAAACAAGAAAACCTTCACAGGACAAGATCTACCAATTCTTGAAAGGTGTAATCTTGATAACAAGTCCAGGAAACACATCATCCGGATCATGAATATGCGGGTTCTCTTCGACAATATAAGGATCACCGCACTTCTCACCAATCGTATGCAACGTCTCTCCTTCACGAACCACATAAATCTCATCACACGCCTTATAGTCCACCACATTCGTTTGAACCCGTTTCACAATTATTTCATTTTCAGTAGTAAACGACTCGCAACAACTCAAAACAAACATCATCACCAGGAACAACGAGCAGTACCACGAGAGGGTCTCGGCCATTCTAGTAGACGAATGAACTCTAGGCATGATGATAGAATAGTTTTCGGGTTTTCGAGGGTTTTAAAGGGGGGATGTTAGTTGATTAGGAGGGAGATTTGGTTGTTGGAGTTGGTGTGATGGGAAACAAAGGGGTGGAAGTTGAAATAGTTGCTTTCAATGGGGTAGATGAGTGTCAATTTTATAAAAAAAGATGAAGAAAATAGAGGATGAATGTATTAATTGAGTCCAAAAGTTGGTTTAACTGCTTTAATCAGATGGTTGAGTGACTCTTTTCAGTTGTTGTTGGTGGTGTTGGTCAACTGCAAAGCAAAACGAAAAGGTCAAATGTTGATTGGGTCAAATCATGCTCTAATGTATTTAACTCTTCGTATTTAAACTTCCTAAAACTAACAATTTGATGCTTATGTTTAGTGTGTCTTACGCTGTGTTCCCGAGTCTCATTTAAGGAGAGAAAAGAAAAGAAATGGAAGGAAAGAAGAAATAGTTGTGTTCCAGAGTTTTTTTTAATGGAAGGAAATGAAAGAATTGTTAGAAATTCATGTTCCCGAGTTTACTTAAGGAGGGAAAAGAAAAGAAATGGAAGGAAATGGAAGGAAAAAGAAGGCTAAAAACAATCATTCCAAAATGGAAGGAAATAAAGAGAAAGGAAAAGAAGAGAAAAGAAGAGAAAAGAAGAGAAAAGAAAAGAAGAGAAAGGAAAAGAAAAGAAAGTGTTTCCTTTCTTTTCTTTCGTTAAGTAAACTCGGGAACACAGCGTTAAGGATTTTTCGTGTAAATGATCTAATCTACAAAGAAATTTTTCGTATAATAACACAGTCTTAGCCACAACGAAATTTAGGATCTTTAATATTAGTCACCAAGCCCTTTTTTATATATATACTTTAAAAACCAACTTAAATAATGGTACCCGTTAATTATATTTTGACACATAGTAGGTTTTCTCTTTTTTAAGTTTTTATAGTGATCATTATAGTATATTTAGTATTTTAATTTTCAAATTAAGTTTCATTTTTGTAATAACTTTTTTTCATAATTTTTTTTAAAAAAAATGGAATTTACGTTTGTCTTTACCTTTTTTTTTGTCAATGTTTTCACGAAAGTTTGTTGAAAACATAGTTGATTCAAAATCTAGTTCTTTTTTTTGCATCGTATTTACGATAGAGTATGACTTTTATGATAATGTGCGCTATTGGGGTTTTATGGCACGGTGATGCTCACTTTTATTAGTAGATGTCACAGTTTTACGACGACGTAACAGCCGTTGTGACATATTTCTGTATCTTTCTTGATGAATTAGGGTTTTACGATGGAATAATCATTGTTACGACGTGTTTTTGCATTCATTTTTTATTTTTGAGATCGTGGTGGCTTCCCCGCGCAATACGCGTTAGGAAAAAACCTAGTTATATCAAGGTGTGGATTTCTAAAAACGAATTTAGCCCAGGTCTGAATTTAGTCTCAATAGGTTTAGATCACTCTTCGATCGAACCTGTAAACATATTTAACTAAAATAGTTGGTTGAAGTTGACATGTTGGGTTCGCCAATTAACTAGTTTAACCATTTATCATATATTTTAAAAGTATGTATTGTGTTCTAGCCTAAACGGATAAGGTGTTTTAAGTCAAAACTTAAAAGAAAAAAGAAAAACATAGTGTTTTTAAGTCTACATATTGTTTTATACACATTCATAAATTTAAAATTTGAGTATATTAGTTAATAAACATAAAGTCTAAAGATGTCTTTTCAACTTAAGTTGGGGTCCTGTTTATATCAACTTGTGAATATGCCTCTTGGTTTGTGTTCATAAACCTTACATGATATACGGGTGTGTACAGTGTTCGGGGTTGTGTACAATTTTCAGGCTCTTATCAGCTCGACTCACTAACATGTGAACACAACCTAATGCAAACACAATCTAGTTACCACCCGCAAATGTTAAAACTTATTTTAGATGAAGGAATTAATAAGCAAGAGACGACTTAACTAGAATCTTTCAAACTCAAGATTGAAGATACTGGATCTTTCATTCCATGCTAACATTCAAGGTTTGACAAGTACAGAACATCGATCATTTATGGTATCATATAACATACCATGATTAACCAAAAGTTCAACGTTGTGAGTGGTGTACGTAGTCTGAAAATGTTTATCAATGATTTAATGAAAGTTAGATTGCTTCAAATAAATATATCTAGAAATATTGGAGACTGGGACCCATATTAAAACTTAAAAGTGACAATATGGGTGGAGCAAGCAAGCTACCAATTTAATACCTGTTAAAAGAGGCCACGTTGACGTATTATGTACTTTTTGTTATAATATTTGTTTACGTAACTTAAAATTAGTTTAGAAAAAACTAGACAAAAATTTTCAGGTCTAGCTTCAACTATAGCTAGCTCGTTGGGTCGCTCGATGGGTCGCTCGAGTAAAAGAACAGTAACCTAATAATATTCCAGCACTCCTCTTTTCATCAGACTTCTATAGCGTCTCAGATAGCGAGTTTAAGTTATCGAGGTCTTAGTACCAATCATTATGATGGATAATAGCCTCCAGTTTCACAAGTCTCAGTGATTGTTAACACCTTAAGGGCCGTTAATCATCTACGACTCAAGCAATATAAATCATATTCCAGCACTCCTCCTCCCTTTCAAGTCACCATGGTCATGGTCTCATCACTTGACGGTTAAGGCTCCACAAGTCCCAGATCTTTGTGACCGTCAACACCTACACACCAATAATTCCTTGTCCTTTGTGACCGTTAGAAAAAAGAAAACATTGTTTTTCCAAACATGAGTAGAATTTTTTGAACAATTTTTATAAGAAAACAATTCTCTTTATCTCTCCAGTCTAGAAGGAAAGATCCTGCTCGCACCAACAATTCCTGGTTAACAATCTCGGTTAACGATCAAACAAACAAACAAACAAACAAACAAACATACCCAGTATATCGCACTCAAGAGTAGAGTCGATTAACGATTAGTACCTTCAAATTCTTCTAGGGTCTATGTGGCCTTGTTCAAGATCTTGTTTTTTTAGAACTGTTTCTTATTGTTTATTATGTTAGTTTGGTGTTGGATTTGGTTGTGTGATGGTTCATAAGTGGGGTGGTTCATGATTGTTGTTAGTGGTACTTATGTTTTAATTAAATAAACAAGTCAAACTCATCAGCTTGTGTTGTAAACGAGCCAAATATGTCTCAGGTTTCAAGCCAAGCCGAGCGACTTGTATGGTTTTGGAGCTAGAGCCAAACTGATTAAGATATAGCTCGTGACCCTAGATGTCACCATGATCTAATACTTGATAATAAATCATTTTTGAAAAGGCTTTAAACAAATTTCAACCCGTTTCGTATAGAAGGAATATAATTTGAAGCAAGTCATCTACTCGTAAGCGTGCAGAAACAGCTTCTTAGAATACATCCGAAAACTATATAATTCAGGAGTTAGCATCTTCAAAGGTACAAGCCTAAACTTATGTGCCTTTTGGGTTTGGGGAACCAATAACAAGGCCAGGTGTCTTTGCTGGATGACCTTTAGCACCACCAGCAGCTTGTGCACCCGAACTCTTCGAGTTCGGTGGCTCGGCAGCAGCAGCAATAGACTTCTTTATCTACAACGTAACCCCACAAAAAAGGAGTACTCACTATTGAATCAAATAACTATAAGAGGTCACAATACCATAGACCCTAGAGGTGGCAAGATGGGTGGGATAAGTAACTTGTCAAACACTCGTTCATGGAACAGGCTGAAGCACGTTTGATTGACAGAAAACGCTATTTTGTGAAAATTTCAATTATTCTATAACTACTTCCATATTTTAGTTGTCTGATCAGTACGATCCATATCATGTATTCTCCATTCAGCTTTTTTTTATCTCACCCATTTAACCCGTTTGAAGTAAAAGACAACCCAAATTGCTACCTCCATTAGAACCTTTAGGCTTTAACTAAAGTACATACCGCAGCCAAGCGCTCTCGGTGAATATCATTACCAAACTGAAAAGAAAAAAAACATAAATATTAAACTCAAATTTTTAAGAGAAAGGAATATAACGTGAATAAACATGGTCTTACTGGTTTCTTGTAGCACTTGATTTCATCTCCACTGAACCCAGGAAGATTCATGTTCCAATTTTTTTCTGAAACAAGACATTTAAACCTTATTGTCAACAACAGAATTCCAAATACGGAAACCAAAGAAAAAGAAGATATTTAGATTTAATTTTATAATTCTAACCCAAATGAAGAAGAATGTCCTTGGACTCGAGCGTATTTGATTTACGATGCTTGGCCAAAGAACAAGCGAAGGTTGTAACCTGGAGCAAGAAGTAACAGTAATAACTTTTTAATTACGATAAACTACATTGCATAAGTTTAAAGTTGCTCAAAATGTAGAAGAAAATGAACTCACAGATTCGACAAAATCATCAGCAATATCAACAAGAATGTCTTCCACTTCAGGATCTAGACGTTCAGCTGGATCAATCTGTTCATAAGAGGTAATCAAAGAGACTAACAACAGTTTTGAAAGTTGGCACAGACAGCATATTAGTTACCTGAGCGACCATCTCTTGGATGCTTCTTTTGCTTATAATCCTATTACAGGGCTCGGTGGGCTCCACAACAGATGGCGGTTTGTTAGCTGTAGGTTGTGGCGGGACCGGGCTCGACTGACCAATACCAGGAGTGAATGGTCTTTGGTTACCCAACCCACGGTTCCTTGCCATCTGTTGCTGATGGGTCAAAGCCTGTGGGACCCGTGACGGTGGTAACGAGTAATGCTGGTCTTGCTGCTGCTGTGACAAAGATGATGATTGTGACTGCAAAGACGAGGATGTTTGTGGTTGCTGTGTCGATGCAGACATTGCAGTTTGCTGTTGAGATGGTATGTGGGACCTCTGCTGCAATGTTTGAGGGTTCATTTGTGGTCTGAATGATGGTGGCGGTAGAGGCGGCTTTCCTTGTGTTCCAGAAGACAGCCATGGCTGATTATGAGACTGTGCATTTTGTTGTGTAGCAGGTGCTGGTGACCCCGGAGATCCCACTGATGGGAGTCTTAAATGACTGTGATCTTGAAAATTCTATATATTTTTGCCATACACATAAACACAAAGTTAAAACCATAGTTGTTGAAGGCGCAAGGCCCACTCAAGAAGCAAAGGGTAAGCCTTGGGCCTAGACGTGAGACGCTTAAAAAGCAAGAGCTTTTTTAAGTTAGGCACATAGTATAAAAGCATCATTTTAGGGGTTATAGACACATTATAGGTTTGCTTTGAGCTACTTTAGGCTGTTTTAAGTTAATTTCCAAGCTTGTTTAGGGCTAGTGTAACTGTTTCAGACCAATTCAGTTGATTGTTGGCTGGAATTTGGCCAAAACTTGGCCTGAAAATGTGCTTGATAGCCTGAAAATGAGGCTTTTGAAGCTAGGCGACAAGGCTGCGCCTGTGGGTTTTGACAACAGAGGTCAAAACCTAATTCACTATGTGATTTCCCAGCTATAGTTTGTGAAATGCCAACGAATTCAGACCCAAATACCCAATTACTAATCTAATTCTCTTCTATCTATCATCAATACCACATAGCAGCAGAACCTAACTTATAACATCAAAACAAATATGAAACAAAACTCAAAGGTACTAACTTGTGTAGTTGCAGACGGATTATTCGCGCTAGTTTGCGGTCTAAGAGACGACTGCAGAGGCCTCTGTGGATGAGAAGCAGCAACTCCACTCGTCCTCAAAGAAGAACCCGAACCAAGAGACCCCATCATTCCAGAAATCGATTGCCTCACCTACACAATCCAAACACAAAACCACCAACTCAAACAATCAACAACGTCAAACAACCCATTTCAATAAACAATTTCAAGAATTTGATGATCATATGACCTGAGGGTGCTAGTAGAGGGTCCAGATTCCGGCACATTAACACCACCGGTGCGACCTAATCCACCGAACTGCGACCCAAACGACGGCGGAGTTAGTGACGAGAATGATGTCGGCGGCTGCGGTGAAGGGTGTGCGGGGACTCCGAGGGCCATTCCGCCCCTTTGCGGCGGTGGGATTGATGTCATTGAGGAAGAAGATGTGGTGGGGTGATTGGTGATGGAGGAGAAGTGGGGGAAAGGGGGATAGGGGCGATTGAATGGGGTTCTTGAGAGGTTTAGGGGTTGGGATTGCAATGGCTGTGATGATGTTGGAGGATTTGGGTGTTTAGGGTTAGGGTTTACGGGAGGTGGGAGTGGGTGTGATGAGGAGGTGGTGGTTGGTGGTGGTGGTGGTGGTGTTTGGGGTTGTGGTGGTTGTTGTTCTGGTGAGGTGGTGGTGGTGGGAGGTGGGGTGGCGGTGGTGGTGGCGGCGGTGGTGGTGGCGGTGGTTGGTGGTTCCGACGGTGTTGGCGGTGTTTGATCCATTGGAATAATGGAGGTGGTGGTGGTGTTTTTTTGGCGTTTTATTATTATCGGGTTTATTTAAGATGGGGGTGGGGGTTAATAACGATTGAAAAACTGTAACCACTTCCAATGTTTTTCTCTTCTTTTCTTTTTTAAAATTATGAAGTATTAAAATTTTCAAATTACATATAAAAATACTAGACTAAAGACCCGTATAATACAAGGCTTCAATCATTAAAAATTGTTTTTAATTAAAAAGGTTCGTAAGTCATAATATTATTGCTAATACTTTGTCTATCGATTATTATGTTTAATTTTTTAAAATCAATTATATCTAACATTAGTAGTTTTTCTTTATCAATACTTATAAGTCTAAATAATGTATAATATGAAATTAAATTAACTTACAAATAAGAACTTTAGGTAATAATCAAACTATATTGAACATGAAAACATCTATAAACATCCGAAAACTTCTTTGTATACAAAATTTGATGTTCTTTTTATAATTTGACCATCGTTGTCTAATATTAATAATTTCAATTCATATTTTTCTTGTAACTTGAGATAATGCAACATAGAGCTTGAATTGGTGTCACGGACCAAACATACGATGATTACACAAAACTTTAAATTATCTTTGTGATTTTTAAAGTTTTAGGGTCAAACATGCAATTTGTTTTAAACACATATGTAATCTTTTCTTTTTGTTGGCCAAAACACAAATCGATTTCATGCTTACATCAATTAAAACTAAGTCAAAGATTCATGCTTTCATAAAGAAAAATATAAATTAGTCAAATTGATGTTAAAAAACCAAAATACTAAAGTTTATATTGAAATCAAAATCAAATCCTTAAATCATACGGTCCACTACTACTGTTGCAATCGAGATTTGTTATATGAGCATTGAACTGAGACTTTGCAGAAGAGCTTTTGTAATTTAAAACTTGGGGTCTGAATGATATTAAATAGATCAATGAAGACGTAAAAGGATCGGCGAGTTGAACTTGAAATATAACATGATTTGAGGTAAATCGAAAACATGATATGCTTGTAAGTTGAAAATGATATGAAATGATTCATCTTTCCATTTAAAAATCAATATCATGATTTCCAGAATTCAAAACTTTGAATTGATTATTAGAGACCCTTGATTTGATAATATTAAAATCGTTTCGGAATAGAAGACGTGTATGCAATTTCTTCTCCTTTGCATAGGACGAGTAAATTAGGAAACCTTTAATTACTTGTTTAAATAAGCAAGAATCCAACATGTTTCAATTCATAATTTTAGTGTAATACAACCTGTGAAAACTCATTATATTATCTGTTTATTGGGATAGAGTCAACTTTTTCTTAGATGGAAAAACCAGTCAACTATAACTTGTAATCTTTTTAGGATTTTATTTTAAAACTATCATAATTTCCTTTGTAATGAGTTTTTTCAAAGTATGATTGGTAGAAAATTAATTTAATAAAATAATTGTTTTAAAAATATTTACCAAAATGGTTTTTTTACCGAAAAGTTAAATTTTCTTATTCATAATATGATTGGATATAAGTATTTATGCTTTTACTAATATTATTTAAGTAAAATTAAAAGGATAAAGTTTTAATAAAATAAAAACCAATTTAGCATCTCTCATGATTTTGAAAAATGTTTTATAGTTGTTTTTATAAAGGTTTTCCTTTTTAATAACGTTTTCTGTCACACCCCAACCTTGACGGCGGAAACGTCGAGGTGTGAGAGTTAAGATCGTTCACAGCCACATAACGCTATTATTAAATCCAAATATATTATTCATAAGTTTCAAAGGTAACATTACAATCATAAGTTTCAACAATGAACTAATATTTGACATGACATAACAAAGTACAATCAATTGATCTTATTAACTAGGTCCAAGTCCTAGATTATGCCAGTAACATAAGTGCACTTCAAACTTGGGGGTTTTCCTGAAACATGATAAAAATAAAGGTCAACTAAAAATAGTTGGTGAGTTTCCAAGGTTTTCATACATAATATGAAAAGATTACAAGTAGCAATTCATGTCATAGGTTATAAGTTAGTAAGGTTATAGAACACATATCGTTACAACCAAACCTCGACTTGATTACAAGTATATAAGATTGGCTAAGTGTATTTGGTTCCCTAGTGCACAAGCATACGGCTCCTAGGAGTCGGCAATACATCGACTTTAGCACCAAATAGGCTTGTCAAGCCCAAAGATCTAAAACGTCGCCAGGCTAGCAATAGTTAATGATTGTAAACAAACTATGTATCTCATATAAACACTTACCACACACGAATAACCATGACAAAATAATAAGATGAATTGCAAGTGCTTTACAAGTCTCAAACGTTTATAAGTGTAAGTGGTATAAGTATCATGTTTCACCCCAAAATAGTGTGAGATAAAGTAAAAAGGGGTAAAGAAAACTCACATTATATATATAAGATGAAGATAAGAAAACAAACGAGGATCCAACGATTTCTCTTACAAGATGCCTAAATGTATATGTTTCAAGATTAAGTTCGATAATAAGATTTATTATGAGACGTGAACCAGGGTTTCCATTGGAATTTGGGGGTTTAAATAATTAAATAAAATAATAAATCGTTTACGTTTTAGTTTAATAAAGATAATATAAATCAAATAAGTTTACGAATAAAAATGTCTCAACAATTTAAGTTATTGATTTAATAGAAATGTATAATATGTGTAAAGAAATAATTAATTTAATAGTTAACTATTTAAAACTTGATAAAGATATTACATATTTAAATGACGTTGAAATTATTTTAAAATCATTTTATAAAGTTTTGAGCTTTAAAATGATTTATTATAAAGGTTTTATAATACAAAAACCTTAAAAATAAAATAAATATAATAGCACATTATATTATGTTATAAATTTTAAGGAATAACTTTATTAATTATTTATATACAACATGGTTAAAAGAATTAATATTTAAATAACTATTTGAATAATTAGTTATTTAACATGTAAATTTATAATATTTTGAAATAACCAAAATTTGAACCATAAAAGATTTTTAGCATTTAAATCACATAAAAGAAGTAATAATATTTTATAACCTTTGTTATTCTAAAAATAATTAAATTTAACATCATAAGTTTGCTTTTAAACCTTAAAAATTAAGTTAATAATTAATTAAATAGTCAATTATTTAAATAGGTTATAATATAACTTATTTGAGTTAAAGAAGACCATTTTAAGGTAATAAAAGACAAACTTTAAATAACTATTGCCATAGTTTTTATAACTTTAAACTATAACATTAGAATATTAATTTGTTTAAAAATTTCAGAAATTAAATTAATAACTTCTGGAATAAATTTAATTAACAATTTGATTAAGTAATATATTAAGAATTTAAATAATTTAAAATGATTAAAAAAAACTAATTTTAAAATAACCTGCGAGTGCCCGGGTTCGAACCCGGGACCCTATGTGTGGAGTTCCTGTGAGTTACCGCTGGGCTATAAGCCCCATGTCTGTAAAAAGCTCAATTTTAAAGTTTAAAAACATTAAACACAAAAACCTCCAATTTCATAAGAACCCTAGAATCGATTTGATTCCAATTGAACATCGAATTGATATTGTTAATGAAATCAATCATAGGGCTTTGATTGACCATGTGAAACCGAGCACAAAGATGTGTGGTACTTACGTTATTAAGTTCGAATTGATGATCTCAGGTTTAAGAACGATTCGCGACTGCGTGGATGTGCTTCAAGGTG
This sequence comes from Flaveria linearis, assembly GCA_024085815.1. NCBI lineage: Eukaryota > Viridiplantae > Streptophyta > Magnoliopsida > Asterales > Asteraceae > Flaveria > Flaveria linearis. The sequence goes on from CM044011.1 coordinate 10,912,180, forward strand.
CAAACGAGGTTGATAACCAAATTAAACTTGTATGAAGCTTCGGATGGTGATTCTGAGTAATAGCCCTCACTCAATTTGGATTTAGAATGCTCAGAAGATGGAGCTCGACCAAGTTGTAGGTCGCGATGAAGGTGATGATCATTTGAGATGAAATCGTGGTTATCAGGCGAAATTGAATGTGATAATCATTTAGAGATAGATAAACGATCGTTTTGGTTTGATTAATTGGATTATTAATGGGTTTTAATGCTCGAACGACTAAGAAGTTGAAGATGTTTCGGTTAAGTGTTCGATTAGACAAGAAACGGGTGTTTAAATGTGGTTAATTGATGCACACATGTTCGAATCTCATTCTAGAAGGGTTAGAGAGCGGTTACGGATCAAGATTCAACGGTTTTCGACGAATTTAGGAGTCGCCGGAATCCGGCCGAAGGATGGCCGGGAATCGGCCGGAAACACGGGGTCAAAAGAGGGAGGGGGGTTGGTTTAGCAATTTACACTTTCAACCCCTCAAGTTTCATATTGTTATTATTTTATGTACAAGCTTTTAAATCAAGCTTTAAAAATTACCCATCCAACCCTAGACTTTATAAAACTCATTTGAATAATAAACCAAATTAGTTATATGTTAATTTTGTAAACTTATAAACTTTATAGTTTAATTATTTAATAAGAATCTATAACTATTAAAGAAACTTTATAATTTTATTAAAATTTCATTTTATAACTTGATAATTTTTAGTAAGACTTTTCCATTTATTTGTAAAATGAATGGTAAATCTTTATTACTTTATAAAAATTTATTTCTAAGTAAATTATTACAACTTGTTTTAAATAATTAAAAAAAACAATTCACAATAAAGATTGTATTTAATCCATTAAAACCAAAATAATTTAATAATGGAAATTCAAATTGAGTTCGGGTTTGAGTTTTAACTCGAAAAAAAATTGCGGATATTACATTTTTTCATAAAGGTTTTCTTTTTTAATAACGTTTTCTCATAAAAAAAATATTAATAATCTTTCATAAGTATTTTTTAACGTCTATTTATAGTTTACTTGTTCTTATATAAAAAAGTTCTTTTATGAAACTAAATGGTTTATGTAATTTTTTAAAAATAATGATATATATTAGATAGCTGTTTTAAACATAAATTTATATATAGTAATAATCATTTATATAAGTATATACATAAAAGATAAAAATAAACATCATATACATACAAGGTTAGTTTCGCCTTGCGAGCCGGCTCTATCTCGACAGATGAAGCTTGGGTTCAAAACCATTTATTAAATGAGTCGTCAAATGAGTTCAAGCTTGTTTAATCTAAGCTTAATTAGAGTTTTTAGCGAGTCAGTCTCGAGTGGCTCACGAGACGATGTGACTCGTTTCTCCCCTAATTGTTGCTGGAAGTCTATTAGCAACATACATGTCATCGGTATTTGAGAATTACATTTATAATTCGTAAAATAAAATAAAATAAACCATTAATTTTTTTGTTTCGTCATGATATTTATATAAAAACATTTTTAAAGAATGCATTTTTTAAATAGTTTTTCTTATTATATCTTTTAAAAAACTTAATTTTTTTCAAAAAATACATATTTTTAAAAAGAATAAAAAATAAATGTGCCTACTTTTGTGTGAAATTGAAACAAAATTATAGTAAAAAATCAACTCTGAGTGAACTAAAATAAACCGAAATGTTTTAGAAAAACTTTCTGTTCTTAGTTATGACATATGAACCAAATGGTTTTACAATATTATTAACATTTATACTTGACTATTTTTTATTTTAAAATAAATAAATTTAATCAATAACATTATATTGAGAGAAAAAATACTTTCTTAAACACCTTTATGGTAAATAAATATTATATATATACTATTTAAGGAAAAAAACTCACTTTGTAATTATAGTAATAGTTAATGTTATTCAAATGAATTATGACTAATAATAAAGATAGATATATTTTTAGGCGGGAAATTAAAATAATGGAGGCCTAAGGAAACGACACATGACACTAAAGATATTATTTATTAATAAGTATAGATTGTGTGCATGTGTGGGATTGCTTATTTTCTTTTAACTTTTAACTTGTTAACTTTTAAGAAATTCATAAGTTAAAAAAATGTTTAGCAAATCCAAAATGATTTTTCAAACTGATTTTTCATATGGTAAAAATTAGGTTTTAAAAAGTAAGGAGTAGATTATTTATTAACTTTTAAAACTCCTTTTGATCTAATTTTCTGTTATACTCATCTACTACATCCTATTAACTCACTTTATTTTTAAAAGTATTTCTTTTTGATCAGTATATAATATTTTAATTTATAAGCTTTCAAACATTTTTTTAAAACTCCTTTTGAAAATCATAATTTAATAAGTTCTTTTTGTCAAAAGTTATTTTTAATCAAAATAAGTAATCTCTAACATGACCCGTATATATTTAAAAAATATTAATAAAAAGGAGATGTTATGTAAGTGAAATTCTTTTAACGGCATTTGGGTTTAATAATTTGTATACATTTTAATCTAAAAATAAAAGATAATAATTTATGTACACGCAAACAATAACCTACATTATGCTGCTTATTTTTTAAATATTTAATATTATGATATTAAAGTTGCTCAATATCCATTAAAGAATTCGAGATAATTTTATAACACAGATGATTTTTCTTTATATCCCATTCTAAATTTCTAATCCCTCTCATATTAGAATTAAAAAGTAACATAAAGAAGAACTTAAATTTGTTTCCATGTTATGGTCTGTTATTGAGTGATAAACAGACAAATCACGTGTGTGCGAGCAAAGCAAGAAGATATTAACATAATTTTTTTTTATAAACATTTTTAATAAAGAGGTGTACTGTGGGGTGGTTAACTATAACCCAATCATGTTTTAAACCAAATATAATTTTTCGAGCCCATTTTATTAACATAATTACTCAATTAGAAGCTCTTTTAAAAATCAATTTGCTACCAAGAATTCCAGGTGCACTGTGGGGTGGTTAACTATAACCCAATCGATTTATCGACTAACTTAATGTATATCATTGTAATATTATGATTTTGTTATGTTTATTTTTAAAACGTTAGTTTTTTGCTTAAAAAATTAATTTATATAGTTCAGATCGTTAGGGCCTAAGGACTTTTTTTCAGCTCGTTCAGGGCACTAAAATTCTCAGGATCAGCCCTGACATGTATGGACGAAATATTGTTTGTATAATTGTATTATATATATAGACTGCGGTCACGATACGTGACAATCAACTGCGGTCATGATACGTGACAATCAACATACACAAATTTATTCGGTAGCATTTCATAAAAGGAGTCGATGAAATTACAACCAACATAAGAACACTCCTTAATGGCTAAATCTAATAAGCTTCCTCATCTCTTGCAACAGGAGCATAAGACGTCTTAACAATGAAAAAGTTTTCATACATGAGGCCAGCGAGCCCACCACCAACAAGTGGCCCAACCCAATAAACCCAATGATCGGTCCAAACACCAGCCACCAAAGCAGGCCCAAAAGACCTTGCTGGGTTCATGGATGCACCAGAAAAAGGCCCACCAGCCATGATGTTGGCACCTACTACAAGCCCAGTTAGAAGTGGGCCTAGCCCTTCAAGAAAGCCCTTCTTGGGGTCCACAAGAGTAGCATAGACTGTGAAGAGCAATGAGAAAGTCAACACAAACTCCATTAAAACACCTTGTAAAGAATCCATTCCTGCTGCAAGTGTATGCACTGGTGTCGGCTGAAAATTACCAAAGACAGTAATGTATAAGTTTTACTTCATAATGTACAACAATGTAGCCTTTTTACTTGAGTTTGTCACTGCTTAGGCGATAAGGCTTACGAGTCTTAAGTTTGTCACAATTGGGTGGAGTGTTTTTGAGGCAACCGTTCTTGCCTACGAACACTCAAAAATGAGTAAATGTGGGCCCCTTGTACCATATATATAGATATATTAGAGAGGAAAAACGAGTAGTTAAAAATAAAAAAAAGATGGTGATGATGTGATAATATTTTTGAGTTTTCTTATTGGAGTGATTTTTAATATATCCATATATTTTTTAATGATGTGACAATTTTATTGGAGTGATTTTTAAAGATTTTAAAAAATATACGTTTTCTGATATATCAACTCACTAGACATGTTTTTAGTTGTTTTTAAAGCTTAAATAACATATCAAATGAGTGAAGGTTAAATCACGGTGGTTCGGGCTATCCATGCTTCTATGATGTTATGATATATGAAGAGATCTATTATGTGTGTAGGTTAAGAGCATTCACAGTGGTATCTCTAAAAATATATGAGTGTGTTTGGTATATTATATGAAATGATTTTGAATGTTTGTGAGTGAGGAAGAGAAAAATATTATTGTTGATTGGTATATTTGTAGAATCACTGTTCAATCCTTATAAATTTTTTAATATTTTTGAAAGTGGTTGTGAGTAGAGGAGAGAAAAAAAATTATGATAACGGTATAAAATGTATTATTTAATAGAAAAAGAGAAAAATTAATGATTTTTAGTGTAATTATATGGATAAAGATAAGAAATCAATTGTGAATGCTCTAAATATGTTAGAGGTTATAGATGTTTTTCTGTTCGGGCTATTCATACTTCTATGATGTTATATATGAAAAGATCTATTATGTGACAGAAATTTTTTTTTGAATGGTGACTTTCTTATGAGTGACTCAATGTCACATCGCCCCCTGTGCGACCCTAGCCAAGATCTGCTTCAGACTATGTTGTCTGAACCGGATCCATGCTGGATTGTCAGACTTGGTTACGACGTTCCCCCGGAAACCGTACTGCCTCCACAAGGGTTGCCCCTCTGGAGTAACAGCCGAATGAAAACCGGGGTCGAGCTCTGAGAATCGGCCTCCGCAACCACTGGCTTAAAGGAAAATTCTCTTCATTGCTTAAAATATCCCCAAACCGGCACCAATGAGGATCGAACCACTGACCTCCACTTTGGGAGGGGGGACTCTCCCCGTTGGACTAAAGTCTGAAGGACTATGTGACAGAAATTTTAATATATATAATAGAATATTTTCCTTAATTTTGCATTTTGAAATTTTATTTAATATCTCGATCATGGGTGAAGTTGAACTTAGCCTTGTCTTGTTCTAATGATTTTTATTTATTGAAGGTGTATTATTAAGATGTAATATTTAATCCTTAAATTAACTAAATGTTTAAAACAAATGCTTTTATAACGGATTCATTTTTTAAAGATTTGGTTGCAATTATATTTCTTATAAAACTTAAAATTAAGGTTTCTTTGCCAAAATTTACCAATCCACCAGTGAGATAACTTAGAAGGGCACAAGCCGCAACAGAAGCAAGCAACTGATCAATCCAGTAAAAAAGAGATCGAACAACAGTGATATGACCACCAGCACATAACCCGATGGTGACCGCAGGGTTCAAGTGACCACCGGAGATTCTAAAACCAGCGGATATCATCACCCCGACCACAAATGCATGAGCCATTGCAACAAAAAGCAGCCCCACCACCTCATTTCCAACCAACTTTTCTAATAGTTTCAACGACCAACACAAGTCAAAAAACACAAATTAAAATAATATCATCTAACGTTCTAAACGTATGATCTTATCATCTAATCAAATGACAATGAGGATTTGGAAACTCACCGGCGGTCATGGCTGATCCAACACCAGCAAATATGAAAAGGAACGTGACGATAAACTCGACAACAAGGGCTTGGATGCAATCGGGCTTGGTGATCTCACTAATGGAACCTATCGCGATCTTCGCCATTGTTGAAACTTTTTTGGAGTTGTACGAATTAGAGTTGAGGCACTAGGGTCCAATTTATAAGATAAAAATGCATGTTGCAATGCATTATTTGAGATGAAAGTAAGATTCCATTGGATTGTACTGGGGAGTTGGCACATCGTGCTAATATTATGACATGGGCTCACATGGGGGCCTATGAATAATTATACATCCATTGACTTCAATTTTTTTTTAAAAAAAGTTGTTTTGCCATATATGATGTATATACCAAGTAATTATGGTGTTGAGTAACCCACCCCTTGTGGTGTGGTGGTGCTAACATTGGTTTCTAACATCAAGGTCGGGGGTTTGAACCCCACTAACAACTAACTTAGTAAAAGAATTTCACAATTAAAGAAATTAATCTTTAAAAAAAATTATGGTGTTAAGTGTTCATGTGAGTGGGTGATGACAATCATGGTTAGTGATAATGATATTATTTTATTTCTAATTACCCTATTATGAAAAAAGCAACCTGATGAATAGTACTATTCATCAGTACTATTCTATCCCACCCACCCCGGTATTTCCATTTTCTCCTGACCTCCGACTCCTCTATCGTACCACCACCATCACCACCACCACCACCACCACAAATGACCTCCGCCTACACCACCGCCACCGTCCTCCGACCACCACCACCAAAATCCCCAAACCCTAAGCCGGCCGTACCAAAGGCGATAATGGGGATTTTTAGGGTTTTGTGGCGGTTCCTGGTCGTGCCAAAGGCGACGATCGCGAAGGTGACGACGACGGTTGTTTGGGCGTTGGCTCGCGACAGCAACGACTGTTGTGGCGGTGGCTTTGTTGTTGCTTCGCCTCCCCTTTGTGGTTGAGGTGGAGCCGGCCGCGGTTGTCCATGGCTCAACCGTCGGGGTCCAAAATCGAGCCTTTTGTACCCCAAGGCGACCACAATGACAGAGATTTGAGATCTTGGGCTAAAAGGACCGGCTTTGTTTCCATTTTTCCGGTGAAGTTGGGACTTCGAGCTTCAGTCGACAAAATGATAGGAGTAATAGTGATACGAATCGACATGGGGCTGATTTGGAGAGAGGCGGCGGCGGTGGTGGTGAGAGAAGAGGCGGCGGAGGCGGTGGTGGTGAGAGAAGAGGCGGCGGTTCAGTGTTGCCGGAGAGTGAAATTGGACTGGAGTTGAACTGGAATGGGGGTGATAATGAGGCTGAACCCATTTTGTCAGAGAGAGAGGAAGATGGTAGGAGAAATGGTGGAGTTTCTGCAGCTAATGGTGGTGCTCCAGTTATGGAGCGTAATAAGAAAGATGATGAGTATTTGGTAATAAAGAAAGGATTGATGTGAAGTATCCTGGAGGTGGAGGTGAATCTGCAGATGGAGAACAAAATCAACCAGAGATGAAGTGTGGAATCAGAGACAACCCTGGTTTAGGTTTGCATTTTGATGGTTTTTATTATATCTGTGATGATGAATGACAAATCAATGCATTATTTTTAAGAATCTTTCAAGAATTGGGTAGATGATCATGTTGACAATTTGGTATGTGATATAACTTTGTATAGATGATGGATAATATGCATGAGGGTGTTTGTTTGGCTTTATGCTTTAGTGTAATTATGTGATATGAAATAATCAGATTCCAATAGGCGGTTTTAATAAGATATTGTTTGAAGTTCTGATAACTAGATAATGAGATGTTTGAGTGTTTTATAATTGTGATTTTTAAGGACTTAACATAGGTAAAGTGACAAATTGCATTATCGCTATGGCAATGTTAGTAGGAATTACTAACTTTCATGGTCTTCACACTTGCATACTATGTGGCAGTGGTTATTAGTGTAAAACTAATATTTGTATGATTCTAATTTTGTTAATCAGATTTTGACGCATGCTTTGATACCTACTTTAACAGGTGGTAACTA